>JAUMHL010000025.1:3803975-3822248 GCA_032362345.1 Sandelia bainsii
AAACATGGACAAGCAGACAACAAACACTCACACACTGAGTCATGCGCTCCAGCTGCTGCCGCCTTGTGTGGCGACAGTGTGCACCTGCAGCACGGCATCTATGCTGATGCACAGGCCCACAGTTGCGCTGCCTTGCTCTCACTCTAAGCACTCCATTAGCCAATGGAGGCTGAGTGCTGCTCCAGCTAGCTGGGCAGCAGCAGGATGTGTTCAGCTGGCTGAGAGTGCTGCCACTGGGAGCTAGCAGGAGGCCCATTTGTGCCAAAATAGCATGCATCCAACAGCCCCCTTAAGTTCCCCGAATTGTTCCCACTGGAGCACACTGCACTGCTGTTTTATAAGTTGTTGTTTTTTTATGAAAACCTGCAACCATTAACATTTATAGAAATTCTATATATTCTGAAGTTGAAAACAGCAGCTTTTATCTCACCATTTACTGCAACAACAGCAGGATAATTTGCTTCCTGCACTGAATCACCGTCTGTCACAATAATTCATTCACTTCCAAAAGGTCAACATAAAATTAACTCCTATGCGCTTAACTTCTCCAACATTTGTAGTGTCTGCGTTGTGTAGCACTACGTAGTTTTGAGGTGTTACAGGTATTCTGCACTGATCCCAAAATTCAATTGAATTGTTTTTCAGAAAATGCTCCAGGCATGCTCATGGGGATCCTGACAATATTTTTATGTAAATGCCAACTGAATCACCTTAATCCCTTGATATAAATACAGTAAAAGAGGCCCGTGAAGAGATGAGTCCTGCTGTGAGGGCTCCTGACACCTACCATTTTCCAGTTGATTTATGGCGTTCCCCACAACTTCCAAAGATGAAAGGAAATTGGAAAAACACCTTGGAGGTGACTGCTGTATGTACAAAAGGCAGATCAGCGTTAAGAGGCAGTTAGTTGTGTCCTTCCTATGAAAGATAACTGAGGCTTGTGACTGTGTTGTTCTCTCTGGATTTATTCCTCCACAAAGGACAGCTCTTTCTGATGAACTCTGCTACAAGGGCATACACTTGCAAAACGCAGCTGAGCGTGACCATTAGCATAATATTATGCATATGCAGGTTGACACATGGTTTCATTGTCACTTTCTTGTGTGGGACAGCACTGGAAACATTACTGAGTAAAAGCAATATTTTCAAGATGAGTAGCAGAAGAACGGACACAGGTTAACCTGCAGTGCATCAAAAATGCACAAAGAATCCATCACTGAGTCTTTTCTTCACTAGAAACACGCTGCACTGAAACAGACACACACATTGTGTTAGGACCAAAATGGAATTCTAGTTTAAAGAGTGCATTTTAAAGAAAGCCTGTGTGCAGACCACTTTTTCCACTGAAATGCCTTGCACCAGCCGGGCTAACACTGTGCTAAACAAAGCAGGTATTGTGTCAGGTCGTTAAAACAGGATCACGAGGCAACGCTCACAACTTACCATTTGGGAAGGGAAGGATTTCGCAACTGACTTAGGTATTTATCTTACTCTTCCTATGGACTAGAGAGATGCAAATTCCAAACTGATGTCTGTATCTTACAGTCTTAGATATCCAGTAACAGGGTAATGACATGAAAGGGTGCTGCATATTGTGTGTTAGTGATCACTGAGATTAAGATTTATAAATCTAAGTGGATTAATCTAACTCACTTTTTTGCCTAAACATCAAATCTTTTTCAGACATGAAATATGTAACATTGCTGCCTTCGTCTGTTTGTGACTGAGCGACTACTTCTTGTCATTCATACTTGCATAAAGGCTTTGTTCAGACATGACATGGCTCTTATGAAAACGCCATAATTCTCGCACAACAGTTGGCAACACTGCTGAACAACAGAGGCGTGTTGGAAAATAATGAAAGCAATCAAGGATTGTTCTCAGTTCTTTCACATCACAAATCTAAATTTAATTATGTCACATTAAAGCTGTGTTCATTGTAGGTTCTATATGAGCAAATGCCTAAATGATGCTGTGTAATGTGAATGGGGTTGCTTATAGTGATGAATCCCAAGAGGGTTATCATCCAAATCAGCAATTCCACTCAGCCCTATGGAGCTTTTCAGGTTCTCCTCGCTAATTATTTTGGTTTTAAGGCCCTTTTACTGTTGTCATTAGTATTTTCTCCAGCAGCAGCAGGCAGCACACACGTTGTACTAAGAGGGAGCTGAGCTGAAACTTACCAGTCGGTCTATGTTCCAACACTCATGTATGGTCATGATCTTCAGGTAATGACTGACAGAATGTGATATAATAATCCACAGAGGAAAGTCAGAGTAGATCTGGTACTTCTTCGTGTCGTGGGAACCAGATGAGGTGATCTGGGCATCTGACTAGGATGTCTCCTCAATGCTTTCCAATGGGGGTCATGTCCAACTTGTAGGAGAACCCAAGTTAGACCCAGAACATGCTTGAGTGATTGTATATCTCATCTGGCCTCAGAATGTCTCGAGATCACCCGAGGGAGAGCTAGAAAATATTACTGGGGAGACGGGACAACCTTGCTTAACCTGCTGCCACTACAACTCCACTCCAAAAAAGCAGCAGAAAATGGATGGATGCTAGCTGGTAGGGGTGCACGATTCAGAAAATCTCACGATTCGATTCGATTTCGATTCTTGGGCTCACGATTCGATTCAAAACGATTCTCGATTCAAAACGTTCATTATTTTTTATTTTCCATCAGTCTGATACGAAATACAGCCCTGAGATAATAGTAGTCAGTTTTGTAGTCACATTACAAAAATATAAACTGTTGCAAATATAAACTGCAAACCTTCAACTTAAATTAAACAACTTAAATTGACACTTTAGATAAAAGTAGATTCAATAAAACCAAATAAGAGCTGCTATATTTGGTTGTAAAGTGCCATTATCAGAATAAATAAAAATGTTGCTACATTTGGCTGTAAAGTGCTGTAACAAGTGTAACATCCGAAATATTAATTAATTGTGAACATTTTCTTTTTACCTAAACCGTTTCCATTTCAGCAGACAACAGTTTTTGAACTGTGACAACTACAGTCCAACTGACAACAGATCAGAATATATTTACATTAGATTCAGGTGAATGCACATGAGTGAGTTTAATGTGTTGAAAGTTTCCCAGCTGTGCAGCAGCTAGCATGTTAGCAGCGTTATCGGTAACAATTGCCAGGTCAGTGGTTGTGAGCTGCCATTCCTGTGCGACGGACTGAATGTTCTCGTTTATATGTGCGGCTGTGTGGCTTTCATTTATTGCTGTAGTTTGTAAAACTCGCGACTCAAGCTCCCAGTTGTCTGTAATATAGTGAGCGGTAAAGGTTACATACGACTGGACTGCTCTTGATGTCCATGCATCGCATGTTAAGGTTACTCTTTCTTCAACGCTTCCGCTACTTTTTTCTTCGTCTCTTCGTATCACAGAGGTATCGCTTTTTCAGCAAAAAGCCGACGGCTTGGTGTAGCGTATCTAGGCTCAACTGTTTTCAGCATATACCGAAAGCCTTCATTTTCAACAACACTGTAGGGACGCAGATCAGTCCAGCGTGAACAGCAGAATATTGAGACAAATGACGACTTGTCCAATATGACACGCATTGAGGTGACACATGCCCTGATGGCCAACTGTGTAAAGTGATAATATCTGATTATCACTGCTGTGTTAACAGCTTGTTGCAGACCACAACAACTGTGATCGCAACACTCGATAACAGTGCGGGAGCTGTGTAGACCATTTTCTTCCAACATCTCCTCTATGCTAAATATTGTGGGTGTGTAAAAACCCTTTGCTGCTCAACATCTATTAGCTCCAACTTGATCCACTCAGTTTAAGTGTCCAGAGTTTGCAGTACTTAAAAGAAACTCACCCCAGGTTTGAAGAAGCTCAGCACAGTCTATAAAAACCCCCAGTGCCAACTAGCAGTTTAGCGGTGTAATTCGTGGTGTGGGCTCTGCAGATTCAACACAGAAGCATAATTCAAGCTTAATGTTTATGTAGCACCGGAAGCACTACAGAAAGAAGATTCTGTCAACTCATACATAAAAGTAAATCAGACATTATTCAGACATGAGCACAACCTGCCAATTGTCACCACTAAAAGTAGCTTAAATTGTGGTTGTTGTCCACAAATAATCATCGTCTGCTTCTAAACTGATTGCAAGGCAGTTGACTTATTTCTGCATAGAAATAACCATAATGACGAGGTGCACTACAGAACAGTTGAGCAGCAGGTGTGAGAAGAAAAGACATGCTTCCAAACACATTGCGAAAATATAAGTGATGAGAATCGAATTTCATACACAAGAACAAAAAGAAAAATAAGTTAATATAGAAGTAATGCAGAAAGTGAAATCAAAGGGAAAGTGAGAGTGCGTTGCGTGGGAGGGTGTGTGTTTGTGTATTTCTTCAAAGGGAAAAGCGAAATGAGGGTGAGACTAACAGTGTGTGCCATATTGAGGCGAAACTTCAAGCAGCTTGGGTCATCTGACGAGTCCTGTCTGAAACTGTCGAGGTATTGACAGCTTGACTTGAACTGTGGCACAGCTGAGCTCGTCTTCGTCTAATGGAAAACAAACAACGGCTTGTCGGGGTGTCTTGTGTTATAAGTTTGAACTTGTGAACTGAATAGACGGTTTGATTTGAGGGAAGGGACTCTGATGTATGTATTCATAAATAGCACTCTTGCTGTCTGGCTGCTGACAGCCTCACAGCGACTAGTCTAACAAGTCCTATATGAATATAGTCAATGTCATTCCAATGCTTATATTTGCTTGTGGTCAAATTATCTGCTTCACTAAACAGTAAAAACACTTCTTAGTACGCTTTCATACGAGTGCTGAAGTGACTGAAGACAACATTATCCAAACAGCACTAACCTGTTTGTTGTGCGGGGGTTTTTCATCAGCACTTTAACGAAAGCCAAAGAGGAGAAAAGAAACAGTTGTGATTGTGGTTCTAAGCTACAGGAAATAATTTTCCTGCTCAGAGATTATAGTGGTGGAGAATCTGGTTTGGGGAAGTGCGACCAATGTGACAGTCTCTCATTATCTGTAGCACAGCGGAGGCTTCACGTCGAGACAATTACACACTGGTCTTTGAGAATGCGACTGCACTTTTTGACAGGAACTGATAAAACGGGAGGCACCCGCGCTCGCATGAAAGCATTAAGAGTCAAGAGTAATTTATTCGCAGCATATTGTACACTTCTGATCAGATAAAAGTGGGACAAATTCTGTATTTTTTCATCATTAGTGCAAAACATCTTCTAATTATTTCCATTTGGTGAAGCGGCTTTGAGCTTTTGCCATTAAATAATAATTATTCATATGTAAAGTGGGTCGTGAGAAGAAACAAAAAACTATTCTAAAACAAAAGACTTATTGTAGACGTGACTATGACAATTGTAGCCTGAACACTCCCCAGAGACAAAAGGAAATATCTCAAAAACAAGCATTTGATGGGTAAAGCCTTTAAGCAGCATGGATCTGTGTGTCTCACTCGTGCTCCTCAGAGCTGAACGCAACTTTAGCAGCACCAACAAGCTTTGTCTTGCCACCTGTTCAAACCGCCCATGTGGTAACACACCCTCGTGTCCTCGTTTTCCCAGTTCCTTTAAGCTATGCTGCTTTGGCACATTTATCCACATTATCAGCTGTGAAATGGGTGAACGATAAGAGAAGCAGGCGGAGAAGGTGGGGGGGGGACTTTGGCATCTTGCATTTGCAGTACCTGTGGTGAACCATATCTGGCGTCTTCAGGGACAGATCCGTCAGTGGTGGGGCGCCCCTCCTCATGCGTGCACCAGTGGTCTCCGGCACAGCATGAGATAGGTCAGCCGCCATTAGATACACTGTGACAGAATAATGTTTCTGCAGCAATTTAGTCCGCTGCTCGCTCTTGGCGATTCTGCTCGCTATTTGCGATTGTTTGTGTTGATGTTCAATTGAGAGCGAGCACCTTTGGTTTAGCAAAGTGACAGGAACTTTGTGCTGCTTTGTGTTCAACATTCAAGTCTGCATAAAGGGAGGGAAGCATGTGTTATTACCACAAGTGCACAAAAGGCAGTGTGGTACTCTGTAGTGTTTTTCCTCTAGGTGTGATTCCAGACGTACTTCAGGAATGTGCAGCTTGAACAGTCATGCAGTTATGTGCCTCAGTCTTTCCACTCTGGTCTCATCTGTCATCATCCATTGGTAGAACCTCACACAGGAAACTCACCAAAATAATGAGGGGGGTACTCCAGCCACATGGGGGGTTATGGCTGCATCATCATTCACCTTTAGAAAAGAATACCACTAGAATGGAAAACACACTGTTATCACATAGTGCTCTGTAAAGAAACAGTGCCCTGGGTGATGCCTCAGTGTTACTCTGGATGTCAGCGTGTATGACAGGTTGTGTGCCTTTGTGTGATGTCAGTGAATGAGACAAGTGTCCTTGAGCCTCCCGTCCTTCTGTCTAAGCAACTGCGCTGAATGAACTCTCACCGACACGTTTCAGTGTGCCTCGATTGGTTGGGAGAGAAGCCACAGAGGAGCAGTGCTTTTCAAGAAGGAAGAGTCAGAGTTGTTGACAACATGATGAGGTGTTCAAATTTTAGTGCCCAGCACAGTAGCAGATGCCAAGTGACCTTAGTGACATCACATTTTACAATCAATTGCTAAAACACACACAAAGCCAAGACTGCAAGATTGGGAGTGTGGAGGAGTTGCTGGCTGTGTTTTTAGTATTTCTTTCTTTACTTTTTGAGCAGGGTTTAACTGTTGTAATATACTGGAGTCAATGAATGAACACACAGGCTTTCAGGACTGAAATGGTTCATATGGCTCATTGTATTTCATTAAATTTGCACTGCAATGCAAATTTGTTTTGTACTGTTCACATAATTACATATAATTTTTTCTTGGCATATAATATCCACACCATGATTGTTCCATCAAAATTCATATTGTGAGTAAAAATTGCTTTGGTTTGATTAGTTTTTGTCAGTTTGGGTTTGAAAGTTTAGTTGAGCCAAATCCTGTGGCTCCTCCCTAATTGCGTTGACATGGACCTGACTCCGAGGTCATTACGTACAGTATGTAATAGCTAAGTTAAAGAGAATCAACAACAGCTTTCTGCCACTCCCTTGCAACAAACCTAGTGTGAACTGCCCCTTTTAACACACACATTTTACTTTTAAAAGAGAGTCACAAGTGCACTTCATAAGTGCTTTTGCAAGTGTTGACCTTATGGTGTAAGGTCAGATTCAGAGTAAGGTGGAGCAAAAGCACTTTAGATGAGTGGTTGTAAATATTGTCAGGGAGATAGACCAATGTGGTCAGAGTGAGACAACATTATTGATGAGTAAAAGTCGGAAGGATTTACCATATTACTACTGGATGGTGAAGTGACAGTGATATACAGTAGTACTGTACGTAAAAGTGGTGTCTTGGATTAGAGTACAGAGAGCCCAGTACAATAGCTATTGTGTTCTATCTCTATTTCTCTTTTGCCAGTGCTGTGCTCTTTATGAGTAAGACCACAGGGCAGAGCTATGGATTGTACAATGGGATTAGACTTGTGTATTGGCCCAGTAGCGATGACTGGCTCAGATGTGAGGCAGGTTTTGTTTGCTGGTAAATAGTAGAGAGAGTATGCCTGCATCTCTACTTCTGCCTCTCTGTCAGTCCCTGTGTGCAGCTCCTACACAGCTAACCAGAGGGGAGGCTGCTTGACATTTCCTTTGAGTCACAATGCCACATCAGCTTATTTCCTCTGTCTTGTCATTTCTTATCTTTGCCCATTTATCCTTGATCCTCCTGTCTTTCTGGACGCTTCATCTTTTGGCCTCTCATCTTCCCTCCTTGTGCGACTTGTCTTTCCGTTTCTCTGTCACTCCTCTGACGAGAGAGATGATCGGGTGTACAAAAGAAAAAAAAGAGAGTACTCCATGCTGTTACCATGGCAACTGCATCTCTGAGCTGAAAATTCCACAGACATGCGTCCTCCGTCTCTCGTTCTCTCTCCTATTGCCTTACTTAGATTAAAGCGTACCTCTGATGAGAATGACGAGAAAGAGGAACAAGGGAAAAGGCTGTGCTTGTTAGGGAAGAGTAGCGTTTCATAACCCTCCAAGGAAACTACACGTTTCTGTGTGATGAATTATTATAACTGATGGCTGATATCAAAGACAGACATTGTCAGTGAACTGTACACTGTACAACAAAGGAGACAAGCAGTGTACTCTGCACTGTAAGGTGCTTTCTTCTCCTCTGTAGAGGTCTCGGTCGCTGGGTTGACAGAGGCGATTGTGGGTAATAGTCTGTTACAGGAAATTAATGCATTTGCAGGGCTCTACTGCCTCGCTCTATGCCATCAATTTGTGTTAATTTAGCAATTAATCTGATTTCACGAGAAGATGTCTCAATCAAGAGGCCACATTTAACACAAAGTAACTTTGCATTATTTGATTTGTATCCTCAGTCTTGTGTAAGTGTGTGCAAGTGTCCTCGGAGGGCTTTTTCATTTTCGTCTGACATGTGTCGCACAGTTCTTTTATGACCACTTCAAAGCAGCAGTAGCTATCGATTTGGCTATTGTTAGAGAATTTGCCATGGTTGGTTGTGTGCTCGTTACTGTGTTCAGTACAGAAGTGAAAAATGTCCACAGTGGGAAACACAATGGTTAGACTGGAGGTGTTTTCAGGTAAACTGTTGCTGTGAACACGGCACAGCTGAGACGGGTATATTCAAACAGAGGGCTGTAGATGAATGCATTGTGTCATGTAGCCCAGATGGATATTAAGTGAGGGAGGGCATCAGCTTCTGTTTGACTTGGACAGAATGAGAAAGTGTGCACCTGTAATGCACACAGGGGAGACGCTTGTTATTTTCAGCTTGACTGATTCAGACCGGGAGGCGAATGCGATAACAGAAAGACATGGCGACGCTGAGTGTTTGCTTCCTTTGCCATCAGAACACGATACCCAGCGGGGTCTTTCCTCTCCAATCAGGGAGTTTACTTGGCAGTCATATCCACGACTCAGCCAGTGAGAGAAAATTGATTTAGCAACTTACAGGACAGTGCTGAGCTGGATTGGACCACGCAGGGGGAAATTAGGCCCTGGGTGGACATACCATTCCATGATTCATTTTTGTCTCCAAAGAGGGGCGATTCATTGTGATCGTAAGTAATGGGACACTTGTGATAGCACAGTGACGGAGGAGGAGGCATAAGTGGGGTTTCACAGTCCTCTAAGCATGTGCAGTAAGTCAGGACTTCCCTGGTTGGGAGTTGGAGAAGAGTTGTTTCTCCTCTGAACCGGTGCTAACTGAATGTGTTCTTGCCCGAGTCGTCAGCCAGTCGTCACCTACAAGCCCCGAGCGCATTATGTTGTTGTGATTTGCAGCTCATGGGGCAGAGAGACCTTCAGGGTAATTCAGAGAATGGAATATACAAGGTCCAAGGGTATTGTGTGGGAAACTCTATAATGCACTGCCATTATTCCTGTATGCTGTGTTGAGCAGACTCTACAGAGAAGTTCACATATTAAGTGCCTTGTCTTCCTTTTATAAAAGTCAGGGAAGAGCATGTTCTAGGGTCATAAATGTCTTTTTTCATCTGGCCAAGAATCCATTGAGTGGAAATCTAGTAATATCCATCCACAGCTTACCTACTAAGAGGCAGCTTATTTTTGTTCTCTCTTGTACACGTGACCAAAAAGTTTAACAGTATGAAATGTTCAACTATGTGCAGCATTTACACTGAATATTGGGTTTTTTGTCTTCACATAAACGAAGCAAAAGCTTGTTTTATTTTTTTACCACTTTCAATCATACAGCGAGAAATCCATCGTGGGGGAGGCTCAGCTGTCAGTTTCACCTTAATAGAGGAATGTAATTCACACATGATTTTTTTTTTTTTTTTGCGTCATGCACATAAGAATCACATCCCACGTAGACTTATGAGACATCAAATATGCAGCTGTAGTGCTGAAACAAGGCTGGTCAGAAAATGAATTATTACACAAATATCTATCTGTGAACAAAGTACTTCTCCTACGTCAGCTTTCCCGAGCTCTGCAAACAAAATCTGGCACTAAAACATCAGAAACATTGTTCATTACCATGCACACAATAAAATAATAACAACAACTAAAATACAATATTTTATTGATGAGTATCATCCTTAACTCATCATATAAGGTTCATTCAAAATATTAAATCCATAAAAATGGCTTGAACTCCTTTATTTTAAAACTTTATTGATTGTGAAATTATTGTTGGATATCTGCACATAGATGATCGCACTACAGGGGGTTTTGGTGTCAGGACACTTTGACATGTGGCCAGGAGGCTAGGGGCTTCAGGATTAGGATTGGATAGGATAGATAGGATATAATTTAGGATAATGTTCTGAAGAATTTACAACTTTCAGATGAAGCAATTAATTAAGAATTTCTCAGGCTCTTCCAATATGCATGCTGTTGTTCTGTTTGTAGGAACATGTGAGATTCTCACATTGCAGCACATATGCAAATATGTTATCACACAACTATGTTACTACTGTCAATATTGCAACATGAAAAAATTAGCATGTGGAGGATTTACCTTCATATATTGTGCATGATTCAATATGGCACAATTCTAAAATAATTCATATGAAATAGGGCCATTCTGCATAATAAGTCTAACATACTTTTACTTAAATTACATTTATATGCTAATAAATATGCACTTGTATTAAAAGTTTTGAATACATAACGTTTAATTGCAACATAATATTTCTAAACAATGGTATTGCTGTTTTACTTGAAGTGGCCATATTATGTTTTAATTAGGCTTTATATTTTATTCTGAGGCTCCATTGATACAAGATTATATGATTTTCAAGTTTAAAAAGTGCATATATGTGTTTTAATGCGTCACTCTGTTCTGACTGGCCAATTTTTTAAAGTCTTCCTGTGGGCTGAACTATGTCCGGTTGGAACAGCACCGCCCTTTAGCAACAACCTAGCCAAAAATCCTGCTGCAAGTTGTGAAAACAGTCGTCCATGAAGATCTATTATTGATGTGTGGTTCTGCCTTTGGGCATGCAACTTAACAAAATTGTATATGTAACATCAGAGCATGAAAGGCATACTGTAATATGACCCCTTTAAGTAAAAGATATACTTCTGCATCTCTGCAGGTCTGGTTGCATCCAAATGCGTACTATGATGTGTATTAGAGTGTTATTGATCCTCTAATCAAATAAAGAACAAGAAAAATCCCCAAAGGTGTCATGATAATTTTCACAGGGTTGGCAAGAACCTAGAAGGCTTTGTTTGTTGCCTTTTCTAACCAATTTGAAGGAGTCATTAATTATCGCCATCATTAAGTAAGGTTTTAGGGGGTGGTCCTCCCTGGCCAACACTTAGAACCACCTATAGTGTCAAACTTTTGTGTTTCCTATTGTAAATAAATCACAGTTTTTCTTTGCCCACTAGCCCAGGAGTGTCTCTGTGAACAGTCCTGAATATATTTCCTCGAATATTTTAATAGGCGATTTTTCCAATGAGTCTTTGTTTAGA
Organism: Sandelia bainsii; assembly: GCA_032362345.1. Taxonomy (NCBI): domain Eukaryota; kingdom Metazoa; phylum Chordata; class Actinopteri; order Anabantiformes; family Anabantidae; genus Sandelia; species Sandelia bainsii. The sequence continues at coordinate 3,815,510 of JAUMHL010000025.1, forward strand.
CATGCTTACAGTACACACCTCTCTAAACTGACAAAACTGGATGCACTGTACTTTTACTGTAGCTGTTGTTATTATTCTACCCGCCCACAGCTATATCCTGCAACTGAAGGCAACAAGTATGAACTGATTTCTAGCAAAGTGCAGATATTGACAAAGTAAAAGCAGACAAAGCAGGCTGTGGAGAAGTGGAAAAACATAATACAACATAAGTGAAAACCTGATGATACATAACACAGCTGTACAACTAAAACAAAGCACCTGATCTACATTATATTCACCTTTCATTGCTTTATTTCAATAGAACATAGTCTTCATTTGACAAACTATAACTACAGTACATGATATGCGCCCGGGGCAGACCATTGCACCATCAAACGATGCAGATTGCAGCATTATAAGCATACACATACTCTTATCTTTGTGGCTATATGAATGCACTGATTTTTACTGTGAGTACCGACAGTATTGCTCATGGCCTAATTCACAATTATTATTATATTTTTTTGGTAATTGTCATCTTAGTCCTGGAGCCTGTCTTGCTTAAGTAGATGATCATTATCTGGCTCAGTGAGGGATTTTATAATTAAAGTAAATGTCCTTGACTGCAAGGTGAATTAAGTCTGTGGAAATCGTGCCGTATTAAGAAGCTACATCTTTCAGATTTTGTAATGTAGGTGTGATACTGGCGCCAGTGCTGTTATTGTTCTGGGGTGAATCGATTCGTCTTGAGAATTTTTCACAGATGCAGCTCCTGCTGTCACCTCAGCTCTTTTAATTTGGAGAGAAAACATGCATTAAAGCTTTTGACATGGGATTTTGAAGAGAAGGTGCTACTCAGCTGAGAGATATTTACCATTTTCTTGTCTTTTCTCAGGTTGGCGTAAATTTGCTGGTGTGACAGAGGCAGGCAGAGAGGGAGGCGAAGAGAGCAAGGAACGAGTCCTCCCACACAGCAGGGGGCAGCAGCAGCAATGCAAGGCTCAGCTTCGGATAGCAAGATGGCCAAACAGGTCAGAACAGCCCCAACTGTACTAATGGTATTACTACTTAAACATGGATGTATATTTGATACTGAGTTGGGTTACTCAGCCTTGCTGCAAATCTTTACTAGTGGCCACTTACTGTACTGCAGTGAATGTTATTTCCCCATAAAACACAATTCTTAACAAGACACACTGTTAACTGTAACCAGTAATGGCTTTTGTATTTCTACTATGAATTTATATCAAGTACATCAAGGACAACAGATCAAATCTAGAACTGTCTATTTTGATTGTCTTCATTTTTCTATTTGTACAGGAACAGAACTCCAAGCATCTGGACGAACACAGAGAAACAGACGAAATGTCAGAGAAAACATCCCCAAAGAACCTCAAATCTCCTCAGAAAGGATCCAAACGACTTAAAACCATCTCCTTCAAAGTGACCCTGCTGGACTCCTCAGAGTTCGAGGGAGAAATTGAGGTATGCGTAATGGATAAACAATTTGCAGCAACACGTTTTCTAGATTTAGCTTTTAACATGCTTTGAGCAAACCATGGAAAAGAAGAGTCCTTTTTTCTTTCTTTCATTCCCTTTGTTGTTGTTGTTATTTTCCTCTTTGGGTAGTTGTGTGTATTGTGTAGTGCTGCACGGAGTGAATTAAACAGGCAAAGAGAATAAAAGAGAGAATGCTGATGCTGAGAGCTCGCCGGGGGGCACAGCCAAAGAAATGTTACATATTCCTGTAATACACACAATGGCACAGAAAATAGTACGAAAGTCCTCATTCCACACAAGATATTTATTGTCATTGCTCTAGCAGTGTGAAATATGACATTTCCTACTTGCTCTGAATGGAACTGAAGCCATGCATGCAAGAGGGGATGGGAAAGGAAGATAGTTCATTGCCTTAGATAAGTGCACAGGAAGCAGTCTGGGGTTTTGGAGCGTGTATCACTAACAACAGTATACACCTCTTGTGAAATAGGTACATCATTTCCTTCTGATATACAATATCCTTGGTAGGATTGGAATGAAAGGAATTTATAACCAATTACTTGACTGTAGAGACGACTATGCAGCAATATTTTAAGCGATTTATTGTTTAGGCTCAATTTTTGATTCTTCTCACAGACAATCTATTTACACAACCAAATCCAGATATGTGTCTGTCTGGCACCAATGCCACTTTATCTGAGATGAGATTTGTCTGGGCCAATCGACACCTAGCCCAGTCCTGCACCCTACTTCTGCACCTGTGTCTGATGTGGCATGGGACTAGAGACATACTGTATAACTGTATGTCTCTTAGTCACAGATTGAAGTGTTGAAATTCACAAAAAAGCTTTTTATGTAGATGAAACAATTAAACATGCACATTAAACAATTAAACTGTACATTTATTTGCAAATAAATGTACAGTCCCTTTCAAAGGTATTAGAACAGCCAATTAATTTGTATTTGTTGTACAAACACAATGAATTTAGGCTTACTATCAAAAGATTGAATATGATTCCTGGTATCTATGTCTATATATATTAAACACAGAACACTTTTTGAGCATAGACAATATAATTTGTAATATCCTGACTGTAAAGTGCCTTGAGATGATGTGATTTGGCCCTATGCAAATAATGTTGAATTGAATTGAACAAGAAAGAAACCACCTGTGTACTCAGCAATATACATAGAACGGGTCAACCAAGAAAAACAACATTAGTCAGTGTAAGGAAAACACTGGTACCACAAGGTACCACAGTCCATTTCAAAAGAGTTCATGAGCAGAAATATAGAGGCAGTACAACAAGATGCAATTTGATTAGTTTAGTTTTGTCATGGCTTGTGCTTGCATGACTGCTGCATCAAAATTCCTTGAGTGGAGCTAATATAAACTAATGTTGCTAAAGAACAATCAGCAATATCAGTCTTCTACTAAAGATGGAGTTGGTCTTGGAATTATAAATGTGTAATTGAGAGCTTCTTCGTAGAGTTATGAGATCAAAAGTTCAATCTTGACTTTTTGAGCATTTGAAAACATTATAAAACTTTTCTATCTTTCAAGGTGATGAAGACATTATAACAGTTTTCATAGTTGAGCAGTGACCTTGTGAGAAGTGCGTAGATTTTTGTTTATGTGTAAAATCAATGGAGTCACTGAGCAGATGGACACAAGACTTATATCATGTTATATTCCACAAGCTAAGATATCAAACATATTATTTTGGTATCAAATATGATTTCTTATTTGCATAATTATCAAACATCTTATAATCATACTGAGTAGTGAGTCAGAGGAACCCCCTTTTGTCCAGTAAAAGCATCCAGCACATTCCAATACCAGGGTATTAAGAACTCTATAGTTATTACATGGTTGCAAGCTAGGTGCAACCAAGGAGAAAATAGAAGAGCAATGTTATTATGAGCCACCCCTTAGGTTACTTATGCATGAGTGCATGAAATTTTGTGTGTGTGTGTTTGTGTGTGTGTTGTGGTGTTGTGGAGAGGGTGCCTTTAATGTGCAAGTGTGTTTGAGGTAAGAGTATCAGGAATGCTACACTTGCACCAACCTCATTCTGCAATTTGAAAAACATTTTCAAATACCTTTGGGCCTTCTCCACGCCACAACAATAGTTTGCATTATGGTTATGAAAGCGTTTGTGTAAGTTCTCTCCCTGAATATTTGCCTACACTTGCAGCAAAGCCAGTCATTGCCAAAGCAGGATGTACAAAGCAACCCATGTTTTTTAAATTCTCCTGTAGTATGGTGAGAGCGTCAGACCTCCAGGTCATGGACAGGCTTGCTCCTGCTTCCTGTCTGTAATTGCGGGGGTGGATCTTCATGCCTGCCATATCTGAACCTCCCTTGTGCTTCCAGGAGTTCATAATAACAGTGTTGCAAAAAGGCAGGCCACACTTTGCTCTCCCAGGAGGAGGTGCTACATTCATGGGTTAATTAAGTCTCTAGTCAAGGATGCACCATCCCCTTACCCACTTCTCTCACCCAGCAGCCTCTGCTCATTGGGATAACTGTGCATGGTCAAGCCTGAGTGGGTTGTCGTAGCTAACAGGGCTATTTTTGTTGGGAGTGAGTATTTAATGCTGGTTAGTTGTCTTGTTACACTGCCAAGATTCTGTATTAGGTTTTCCCATGTCCATTCAGGTGGCAACACTGAGATCATTAATGTAGAGTAGAATATTTAATTGCTCCAGAGCAGAGAACAAATAGATTGGATCGCCTCAGTCATGGATTATAAAGATTCCACATGCTGATTTGGGTATTTAATTTATCGGGCTGCTGCTCATGCTGTACAGCATAGTCTTATTCTACATTGACAGTTTTGCTGTTGGAGCCTCACTGATCTTATAAGCACTTCCCAAGTGTTGCTCCATCATTCTTTTACCTATAATGAGGCACAGGCAAAACATATTTCTGTTCCTAGCCTTAAGATATTAAGGAATAAAGTCAGTGAAGGGATAATATTGCATCTGTTTCCCTGGCAACTGCCTGCTCCATCTCCCTGTCACCTTACAAAGTAGTCTCCAGAGGAGGAGGTACCGTGTGTGTGAGGGTTTAATACTGTGTTTGAAGATATCAAAACTCCACACGGCAAGATCTGTATAGAATGGTACCAACAAGTTTTGAACCTATAACCTTCAAGTTAGTGTGCTAACAAAACTCAGTCAATGGGTCTGCCACTTGGTTCAGACTAAGATATTGCATGAACTGTTACATGGATGACTTTGACTTTTGGTTTATCTTTAAGGTGAGATGTTTCCCCAGAAGATGAATCTTAATGATGTTGGTGTCCATTTCTGATTATTCTTCTAGCATCACCAAGAAGCTAACATTTGTATTTGAGTGTAATGTTTAGCCCACTATAGGATAGATGTAATGTAACATGTAATTTGGTACCAGTAGTTATGGTCCCCAGAATGATTAATCTCAATAATTTTGGTGTTTCTCTGACTTTTACTGTATTGTCACCAGCAGATCAAAATTTTCAGTTACTCCATAAAATATCTTGATCTATAAGACAAACTGGGTTTGTCTAAACTGGGTTTGTCTTATAGACAGAATTTGGTTCAGATATTCATTGAAGAGGGTGAATTTCAGTAATTTTGCTGTTTCCTTGACCATCAGATCAAATTTTAAATTTGTCCAATACTAGCAGACATTCACAACCATCACTTCTGGTTTAAGGCTTCTTCAGTGCTCTGAGCAAACAAGTTTCTTTGTGCATTTGATGTTAACTGTTGAAACAAATACACTTCGAAACTCTACCTGAAAACATGATCTTGTCACTTCAATGCAAAAAAATGTTCTTGGTTCTTGATCTTGAACTCTGCGTATAGCAGAAGAAGTATCTGCCTGCAGCACAAAGACCAGACTTCTCCAGCAATTTACAGTTCATCTTTCCTGTCAAGTGTTATAATATACACTGACTATGACACAACACCAAATGGCTGAGCTGTTTTACTGTGTACAGAAGTCGAGTACAGGAAAGTAATCTTGACAAGCACAGCTGTCTAATGGTGTCTGATATTAGTGAGCAAAATGTAGCTAAATAAAACTAAGGTTTACCAGTAGTAGACTCTTATGCATATATAACATTTCAGAAAAATAGTAGCAAATCTTTTTTTCTGCTTTCTTGTGACCCTTTTACCACTGCCATGACATGCATATTTGTCTTTGCAGAAACACTCCAAAGGACAGACCCTGATGGACATGGTGTGTGAGCACCTCAACTTGCTAGAGAAGGACTACTTTGGTTTGACCTTTGCAGACACAGACACCCAGAAGGTCAGTGAATTGTGTACCACAATAACCTCATGGGACGTTTCAGTGCATAAATACATTGCTCACAGAACAATCTGTATTCCTCTCACTTGAAGGCTGGGTGTGCTCTCACAGGGGTGCACTATCCATCATTCAAAGATGAATGGAAGATTTCCTTGCTCAGTCTTGGTCCGAGACAAAGGGCAATTGAAAAACTTGTGCAATAGGAGAAATGATGAAAAACTGCCCCATTTACTCTTTGCAAGATTCATATATGAAATTTAGTTATACAAATATTTCTCAGAGGCAGAAGTGTTCTGGAGGCAGAGACAATCTGATTGGTTGAGTTAACCTCTGTGGACTAAAGCCAAGAGCCATATACAGGAAATTTAGAATATGAAAAAAACTTTTGTCAAAATGACTTCAGTAACTTATTTGTGTCTTTCTTTCAGACCCATGAACAAGCTTACTAGTCTATAGTTTATAGCTTTAGGCAAGATTTATCTTTAAGGTCAGCTAGGCTAATTAGCTAATGTATGTGGAATGTAATGAATGTGCACAAATGAATTGAAACAGTTTTGGTTTTCAGATCCTAAACATGCATATGGTGCCAACCTTGTGGTGGTGCAATGTCTGCCCAGGGTTTGGCAGTGTCCCCTGTAGATGTCAGTAATTTCGTACATCTCTGTTTAAGTGGATGCCCAACTTGAGTAATTACTGTGGAATGTGCACCTACTTTAGTATTAGTTCAGTGTACAGAATAGATAGATATGTTAAGTGGTTGTAACAACCACTTTGCCATGGACAGTCACAAACATTCAGTTGGTACTTATACACTACTCACAAAAAGTTAGGGATATTTGGCTTTCGGGTGAAATTTATGGAAAACGGAAAAAGTTCACATTACAGTGATATTATACCATGAAAGTAGGGCATTTAAGTAGAAGCATGCAATGGTGATTTCCTCATCTCAAACAATTT
>JAUMHL010000025.1:3822348-3842812 GCA_032362345.1 Sandelia bainsii
TATAGTGCATTTTAGGTTCATCCTGAAATTTCACCCGAAAGCCGAATATCCCTAACTTTTTGTGAGTAGTGTATTTGTTTTGCTTTTGCCAAATAAGTCAGCTAAGTAATAGACTTTTTGTTAGAAAACATAGATAGCTGGACCTTGTTGCATTATGCTGCTTGCAAACAGCCTATGTTGGACTGCTAAATGGTGACATCATTGTGCATTTGTGCTTTTGTTTGTGGGTATATGGTGGAGTCTCCTACATTGCTTACTAGATTCAGTAGAAAGAGTTTACATAGCAAGTGTTGGCCTAAATGACTCACTTTACACCAGTGGTATTTAGACATGCATAGGCCTATTAGCGCAGGCTTTCAAATGCTGTCTCAGAGAATGTCATTTGTAGCACAAGCATTTATGTTAGTTTTCGGCCATTTGACAAATTTAGGTCCAAAATTCCAACTATGCAAAGTGGAGAGACAGTGTTAGGTGATCAGCTTTTGTGGATAACTGACTTTAAATAAGACAGCGTTTTTCTAGATTCTGTCCTCCAATGTTTAATGTAAACAAATCATTGTGGCATTTCAGCTATCAGGTCTGAATGTGTTTCCCTCTGATCCTGACTTGTTACAAGGTGCACAGACCAGGCTCATTGTCAGATAATTACCTGGGTTAACACTGAACTGATGGGTCTGTTAGCTCTGTTAGATGTGAGTTTTGGGTTTGATTGATGTGAGGCTCCTTAAGGGCAGGTATGTGGTTCCACAACAGGGTACAGAGGACCCTCCTGCTTTTTGAAGATAGGAAAGATGACAAGACCAAGTCTCTTTTAACATCATGTCTTTGTCACCTGCTTGTTGGGACTTGATGCATTTGTGAATGCTGAGGCTTAGGACTGAGCATGATCTCAGCCTAAACAGACTGGCTAGAGGCAGGCAGCCTTGAAGTCAGGGGTAGAATGGCAACAAAACTGACAGAATCTGGTGTCAAGTGGCTTGCTTGACACATCAAATTGGAACTGTCACAACAAATCTAACTCATCTGCTAATTTGGTGCAGTTTCTCTCAAAGTATATGTAAAACAATGTTTTCCTCACAATATTTGTGTGCACAGAAAGCAAAAATTTTAAGTTGGATTAATATTATGATCCCGTAACACCTAATTTGACTTAACAGCCTGCTTTTGTTATTATATAAAACATTAAATGTGTAAAATATCACATACATTATTTAACAGTGTTCAATACAGAATTAAATTAAGTGTTAAAGTCTTAAAGGGGGTAGGAGGAGTTGCCAGGGGCGTGGCTGTTACATCTACCCACACCCCTCCCCTGCCTTTGTTTCACCTAACGAGCCTATTCAAGGCAGGTGTGAGGTGAAACCAACCTGGAGGATAAATTTGTGGTCACTAGCCAACTTCCCTCAGATTGATAAAGCTCTGTGAATGCAGAGCGAAACGTCTCTACCTTACAAGAAAGGAGTCCAGTTGCCATGACTCAACTTTCAGACAACTTCACCTGGATGACTGAGAATCTTCACAGATATATTCACAAGAGCACATTATATTCACAGGGGGTTTTATTTAATTGTGTTTTCCTTGAAATCACGAGCAGCAGGATGCTTAATTATGTCAGTTAATTTTGCGCACTTTGCGGTCGGTCAATCAGTCTTTTTCTTTTTCTTCTGCTACTGTTCTGCACCACCAGCCAGCGTCCGATTTTAATTTTTGCCTTCACGTGTTGTTTGGTAGCACATGCGACAAACTATTTGCAGTTGTGTTGGCACAAGGCCTCATTGCTGTAGCTAAGATGATCTGTTGAATAGCTGTATAGGCTATAAAATGTCTTAAGCAGTTTGGACAAAAAATAGAAACTGCTGCAATAGGCAAGTCACTTGGGAAATTCCCAGGCTTCCCAACAGCTGGTCTGCGCCTGCCTGAATTTTATTTTTTACTCTCTCTTTGTAGGTAAGGCTACAGCTTAGATTACTGTGACAGACTAATCAAATGCAGGCTTATCAAAGCGCAGCTGGGGTTATCGCTGATTGGCTCGACCAAACAAGCCCAAGAATAAAGAAATGTCATTTCAGATACCCTTTCTCTGTCTCGGGGGAATGAGGATTTAAGCTTTTGCTCTTCTGGAGAACGTTTATTCCGTGTGATTGCTTTATGAACAACGGTTGCAAAAAGCTAAAGTGAAGCCTTGGACAGTCAGTGATGAGAAGTTCTTCATGTTTTTTCTGCATTTAAAAGCAAAGCAGCAGAGAGTACCTTGCTAATTGAGTGCTCTTTGGCCTTGGCTGATGTAAGATAGATTCAAGGGGACGATAAATGCCTTTGCCTCATTAGAGTCTTTAGCAGCCTGATTAAACCCTGGAAGAGTTTATGTATTTATGTTTGTGTGTGTGTGTGTATGTGAAGGCTCAGTTCAAATTGCCAGAATGCTGTTTTCCCAAAGTGGCCCACAGCATTACACTGTATCAACCTTTTATGCTTCTCATTCTGCTCTGACTGATATGATACCAGCTGCCAAAAAGACTGTCGGAATTAACAAGCAGCTGCTGTGTGGTATTCAGCTTAGTGACGATCACTGTCAGCTGTCTGCACCACTGGCAGCACTGAACTCAGTTGCATGAAGCAAACACCTGTTTATGTGTCTGCGTGCGGAGTACAGCATTTTGCAAGGCCTCTGTGAGAACGGCAACAAAAACAGGACAGTTGCAACAGTCTGATAAAAGACTTTTGTACATATACAGTAGTATTATTTATCATAACAAACCAATCCAACAACAATCATATTGATTGTAGAAAGTTTTTTTCCTTAGAAATTATAAGTCTGAGGGTTTGAGGCATTCAGAGCTTGGCATAACACCAACAGTTTGTTAAAGCACAAGCACATATTGTGCTTAACAATGACCCAAATGACGACTGCAATTTTCAAATATTCAGCAGTACTTCAAGTGTTGCTGAAGTTTCTAGACCTCTTTATAAAGGATCCTGTAAACCAAAATATTAATAGGAGGTTTTATTGTTGTTGAAGCAATTTTAGGTTTAGGTTTTTTTTTACCCCATAAGAGAGGCAAAATAAGTAAGATGAACCTGGTAAAACACAAGATTTAGTGAAATTTCCCATTTGAACTACAGAACATACTAATGTCTTTTAGGAAGAAGTAGATTTTTCATCCACCATTTCCACTATTACAAAACATTAAAATTAAATTTAGCACTAACACTTGAGGGGGAAAAAAAGTCAATTTCATTACTTTCCATTTGTGTTTGTGTTGCTGTGCCTCTAAGCAGCATGATTCACAGCTTCTGTAACAAGTGAGTCAATATGCACTGCATCACTGATGAGATGCTCTAGCAACCAAACCAGAAACGCAGCCCCTATTGGAGAAGCAGTTCACTGCATGATCAGATGTGATGAGATCAGATAGGTAACTGGCAGCCAGTGATTTAGCAACACAATGATAAAACAGATGCTTGAATTAAATCAGCTCTCGGCACGTTCGAATGGCTCAGCAGGGGAGGGCTCAGTTTCTTTATTTAACCATATGGAGAGGCTTTCATTAGGAACACTGACGGCAATTAGACCAAAATGTGACACCGGGGTGTGCATTAGCCATGTTTCCAGCCTGCCCTGTGTGAATTCTGCTTTCTGTCTTTCAGAACTGGTTGGACCCCTCCAAGGAGATCAAGAAGCAGATGCGAAGTAAGAGTCTTTTCCAAGTGGCTGAGATTATAAATATTTTAAAATTTAGATTAGTAAAGTGGCGAATTACATTTGCTCAGTTTTCTTAAGACAAACATTATATTTGACCTTCCCGCTCTTTGTGATCTCTCCTCAGACTCTTTGTGGAACTTTGCCTTCGCCGTAAAGTTCTACCCTCCAGATCCCTCGCAGCTCACTGAGGATATTACCAGGTAGCATACATCTCTAACACACACACTTTTACAGTATCAACAGTTGTAACTCCATTGGCTGTGCTGTCAGGTGCTTTTCAGACTTTAATCAAAGGAGATTTTGCTCACACATGTCAGTTCTGCAGATTATTTGCCATTTACATTTCTCCAAAGATAAGTGTTTACATAAAAGTATTGTAACAATTTACATGGCATATTTGCCCCGATGTCAATAGCAACCCAAAACCCTCTCTCCTTTTTGAGGATTAGACGTGGAATGCTACTAACTGCCATGGATTAAATATGATGAATACTTGTTCGAGCTTGCCTTGGATCAGGCTTGTTTGACTGCCAACACCCTTCTCTCCTCCACTTTTGTCTCGTCTGACAGATACTACCTGTGTCTGCAGCTGAGGGATGACATGCTGTCAGGTCGACTGCCGTGCTCGTTCGTCACTCACGCTCTCCTAGGCTCCTACACCGTTCAAGCAGAGCTGGGAGACTACGACCAGGATGACCACGGCTCCGACTATGTCAGTGATTTCCGCTTTGCCCCCAATCAGACTCGTGAGCTGGAGGAGAGGGTGATGGAGCTTCATCGAACCTACAAGTACTAGACACAATTGCAGCCACAATTTCATCTAACCACAAATCTCCTGGGATAATGGGCTAATGAGTTTTTATTGTGTCGAAATACTATATCATACACATGGTTGATGCTGTCGCATTACTGAACCATCTGTTATCGAGATGTAAACAGTGTGAGTCTTGCCTGTGCAAGAAAACTTGAGTTTAGAGGGTCTTCACCATGTTCTGATTTGCTTTTTGGAATATGCACAAACATAATGCTTGGGGGGATGGATGGGATGAATTTAGAAGTGAATATGTCAAGCATATTACCAAGATAATTCTGCTCCCACTGTGCAAGATTACGGGTTTATCATTTAAGAAGGCCCATTGTGGTTGGTTACAGATATTATCATTATCATTCTGCCCACAGGGGGATGACTCCAGCAGAGGCTGAAATTAACTTCTTAGAGAATGCAAAGAAACTGTCCATGTACGGGGTGGACCTTCATCATGCTAAGGTTGTTTCTGTTATTTGAATTCTCATGGAAGTACGTTTCAAGGATAGATACATAGATGTTTATGTATAACTTCTGCCTTGGTGCTGTCCCTTGTTTGCTGCAGGATTCTGAAGGGATTGAGATAATGCTGGGTGTCTGTGCCAACGGCCTGCTGATTTACCGTGACAGGCTAAGGATCAACCGCTTTGCCTGGCCCAAGATCCTCAAGATCTCCTATAAGAGGAGCAACTTTTACATCAAGATACGACCTGGAGAGGTACACAGTATGCTGGAGGATAATTAAAAGAAAAAATACTTGCTGGTTGTTCAACTTTATAGAAATCAAAATAATAAAGAGAACTTTACACTAATCTTGTGGTCTAGTGGTTGTTCTCAAGGCCTTGAAAAATAGCAGTTGTGGTCAAAACATTGGTTTAGATTAATTCATTATGGATGTTTATTTTGCAATTACATTTGTCATTTTGATTTAGCATGTTGGGGGGTGACAGTAGCACTGAACAAAATGCATGCAAAATTGGGAAAGGTTGTGTCAGGAAGGGCATCTGGGCAAATCTCTAAAAGAGAGAGTTTTTGATGCAGCACATTGCCATGACCGGCTAGATTCTGGTGTGCATTCCACCAGCTACTCTTCCTGATTCTAAAGCTTTATTGAAATGCAGTATTTACTTTCAAAGGAATAGTTCAACATTTTGGAAAATGCCTTGTTTGTTTTTGTGCTGACAGTGAGATTAGAAAATCAATACAATTTTCATATCCATATGCAGGGGTTAAATTGGGCTAGAGCCCAACAGATCTGGACTCCACATCCTAACATCCAAATTGGTACTCAGTCAAAGCTCAGCTCCAATTGTTTCAGCATCACAGCACTGGCAACTCTCACACTTCTGGCTTTCAAACATTTCATATACTGTTTTATGCCGACTAAACAAATCTAAAATGTAGCTTCTTTTCTTTGACTGAAAAAGATTTAATAAATCTTTTTGGCAACCATGTGGGTACAAAAGAGACAGAGGGAAAGAAAGGAAGACACATTGTACATAAATAAATACATAATTATTTTACATTTCTACATTTAGTTATTGATTTATTTATTAACATCCCTTTTGGGACTCCATAAGAAAGCAGACTTGATATGTGTCTCCTAATCAAGAGAGGAGCAGTGTGAATTTCAGGCACGTGGCACAGCAGCGTTTAATTTCATTCATCATTTAAAACCTATGCTGTGCCACTGTGATCTTACTGTAGCCTTTTTGACCTAAAAGCTTTTCTGTATAACTGCTTTATTTCTACAGTGAAACAAGGAAGTTATGCTCTGGAAAAGTACAAAAAATAGTTTTCTTTGCAGAATTTCCATATTTGTGAGTGGTTTATTACAGGGAGCTTTTGGCCCTGATGATTACAGTAAATAAAACAACCTCTGCAGTATTACTGCAAGCATGAAACTGTTCTAATCACCAGAGTAATTAGTGACTATTAGCCCCTGCAAGCCCTCCTGACAAGTCATTATTTAACCCTTGTCTGTTTGGAAAATAAAGTTACAGCTAACTTAGCTTAGCATAAGACTGGAAGCAAAAAAATGACCTGTTATGGTTTTAGTGGTTTATTGAGTCTCATCTGATTTTCTGGAAACCTCACAGTGATGACTCCTGTTAGTCAGTACACACAGCCAAGAAATTCTCCCTGTTAAAACCACAACTTGATTCTAAGACAAATAAAAAGAAACAACATGTGACATGTCTATTAGTGAGCTTTAGTGGTACCTTTTACATCCTGTTTAAATGCCTGGCTCTAGACACAACTTTAGCATACAGACGTGAGAAATATTGATTTTCTCATCTAAAGCTCCGTATGAATGAGAATAATCCCAATTTCCCAAAATGTTGAACTATTCCTTTAAGCCATGACCTCACATTATGAGTGCAGCAATAGCTAATCTGCCACAGCTGTTACAGTTTAAAGCCACTGCAGAAGTGAATGTGGGGTCAGTTTTGCTGAGCAGAAGGCTGTAAAATCCCCCGCCTCAAACCTTCCTTTTTTTTTTCTGCTCTGCACGGTCAGGCTCTATATTCGGTCCCTCCTCATTGTGCTGTGCGGCACTGCAGCTTATCCTCCATGCTGAGCCTCAGTGTGACAGACTGTCTGGGCCAGACCCAGTCAAGTGACAGAGTTGCACAGTGAGCCTGTGATCAAGCCAAATAAAGAGCCCCTTTAACAGAGCTGCTGCAGCTGCAGCCACAGCTAGAATAGAGGGATAAAGAGTGTAAATATAGAGCCATGAAATAGTTTTCCTCCTATTTGCTTCCAGTTTCTGAACATTCAATGTTATCCTTCCTCAGCCTCGATTTTTTTTCTTTCTTTACCCTCAGCAAAATCCATGTTCTAGATGCTGAACACTAACTCACTTTTTCTTCACGTCTCTCTCTCCCCTCCAGTACGAGCAGTTTGAAAGTACAATCGGTTTTAAGCTTCCCAATCACAGAGCTGCCAAGAGGCTGTGGAAGGTCTGCATTGAGCATCACACCTTCTTCCGGTAAGAATCAATCTGCTCTCATGGTTGGAAGGTATTCCATTTGGTGTTCATCAAGACAAGCAAAACACTTCCACATATACAGGCCCATCAGTGGCAACCACACTCAAATGAGTGTGCAGTGCTTTGCTAAACATGCATTAACCTCTCCACAGCTCATATGGCTTTCACTGGCTATGTTGCAAGTGATCTTGAGAGGATTATTGATTCAGCTTTACAGGAGGCTGTAGGAGGTACGAAGAACCAATTTGCACATGTTGTGCAACGACTGAACGATAATACTCACTATTCAAAAGACACGTTATTTTTAAAGATGATTCATGTAAAGATTTAAATTTAGTTGCATTCTCTACCTACTAAACATGGGTACTGCAAAGCTCAGAGTAAATCTGAGGAAAAGCTAATGTTGGTCAAAGATGGTTCTAATGTGACAGCAGATACAAAACAAACATGCACTCAGAAATGGTCTAGAAATCAATTTTCAGTGTAAGACAATGTAACCTGTTTCCAGTTCCAGCACTGATCCTGCTGTCTTTGCCTGGCTGCTAACCTTAACTGATTACATTATTGTTCCCCAGGCTGGTATCTCCAGAGCCTCCTCCTAAGGGCTTCTTGGTGATGGGTTCAAAGTTTCGATACAGTGGTAGGACACAGGCTCAAACAAGACAAGCCAGCGCTCTTATAGACCGGCCTGCTCCACACTTTGAGCGATCCACCAGCAAGAGGTACCTGCTTTCCAGGAGCTTGGACGGAGGTAAGAGCTGCAAGGGGTGCTCTGATGGACAGAGAGCGACAAAATGTCAAACTATTGCTTTAAAAACCCATATCAATTGAACAAATCTGACTTAATTGTTGACATACATTAATTGAGCCTATTTTGCCAGAGTTCTCACGACCAGTCTCAGCCATGTGTGAGAACCACGACGGCATGTCTCATCGCAGCGTCAGTGAACAGCGGCGTCTTCATAGCCCCTCGGTAGAAGAGCAGGACACCGAGCTGGAGCCCAGTTTGGAGCAGGACGAGGAAGACAAGGCCCAAGAGTGGGGCCAGGAGATGGAGCAGGACAAAGACTACGAAGGCAACGTCACTCCAAGCAGAAAGAAAGAGATCATGGTAGTGAAGAATTTCTTTCCAGCTGTGAATTTTTTTTAAATGAATTTTGATTGAGTTAATGTTGATTTTATCATGTTAAACTTGGGGAAGGTCAAAGTGAACCTGACAACATCTTCGTTTGTACAAGGAAATCAGGTACTGCTGAGGTTCTGATGTAAATAGGTGCAGTGCAAGCTACTCAGGCAAATTGAGGCTTATCCAGCAGGGGCATAATGCTGTGGTGGCTTTGGTGGATTTAACATTTACTAACTCTTCTCCTTTCACTCCTTTTCGCTCAGGCTTACATGCTTAGACTGCACTGCTTATAAATCACTCTTAACAGCTTTACAGTTCTTTAACCCTTTCTCATTAAGCTGAGAGATACAAACTCAAGCCTAGCCCTCTGTTGCTAATATGCTTTTTCTTTTTTTTTTAACCCTTGCTGGCGATAAGGAGGAGGCTGGATCACCAGTTGACAGTAAACAGGAGGTATTTGGTGTCTGGTGATTTGGTCTCTGTCTGTATATCTGTCTTTATCCATCCGTCTTTGATTCTTTCTGTTTTACTATATCTGACTCTCTCTGCCTGTCTTCCACTATATTTGTCTGTCAACGCTGTGGTAGTCAACACTGTTATCATAGAAACAAATGTGCTGCATTGCACCACATTAACAAGTAATAGTGAAAAGGTTAAGTCTGGACTTATTTGTTATAGGTAAGCATCCCAGCAAACATTTGACAGAAAGTGATTGGCGCAGTTAATCATTGATATAAGAATGGTGTTTCAGCTACAAAGCACAAAAACCTCAATCTTTATTTTGATGCTATACTGTATGTGCGTGCCACATAATTATCTAACAGGTTCCAAAATGTTTACTGGGACGTGTTTTCAAATGATGCCAAAGTTGTCTTGGCATGGTAACAAGTGGCCAAATCTAGCCTTACAAGTCTGATTGTCTGCCTGTCTCCCTTACCGACTTACCCTGCACCACCCCGTCTCTGCATCTGACTTCCATCTGTTCCTGCGCTCTTCACCTCTGACCTCTCTCATGCTTGTCCATTCTCCTGCCCCAACTCAGCTCTCTCAGTTGGACCAGGAGACTACTCCTCGGCACAAACAGGAGGTACAGGTCTCTGTCTTCGGCCTTTGTGGTTTTCATTGTGTGTGCCTCTGTTCCTCTGCACCTATAGTCTTTGGGGATTCTTTTGTGCCTGCATCTACTGCCTTGGATAAAGGGATATTTTTTTCTTTTAAAATATCATAGAGATTTGAAAACTTTGCCCTTCTCCTTCCCTAAGTGCATATACAACATTAGTACATGTTCTTTGCTATTTTGTATTCTTCCCTGTCCTGTGGTGGAAGAAATACTTACTATAGACTTATTTGCTTTCCTGAAGCAAAATACACCAATTTTTGGCTTCAAAAGCTGGAGTTTGTAGCCAACTAAACAAATTTTAGAGTTCAGGCATTTGCAGTTTTTTAATGTGGATATTCTAGTCACAAGGTTTGTATTTCATCTTGGAATCTGGCAGAAATCTCTGCAAGGTTATGAAGATAGTTAATGGAAGGATAGGTTATTTGATATAGTAAAAAAAGATTCCAAATACAATCAAATGAACTCTAAGCTGACATTGATAGTCCCATACACACATTATTTCATATTACAGAATTAGTTTGTTAATACTAATGCATCCGTGTATTTTACTGTCAAGGTGGAGCTAGTTCTCCTTCTGTGTACAGTTAGTTAGTCCTGTGGTTCCTAACTTATGGGACAACAACACAAAAACAAATTAAATCTGGATGGTCATGAGATGATTGGTGGGAAAGTACAGAAGAACAATTGTCTTATTTGGTCTTTCCTGTAATCTTTTCTTTCTTGTAAAAATTGTAGTTTGGATAATTCTCCCTCTTTGGACCTCGATACTTAAATGACACCATGTGAAAAGTATAAAGGGGAAATGTCCTCACACGTTGGGTGACACTGTGTGTCCAGCTAGATGTTGTTTGTTTTAAGTTCTTTACAAGCTAAACTTCGAACTTCTTGGTTAACCTTTAACAGTATAAGCTCATCGTGTTGAGTGTAAATGTCAAACACGAGCCTCATATTATATGCAATTATTCTTTGCTATTTGTATACATTTTTGCTCATAAACAAGATTGAGCATTTGTATTTCATTCATATTGAAAGGCTATTAGGAATTAACCTTTTAACAGCCAGAATGAACAGGAAGTCTTATTACACCAAGAATAAACCTGTTCCAGTATTCATGTTAGTATCTAACTATTTTAAGAGACACTTAACATTTGTTAATTTATCCTTCAACCTGTAAAGCAACTTTATAGCTGTCAGCTAATAAGCAGTTTAGTAAAGACTATATTTCCCCTTGAAGTGTAGTATAATGCAGCAGAAACTGTATTAAAATATAGTATTTGAGTAAAAACAAACCAAATTAATGTTGAATTTTAATTAGTAAACAATGTTAATAGACAATAGCTGCTGTAATTGCATATTCATTTCTTCATTTGCAGTGAGTGCCTTGATTGTCATGTTCATTTGTGTTTTAAAAGTTAATTCAGTTGTAATATAATTGTTTTCTCTGAGCCCCAGTAGCAACTTTCATTTCATTTCTCTCCATGGGCTACAGCACAGACTAGTTAAACACAAGTGTAAGCAACAGACATTGCATCCTCTCCCGTGTATGTGCAATATTACATCACATCATGCTTAGCCGTGCGTATCAGATGACAGTGAGTGATGTTTTGCTGAAAAGGATGCTGTCGTCCCACTAATCCACATGCTTTTTCTCCCTCCATCTTGTTGTTCTTTGTCCGCCCATTCTCCTCAAGTTTCTGGATAAGTCTCAGGACGTCTTGCTGAAGCACCAGGCCAGCATCAATGAGCTGAAAAGGGCCCTGAGGGAGCCCAACAGCAAGCTGATGAACCGCGAGCAGCGTCTGTCAGCGACCTCCCCTACTGGGTCACCAGATAAGAAAGCTGTGAGTTGGGGCTGAGGGCTGAGGTTGGAAGGGTGTGTGTGGGACTGGGATTTAAGGTCTGCTATGGTCAATATCTCAAATCCAGCACCTCTGATGCTTGACATTCCATTAACGGGTATTGACATTCCCATCTGGCTCCTGCCATCTTGAATATTTTTGCTGCTTCACTCAAAGCCACATAAGTCATATTTTTGTCAATTTGTTCTTGAAGTTTTTTGTTTGCTCCTATCAACATCAACAAATAATCCAATCCTGACGATATACTGAGCTAGGATAAAAAAAAACTGAGAAAATGAGTAGTGAAGGTAGTTATGGTTATATTATTTCTTTCTTTCCTACAGGCATTTCAAGCTGAAATCTCCTGTGCAAAGATATTACAGCTTGCAAGAATACATGCAAAATCCTGCAGTTAATTTTAAAAAGTGTGTGCATAATGAAGTGCATTCTGCATCTCTCTGATACACCAGAATAATTCTAACAATATCTCAGAGGTACTTGAAGATGACTGACAAGTAACACAGAAGCAAGCATCTTGATGAGATTAGTTTCATGATGATTTCGAGATTTACTCAATGTGGGGCACTTGAGAAATAATCATCAGTTATCTTTTTTTCTTCCTTGATTGCCTAACAGTGACACAGTTTTCTTTATGCAAGATCATGAAAGCTCTGGAGCTTTGATCACATTCTGGTAATTAGGCTATTGAAGATAGAGCACTGAGATGTTAGCCTTCAGATATGATAGTTCTGCCTTAGCTGGTGCCTAAATCGCCTTCAGACAATCTGTCATCTGCTGTCTGGGATGATCAGATTATGCCCACAGAACGTCGAACGCTGTCTGCAGCATAAAATGTGATGTACGTGTATCATTCCAGGGAAAGAAAGGGTAATGGTGGGGGTATTATGCTGTTTGACTGACAGTCGACGCTCTGGGAAAGTCTCAGTGCTTTTGACTGTTTCCAAGAGATTCACTCGAATACGTTTTTTTTTATGTAGTTACAGGAAAAAAAACAACATTTTGCATTGCAAATGCCGGTTTGGTTACGTGGATTTGGTGGCTGTCAGGTACATTAAATTGCATGTTTTCCATTTGAAGTTCATTAAAAAGTTTTTAGAGAATAACTCTGTTAAGTCCTGTTCACACTGATTCTTCCTGCCATTCCCAGTTTCTCAGTTTTCCATAAAATTGTACACCGTACTAATCTGCTCCCTCATTTCCAGTCTGAGCTCTAACGGCTGTTCCTCCTTTTCTTTGAAACTCTCTCTCCTCTGCTTCCCGTTGGCCAGTTGGTGGGCCGAGCAGTGGGAAAGGACCCTGTTAACAGCCTGTCTGTTGAGGGTTTCGTCCAGAAGACTCTAGTGACTTCGCCTGAGGTTGCACATCTCTCACTCCTTCTCTTTGATGATACAGTTTACTGTTCGTAGCTTTTGTGGTTTGGTGAAATCCACTGCCTGCTCGTGTATCATTCAAGGAAATACACTCCGTAGATGCAAATGCATGTTTACCAAAATTCCACTATGTACCAGTTGTACCAGATTTGTTCCCTTCTCTGTGAGTAAAATGATTGTGCAGATTTCATTATGTGCAGCAGCTGTGCTTGATCTGTCTAACTGTGTTTAATCTATACCAATATGTAGGGCTCTGAGGAGTGGGTATTGATTGAAAAACAAGAAACTTATCAACAAGACCATGACTGGAAGGCAGAAGAAAAGAACAAATCTCTCTCATCTGATTCGTCATGGAAGAAAAAGGAGCTGGAAAAAGAGATAGACGTTACCAAGATGATACTACAAGAGGTAACAGGGTATGAAAGAAAAGAAATGACAAGCCATATTGATGAGTTTCCATCAAAAAAGTCATCCAGAGAGGCAGATGTGTGCTCTGAGCCTTGGCCGACAAACAAAAGTCGTTTTGTGATTCAGTTATCTGAGAATGCAGACTTGTTTCAAGACAGATCTCAAAGTAAACCATCCCAAGCTTCAGACCCTGAGGCAAACAATGATGTGGTTGAAGGGTCACACCAGATAAAGGAACGCACAGCTTCTAAACCAAGGAAAAAGAGGAGACCCCAGAGCTTAAACCTTGGAATACCTGCAGAGCTCATCTACAGGAAGGGAAGTGGGGATTCGACTGGAGAGGAAAATGAGGACTCAGACTCGGACAACAGTTCAGAACGGGGAACAGGGAAAATAGGAAATCCCTGTGAGTCATCTCTGATGATGATTGTGAAAGATGTTCAGAAATCAGGAAATGATCAGTCTGTCAGGGTTTATAAAGACATCAAACAAGAGGATATATCCATAGATGAGAGCAGGGAAGTGTCCACTCAAGGAACAGAGCAGGTAAAGAAAAAAGTGAGTCAGGTAGGGACAACAGATATCGATTTAGGCCCAGTGAATGGGCCTGGAAAGTTGGAGGATGATAGTTCATTAGCAGATGTTAAAGGGGAGTGTGTAATGAAGGTGCGAGGAAAGAGCCTTATTGATAACAAAGAGCTAGCAGAGGTGAAACTGCGACAGGTCAGGACACATGAGAGGAAGATCAGTAGTTCTGGGGGAGAAGATATTGAGAGTTTCTTAGGAGACGGAGGCCAGAGAACGTCTCTGCACCGACTGTCAGGCAGCAGCTACCAGTCAGAAATTACCAGGATTGTTCCTCTCAAGCCAGAGCGGTCGAAGAGCGTAGCGTGTAAGGATGAAAGGGACAGGACAGGACAGGAAGAGCCTACTCGGGCCATGAGAAGAGAGTACCGCTGGTCGGTTGGCTCTCCAGAGGGATCCTCAGACCTCAACTGGACTGATGTCTCCACCTTCCATCCAGCATTTTCAGCAGATCTGGAGGGTATGGCTAAAGCAGAATATACTGATGATAGCTTTCAGTCAGGTAGAGGACCCACAGAGACGCAATCGTTTGGCTCAAAGATTTCAGGGCTTCCCAAAATGGCTCCTCCAGCCCCACCGGTGAAATCACAGAAAGCCAGGGAGTCTGGACTAATACTACGGAACAGCCGAAGTGGCAGCAGGGAACCAAGCCTGGACACAGCCAAGAAGAGACACTCGGTAACTCTGCTTGGCATCTGCTATTCAGTCATTGGAAATAAAGCATCGCATGAGCTTCAGACAGACTTGCACTCCATTTTTTGTTTTTCTACGTTTTCAGTGACTTGAAAAACTCATCCATCTTTCCTGTTCGTCCCTGTCTGGAGAGTAGGCGGAGCGGTACTTTTGCTCCGTCTTGTGGCACAAATCAATCCAAAAGTTTGGACATTTTCCCATATAGCAACCCAATTTATCCCTTCCCATTGCCCTCAACATGTACCACACTGTCTGGCAAATCTGTACAGCTCACCACTGGCTGTGAAAGTTTAAAAAAAATACCAAAATCTCATGTTTTGGTTGTTGCTTTGTCTTCGGCTTCTCTAACTTGTGAGTTTAAATGTCCTCCCAGCTCACATTGCTTTTTGACAGAGGGTGGCAAGGATACAAAGACTCACATATTGTCATCTCTATGATGATTTTTGCACAACTCCATGTCATTTTCAAACTGAAATACAAAACAGTTGCAAAACATTGCATATTAATGTTACAAATTAAATCACTCATTTGAGGAAGAAATGGTGAAAAGTAATGTCGTCCATTACTCTGTTAAATACACCTATTATTTCCCAAAATTTGAGAAAAATGAAGTAAAGAATTGGTGTGCACACAAATGCTGAGAAACTGATGAACTTACATCAACAGAAGTTACAAAATGTCACTTGATTCTTCAGATTGATGATAATAAATCACAAATCAGATGTATTATTCTTCTCAACCCCACCTGGGTAGAGAGCTAAGTGGTGTTACACACAGTGTTTCCTCCAACTGTGAAACCCCAGCAGGCAGCAAGCAGCCAGACACCACAGCTCAGTGCCTGACACAGTCAGATTTGCTGCTTTCATTTCACCGTTGGTATCATTAGGGGCTTGCACACGCTTTGGCACTGGAATGAAAGGAATTTGACGTGAATAGACATGACAGCTCTCATCATTTCCCACCTTTTCATCTAAGTCGAGCTCTTGCATATACTGGATTAAACAGGCATGAGAAGAGGTGTGCGCAAACGTACCTCACTGGCGAGTGACAATCATATCAAGATCTGATTGAACTAAAGGAGTGTGGGAAAATATTAGGTGCTCTGCGCCAAACATGTGGACCCACTCACAGAGTCATTTTGACAGGCTTTGAAATACAGCCCAACTCCTTTTATTGGACATTTAGCAATATTATTTGACTGTGTTTGCATATTACCTTTTGAAATTCAAGGTGTTGCAACAAGCGTTGCAACACTTTCTCAGTTGATCAGCGAGTGGCTGCTGTTCTGCTGAAAACCTTATCATTAAACAAAGTGCATGCTTCTTTTATCCTGCTCTCATACTTCTAACAGATAAACCCATTGTTTTTGCAGTAAGCTCACCTCTTTTCTGCCCTCTAAGCTACTGTTGAATGCTACGCTACTGTAGAGTAGTGCTTGAAATTTGCGCCTGAATCCATTCGAACCTGACTGGATCTCAATAGACCCAGTGGGCTTAGATGGGGTTTGGCTGAATTTCTCACCTAAACTTGGGTTTGGATTACAAAGAGATAAAACAATAGATATTTATGGGCAATTCATTCGAAATTCTATACTCACATTTGAACTCTCAGTAAGCAGTACACCAGAATCCCAGTTTAGGTTTGGACTGGAATATTTTGCACTCAGAACACACTGATATTTTTTAGGCCTGTTAGGATTTCTGTCTGTGTGGTTGCCTGTCAGTCCACTCTACACTACAGCTTGTGCTAACCTTCAGATGCTCTCTGTGCACTTTCCTCTGCTTCCCTCTGCAGGAGCCTGTCTCCGCTCCTGCCATCTATGAAGAGCCGTTTGCTGATTTCAAGGTTATTCACCCCTTCATATGTTCTGCCTATCATCTCTGTTCCTCTCTGCATCATGGCTAAATTGCATGCCTGTACCAGTTTCTCCTTGCACTGTGCAGTATGTAAAAAGAAGAAAAAGACAAAAGCTATAAAGGATGGAGTGTGTTACTTTGCTGCTCAGCTGCACTCATCCGTCACTATAATTCAGTGGTCTCCAAAAATTTTGGCTTGTGAACCTTTAAAACAAATCAGTTTTACTTTGGAGCCCTTGGTGCATGCCAGTTTAGCCAAACTGTTATTTTTTCCATTGTTTTTTTAAATGCTATTAGAGACCTTTTGCCTACAAAGGCACACAGCCATCACCATAGAAGCACTAAATGTGATCAAAAATGGTTTTCATAGTGCAAACTAACAGATTATACAGTAATCAGTAGCTCTTGCTGTAGCTGTCTTTGTTTCTCAGTGACCAGACTGCAGTTACTGGTTAATTGGTTCTTACTTTATCTTTATTTTTAGTTCCTGATCATTTAAAATTACCCAGGCATGCTTTTTATTGTAAAACCCTTATAAAAAGTCAGATTCAGTCTGAAGTCATTTTTGTCCAAATATAGTATCTTATCTGGTAATTTACAAAAAAAGATACAAATATTTACATAATTTAATCCAGTAGTACCATATCTCATTTGCTTTCTCTCTCTTATCTTGTGACCCCCTTGCGGTCTCCCAGCCTGTAGGTTAGGAGCCAAAGTCATAATTCAAACTATATTCACATCACTAAACATCACTTAATATCTCTCATATTCTGCTGGATAGTCAGAGTGCATTGCAGGTACAGTGGCTTAGATTTTGGACCCTCCATAAATCTCAGAATGCACACCCCCTTTAGACACAAGGACGGTAGTCCCATCCCATTCCATGTCATCTTCCTAATCCGTGTGACTACATTTACGCGTGGTCGTCCCTTGTGTCTGTAACTGCCCCAGAAGGAGCTCGGTGACAGGAGGCCCCAGCCGAGCATAGCCCCAGAGGAGGAGCAGGAGCGGGATGCGGTGGCCTGCATGAGGGAAACCCACCTGGGCATTGAGCGCAAGTGTTCTAGTATGACCGTCAGCTCCACGTCCAGCCTGGAGGCTGAGGTCGACTTCACCATCATCACGGACCTCCACTCCGGTATGGAGGACTTCTCTAAAGGCATGTCTGAGCTTGGAGAAAGGGAGCGACTGCCAGAGGTGGGCCGGGAGGACTTTGAAGAGACCTCCAGGTTCTACTCTTCCCGTCTTATGGGCTCCCGCAACAAGTCTCCCATGGAGGAGAAGCTTCCTGAGGAGGGAATGCATCATGAGGTAGACAGATGAATTTAATCACTCTTCATCATCATCACCCACTGGATTCACTCTGCTTGGTTGGACTTGATGCCATAACTACTCTATTTTTCTGTTGGACCATTTCCCATTGTTTGAATTTTGTTATATTTTGTTCATGTTTAAATTTGTTTAAATGTCTAAATGTTTTATTTTCTTTGATGATACTCATATCTATTAAAATTTCACTTGTTTTATTTTTGTCAGTATTTTTTTGAACCCCTTTGCTGCTGCATCATTAAATGCATGTTGTCTTCATCCTGAACAGTTCAATAAAATTGTATGTTCTATTAGTAGTACAATATTAAAGTGCTTTGTTTTGAATAATCCACTGCTTGTAAGCAATGTATAATTTTTTTCTAGCTCTTCAGCGGTCTTCAGAGAAAATGCTTGACCCTATTTGACTTAATGCTACTGTGTGTGTTTCACACAGCCTCCTGTGGCAAAGAAAGACCCCAGTGCTGTGAACATGGCCCATATGCTGAAGAGGTCCGATACCAAGACGGAGACACATACAAATGGATCAGAGGTCCAACCCAACATCATGAATGTCTTGCCGCAGGTAGGACAACATGTAGGACAAAATAAAAGCAATGAATGCAATATGGTTGTGAGCAATTTTGCCATAAATTCACACATAAGTTCCTTTTCTCTTTGTCCTGTTTAATACATGTATGTTGTTACATATTAACTGAAGGTTTTGGTAGTCCAGCGCTCTGGAATAGGTGTTGATTAGAAGAGAAAGCATTTCCTTTGTGGTGCAGTGACATGAAGGCCGTATTCCCCAGACACAAGTGACATAATAGCATCATTATGGAGTGATTACAGTATTGACAGTGCATTAATGAGGATGATGAAAGCAGGTGAGAATCCTATTCATCTGCAGAGGCAAATCTTCAGTGCTGGTTGGCTGTCCCACAGGTGCCTTTTTAAAAATGTAATTATTGCTGGGCTCTTCAGTCATTCAGCTAATGGTGTGGATGAAGTCACGCAATGATGTCGAGAGATTGCCTTTGAAGTGCCAGATCAGTGTAGAGTTGAATTTTCGAAGATGTCATTGTAAGCCACAGCAGTGTGTGATTGTGTGTCTGCATTAAACAGAAGATGATGTCATCTATAGGCAAAGACCCCCAGCACACACTTTGTATGGCCAGCAGAGGGAGACATGTCATGATGTCTGTTGAGTTCTCCAGAAACAGCCCAAGGGCCTGGCTCCTGTTCTGTGCCAGCTGTCTGTGTGTTAGTGGCCGCATTTGAATTTGCGTTGACACCAAAATATTTAAAAAGGAATTAAATTAGAATAAATTAGAATTAAAAATAATTTGTCCAGCTCGGGGATGGACTTCAAAACAGTTCATTAAGAATTCACATGCTGTTAATGATTTGATTGTGGCTGTTAAATATCTTGACAAGTAAATCAGTTTAGAACTGAATGAAGCAAGTACATAGATACATTTATTCTCTTTAAAGCAGCATTACTTAATTATTTTTGGCCACTTGGGGGCAGCAGAACAAACTGTAAACAAAGCACTGACATATTGTCAGCTTACAGGATGTTAGAGTTGCCTGTTTATAGATTCATCAGACATTGAGATACATAAACATACATTTGGAGTCAGGCTTTTAGTGAACTGAAAATCTAGTGACCAAAACTCCATTTTAACATCTTCTGACTAGTTTTTCTCTGTTTTGGTGGTGGGTAGGGAGATTGGCAGTTTTTTGTAATTAACTGTCTGCTGCTACATCCATTGATTTGAAAGATCCTAAAATGCACCGTAGAGCTCAGGGGGACTGCAGAGTTGGATAATCCTCTGTGAGTTTAGCACAAATGAACCACTGGCAAACAAACCCCTTCTGAAGTATAGGAGTTTGTTACCGCTGTTGCTCTAACACCTCTTTTATCCCCTGTTTATATCGGTTGTGTCTGTGCTTGAGGTGATGGAACAAATTTGATTCATGGTTCCATCATTTGTTGGTTCAGGTTCTTGACACAACTTGCAAATGCAATGCAAACATATATATTTAGCATTTTTATAACACAAATGTTGGATCTAACTTTTTTTTCGAACATTAAATTTTGGTCTCTTCCTTGATATAACTGCACTTAATTCATGCACACTAGTCCCTTGACTTTTTCTCTCTGTCCTTCAGAGCTATGGAGTTGTCAGCCCGCTGGAGGCTGCTGTTAAAGAAAATGGCTCCCCTGTAAGTATCTTTATAGAGCAATAACGTCAGTGTCACAGTATGAGTAAGAATCTCTGTCCCTGTCTTCTTTGCTAGCCTTGACCTTTACTGGATATCATTCTGAATAAGTGTAACAATGAATAGTGTTAGATAGGAACATATCTGCATTGTGATCCATGGCCAATATCCACAGTATTTGATAGTAAAAATACTGGTATTTGACAGTTTCATAAAATAGAACCTGCAATTCTTCAAAGAAAGTAGCACAGTTCTATAGTAGTAGTATAGTTTAATATATATATATATACACTTCTCACAAAAAGTTAGGGATATTTGGCTTTCGGGTGAAATTTATGGAAACGTAAAAAGTTCATACTACAGTGATATTATATCATGAAAGTAGGGCATTTAAGTAGAAGCATGCAATGGTGATT
>JAUMHL010000025.1:3842912-3855188 GCA_032362345.1 Sandelia bainsii
ATAGTGCATTTTAGGTTCATCCTGAAATTTCACCCGAAAGCCGAATATCCCTAACTTTCTGTGAGTAGTGTATATATATATATACATTTCTTTTAATTTTAGTAATAAGACATGAAACTAGAAGCATTAGTCTGAACCTTTAGTACTCTGTGTCTGTGTCATGCCAAGTAGAGTGCAAAATGAGTTTGTTGTGCCGGGAGTCAGGTAGACTGACCCTGATAATGCTCTCTACTTCACTATGTTTCATATTCACACAGATGTTAGAGCTGTGTTTGCACACACATTTCAGAACCATGACATCCACTCCACAAGTTCAAGACCTGGCTGAGACAGCAGGACATGTTGTGTGTGAGCATATGTATCTGCAGCACTATGTGTGTGTATGACTCCTCTCTTATAAATGTGCTCTAGATAAAAGCTGGCATTCAGGAGAGGGAGTCTGTTGTTTCCCCACTGACCATCACCGCTGAGAACGTCACCTCAGCAACCACAACTCAAGTTACCAAGGTAACGCCTTATCTGTTCCCGGTTCACAGTTTCAGAGTTTGCAGATATCCACCATAGCTGTCTCTTATGGTGCACTCTGCTGTTGGGGCTGTCTGATTTTTTTTCCTGGCTTTTCTTCTCTATCTCTATTTATCTCTTCCTTCCTCTCATTTCGTATACTGCTTCCCATCCCTCCTCTATCTCCTCGTTTTAATGCCATGTCCACACAAACATAAGCCCACAATCATGATTACATATATGTACTTATAACACAATCACACATAATTTCCCCAAAGAAGTACTTGTCCCAACAACATACATATAGTATCAGCTTTATATAAGTGTCTATACCTGCCTTTGTCTGTACATATTTGTTCAGTTTGATTCTCTTTTCCTCAATTTGCTTCACTTTGTTTTGGGTGACAAAACAAAGTGGAGGTACCCAAATACACTTCTTCTTTTGTGTAGTGCACAAAAAAAGTGGAATTTCCACCATACAGTGGAATTTTTAATTGTTGGAAATTAGCTCATGATTTATTCAGTTTATTTCTTTTTGTACTGTGTGTGCTTCGCAGACTGTGAAAGGAGGCTACTCTGAGACCAGAATCGAGAAAAGGATTATAATCACAGGAGATGATGATGTGGACCAACATCAAGTGAGGAGGAGTGTTAGGGAAAACAACTGCATCACTTGCACTTGTGTGCTCAAGAATCACAAGACACTGGTAGCTAATATGTGAGGTTTATGATCCATGTGTTTGTGTTTCTTGTCCCCAGGCCCTCGCCATGGCAATCCAAGAGGCCAAGCAGCAGCACCCGGATATGCTGGTGACAAAAGCAGTGGTTATCAGAGAAACAGAGTCTCCCACTGAGGAACTACAGCAGAAAGCAGAGGTGTGTAGAGTGGCCACAGTGTGGTCATGTGATCAGCGTGTAGGCTGAAGATTACTATGCTTTGTGTGCAAAGATTGATTACTGAAAAGGCCTGCCAGGCACAGAGACCCTGTTTGAAGTGACTACAGAGACACAAAACAATTTCTAAAATAGAGAAAATATAGAGCAGCCATAAAGAGACACCAAATTACTACAAAGGCACAAAAGAAAGATACCAAATAACTATAGAGAACAAAACAATGATAAAGAGACACAAAATAATCACAAAAACACACAAAACAACTACAAAGAGATTAAAAAGAACCACATAATAAGGACACAAAATACACATGGATTATTTCCAAGACATCTAACTAAAAAAATTACTACGCAGAGAAACAAAACAGTTACAAAGAGACACAAAATGACTACAAAGAATCACAAAGCGACCATAAAGAGGCATAGTTTAAGTACAAAGAGATGCTGAACAACCAGAAAGAGATGTAAAACAACCACAAGATGCAAGGTGAGAAACAAAATGGTCATAAAGAGAAAGAAAAGGACCACAAAGAGATACAAAACAATAACAAAGAGATTTAAAATAATTAATCATAAGCAATAAAGCATAATGATCGCAAAGCGTTATTTGTCGTCTCTGTGTATCCCTGTCTGTCCCTTTCTTTTGGGGTATCTTGCTATCTCAGAGGAGTGGGGGGGGTCTTTCATTGTCTCATTAAATGTCAGTGTTCACTTCTCTGTGTTTTTGTCTCATTGCAGTCCTGATTGGTCACGGCGGCTTCTGAGATGGGTGGGGGCAGGAGGATCATCCAGCTGTGAGTCTCCTCCGCCGCCCTGCAGTACGCCACCTACCGGATATGAGGACCCTCTGCCCCAGTGTGTACACATCGACACGAGAACAGACTGCATTCCCTGAAGCAGTAGACCTTCACTTCTGTCCCTTTAGACAAACCAACTGTGACTTGGCCTCTGACATGACCTGCCCTTCCGTCCTGTCCGAGCCCATCCCAGCCCTCCACCTCCTTATGGGACATGTCTGTCATGTCATTTCTGTATGGAAATGGCTTCTAGTGAATGACTTACCCAATTTACCACCACAGTTCTTCTTTCTTTTTTAAGGTCACAAATATCTTCCCTGTACTACTGTCACATATGAAATGAATATATAAGAACAGTGGATGGTTGAGTGAAAGTATCAGGACAATGCTGGTGGTGGGGTAGGAAGGTTGGTGCCAAGTGGCAAGAGGCAGCCATTTTGCTCATTGTTGCCACCTCCTGGCCATGACACCTTCAGTATAATCAGCAGCTGTCTTATGAGCTTTTTACATTTTTATCTATAGAGGATCTACGTCCAGTGTTTGCCTGTTTATTAAATATGTATAATATCAGATGATTATAATCTGCATGACTCAATAAAAAAGTGGGAATGAAAAAAAAAAATACATGGACATGTCCACATTTGAAATTCATAAGAAGATCTGAGATGATGGAACTGAGCACCTTTGGAAAAATTTCGGTTAAAAAAAAAACTGGGCCAACGAGTAGTGGATACATACTAATGTTGACAGACTATACTGAAGAAAACAAGGACAGCTGGAACTCAGCTTTGGTCCAGCACACAAACATCACTGTCCTGGCTTGTCTCATTTCACCTCTTCACTGTTACTGTGTTGTTGTTGTTTTTGGTGTCAACTCGCCATCTACATAAATGCTGTGGCAGAGTTACAGTATTTTTTTAGAGACATTTTAATATAAATCTTATTTTAAGTTTCAGAAATATAATGTTATATGTATAATTTTACTGACTTCCATCATGAAACAGAATTTATATGTTAATCATGTGTTTTTGATGTTTCAGTCTTTTTTATTCCAACATGCTGATATTGCTCCAAAAGATTCAGGCCTTTAAACATGGCATCGAGCAAAATTCCATACAGAGATGTAGGACCTGAACTTTTGAATCAAAATCAGCATCATATTCATTCCTTGAAATTCCTGTCGCGTCCATTTGTCCGTTTGAAGGCAATGTAACAAGCTCTAAACACATTAATGGTTCATCACCTTACAAAAGTTTTGTGGCTAATGTGTTAGCAAACATGATCTCTTTAAACATCCACCAGATGTGGAGGAATATTAGCATTTATTTGGAGTCACATTACTGGCCGTCTGATCAATGCCAGAACCATATTTGTTCCCTTTTTAGCTATGTTTTGTTTCCTTGTGGGAATTTTTTAAATCTTTGCTTCCTTAGCTAGCTGCTAACTGAATCGGCATCTAAGCACCTACAGAGCTACAAAGAGCTGATTGAAACTAATTCTCTATGGGTTTGGACGTTTGACCACTTCTTGAATATCAATTTAGTTTTAAAGCAAGATGTAATTTAATTCATTCATAATATGAAAATATCGACCGTAGCAGCTTTAACTTCAACTTCAACAAGCAATGATAAAAAAAAGGTCCACAAACACTTGCTGAAATGTACAAAACCACAAGATTAACATGGGTACTTTTTTGTTTTCTGTTGGATTACCTCTTTTAAGTTATGGTGTATTAGTTTGTTATTGTATTTATAGGAATGGTGAATGTGAGGCCTGTACTTTTCCTCCTCGTTGCCCTTACAGATAAAGCTGACACTCATATTATTCACAGAACCTGTTGACCGTCACATTCTCCTGGATGACCTTTAATACGATACTATGCATCACCTAACGTCCATGCGAATCCCCTCGGATGGGGCCCGACCCATGTTAGCTGTGTTGTCGTCATTGTTGACTTTGTGCTACTGTTAACCGGAGCAGTGAAGCACACTGCTTGTGAGATTTGCAATAAGCAGCCTTTATTCTTATCTGTCCTCTAAAGGGAGAAAACTGTGAACTCTCATGCGTACTGAAGCGTAACCAAAACCTATAACACAGCATTAGTGATATTCAAAGGAGTTTTCTCCAACAGTTGTGACCATAGCTTTGTCACCCATGTCAAATAATCCTCCCATCCCCTGACTTCAAACTGTCGACCTGCTGTTGATGTGTCTGTGCAAACAAAGAGATTCCCAAACTGATGATTTGTATATTTTGTTTTGATATATTTTATTTTACCTGGTCATATGACACTGGACTGTTGTGAAGGCACTTGCTTGCAGTGGTATATACTGTAACCCACCTTTGCTGTAGTATTGAAATCAATACTGATGGAAGAGAAACGACTGTCGGCATCAGGAGAGAAAATGTGTACCGCGTGCGAGGTGGTGAGTTGAAGGATGGAGGACTTGTATTTATACATAAATATCCATACTTTTGTGTATTATCCTGTAAACTACAGTATGTAGAACCTGACAGGAGCAGGGATGTGTTTTTAGGTTCAAGGGATGAAGCAGTAAGTAAAATCAGCAGGACAGCAAAGCAATAGAAATGTCACATGAATGGGTGCCTTATGTTTGGAGTCACTGTTATCAGCGCTCAGCTTAAAGCACTGTTAACAAAACCGGACAGATGGAGAAGCGACCTCTCTTCTCTAGAGGGGCTTTGAAAGTGAATTACCAGTCTTGTAAAGAAGGTGACATTGAGCACAGCGAAGAAGAAGACTGATCGAGTCCTCATCGAGATGAAAGTATTTAAAGGCCCCATTAAAGTAGAAAATCAGCATAGTACAGATTATGGATATGAGCTTTTTTTTTGTTGACCAGCATCACGCTGCTCTGCTGTTTAGCCTCCACCTTCAATCCTTCACTGCCGGTTGCTCTACATTCCCCTAGTGCTTGGTGGTGTGTATTTGCTGTATCTGCATTCAGTCTCAATGGAAAACATACACACATAAATAAATGTCTCAGTATGATATAAACACTGTCTCTGATTCTGAGGGGAGAGGGAATTCACTTTCACTAGTTACCTCTAATGAAGAAGTGAAACCTGGGAAAATGTTTTTGATATGTGGCTTGAAGATTTTAATATATTAATGATATCCTGTGTGAAATAAAAGGCTTCTTCTGTAATGTCAGTGTAATGAAGGATTATTATTGTAGTGGATTAAGTTGTATTGTATTTCCATCTAGTGGCCAAATGTATTACATACATCTGGAATGCACGCTGTGTTATTTGTGTGCTCTTAGTGCCACCTAGTGGTGAAAGCAGCAAACTGAAGCAACAGGTCAACCTGTACTCAGTTTCACAGGAAATGCATGTTTCTAGCATGTATGTTATTAACTGAAAAACATTCAGCTCATATATTAAACATCAGTGTACATGTCAAGGGCAATATTTCTTTCTGGACTTTGGAAGTTGATGT
The DNA here is from genome assembly GCA_032362345.1 of Sandelia bainsii. Lineage (NCBI taxonomy): Eukaryota > Metazoa > Chordata > Actinopteri > Anabantiformes > Anabantidae > Sandelia > Sandelia bainsii. The sequence goes on from JAUMHL010000025.1 coordinate 3,848,571, forward strand.
CAGTGATGTCAGCAGAGTTATCTCAGGTTGGGCTTTGAGGCTAGGACAGTTTTGAACAGTAAAGTGGGGCATCAAATGGTATCAAAGTGGATTTTGTGAAGCGTATGAACAAGTCTTATTGAGGCTTGTACCATACTTTCACATGTCGTCCAACGTTATGGAGGTGTAATATTAAATCACTGGAGTTCTGGAGTAGGGAAATAATTTACCTAGACCCCTGGAGCCAGTCCCGGCTAACATCGGTTGAGAGGTGGGGTATGGAAAGGTTGCCAGTCACAGGGTTGACACAGACAAACCAGTCACACCAACAGAGAATTTAGAGTCACCAGCCAACCAAACTGCGTGTCATTTGATTGTACAATGAAACTGGAATACCTGTTGGAAACTCGTGCAGGCACAGGGAGAACATGGTGAAAAGGCCCAAAACCACCTCTGTGCTAAGTTGCTATTAACATAAACTAAATGCAATAAAGAGTAATGAAAACAGAAGGGGTTAGTAAATCAAAAAAGGCATAAATTGTTTAAACATTTTACTTCTACAATTTGCATCAGTGGAAACACACATTATTTCAGTCATTCATAGCCTATTGACTTAAAATCTGAGGTACATTTAGATTGGGAGACACTCTCAGACAGTGTCAACAAAAAAAGTTCATCTGTAGGCAGATTTTATTGGATTTCATTAGATTGTATGGGGGAATAATAAAGCCACCAGAGTGTATTTGGTGTGCCCTGCGGGGGAATATTCCTATATGTCAGCTTTTACATAGGTTTAATGTATTGAGGGATGGACCAACAGAGCATGACATTGTTCTATAAATCAATAATCTTTATTAACACAGTATAAACAACAAACAGCAAATGAGGATTTCCTCATGTAGAGCGTATATGGACAGTAGACCCAGTACATCTCAGAGGGGCTGACTGAGACAGAGTATAGACATAGAGCTGATCATGGTACACACACAGAGTACACAAACCTATAAGATGCATGAACCTTGCATGTTCCTAAAGCCATTCAGCCGCTTTGCAGATGGACAGGAGAGAGAGGACAAAGTACAGTCATGCTGAGCAACAGCTAGCTACAGTATGAAACAGGGTTGTTACATAAAAACCGAGTAAATCATCTCTTTAGAAAGGTTCTTTTATATAAATGATTTGAAGTGTACAAAACAGTATATTACACATTTCTTGATGCATGATTCTGACCCAGTAGCCTACAGTACACTTCCCTTCAAAGTACTACAAACTACTTAACTGGATTACAAGCTACATACAGACTGAACTGTACCTCTGTAGCACAGCAGTCCCACATGGCATCAGGAGACTATGGGAAAAGAAAAAAGATCAGCAGCATTGTCTTTTTATTAAGAATACACACCTATAAAAATGCACCAGGCCTCATATATTGCCGATATCCCATGCGAAACAGCAGAATGCCATTCAGACTAACCTCAGTAACGTCAGCATTGCACAAAGGATGCTGCCCCCCCCCAATCCCAACCGTATACAATTTCTATCAACACAGCAGCATGTAAACATAACCGCGGCTGCTTCATAGTTCTATGTTTTCTAATGTTTTCGATATACATATGATAAGTTAAGGCTCTTTAAGGACCTGAGGATTTTGAACATATGATGAGGCACACAGAAGGCAAAGAATAGCTCTAGACACAGGGCTAACTGAAAGAATGAGGAGCATTTGACAGCCACAAGGGTCCCATAACCAGAGCAGTTCAATGGCCAAGGTAGAGAAACCCAGGGAAGATGCTCTCAAACAACAGCGTGATGCTATAACAAGGTCAGGAAGTACTGTACCACATGGGTGACTCTAAGAATTTCATCAATATCAATAATTTTGTAGTCAACCTTCACCGAGAGGACTAGCACCAAAAACATGGCATGCTAACATGTAAGCATCTAGCATTTAGAATAATTTTCAATTCTCACATGTCAAGTACGCTGAAAGAATTAAAATTTAATAAAATGTAAATGTAAAATGTAATTTTATATGTCGACAGATGTCACATTACCTCAGAAAGACATAGACAATTGCCCAATGGAAATTTATACAACTCATTCATAATCTGAAAATATTGGTGCACGTATATGTAAATATTTTAACAAAGATCCAAATCTATCCTCTCAGGAGTTTGGATCAGTCAGTGGAAAAACCCAAAGTTAAGATTGTTAATAAGCATTTTCAGCAATTTATATAAACAATTAAAAAAATGTAGCCCACCTCATAAATGAAATCATTTTTATAGCATTCTTAATTGACACATCCGCATTTCTCCTATGGTATGGACTTTAAGACCAACCCCAAATCCATGAGGGATCGGCCCTCTTATTTCTATCTGAACCTGACCTAAGCCCGAAAGTGTGGTGGGCCCAACGTGACCAGCATATTGTATTTCATGTCCCTCATGCTTTCAGAAAACTTATGGGTCGAAACGTCAGTCTCTCCTGACCAATAGATGAAGCAGATATTTGAGTGCTCCAGTCATCTATTCATATATTTGGTGTAGTCATATTTTAAAATGCAAAATTTAGCCTAAGATTTGACATATCAGTCCAAACCCTACCAGAACCTTCACGTACCGACAAGATCGCTTATCTGGAGTGCCAGTGCATGAACAGTGTGACTGTGACTGTCAAGTAGACGCTTGCATTAACATGCCCAAACATAAAGTTCATGCTGCAGAACCACCAGTGTGCTCCTGCTTCTTTGTAAGTACTTCCCCTGGTTGTTGTTTTTTTATAAAGACAACAAAGAAAACTCTTTTTCTTGCTGTTTTTTACTGTCCATCATCTTTTCATACCATAATTGTGATTTACAATCACACTTTGCAGAGCTCAGGGGTGGAATGTGTCCGTGTACACATCCCTGCTTGTAGTAGTCCGTAGTGTCTGTCCAAGAGCAAGCGGAAAGCATGAAATGGCCTTTAGCATGTGCTGATTTTAGATGCTAATCCTCTCTTCATTTGCTGTTATGACTGGTAATGGTAAACACCCAACATGCCACTGCAGTCCTTTTAGTGAAATATTTTTTTGAAATATTACAAAAACAGAAATGCAGAGATACAACAGTTCGTCGTTCATTCACTTGAAGAAAAAAACAAAACAAAGCTACTCTGGTCTTTTACAACCAAAGTTACAAGTCTTATTTTACTTTGGAACATCAAATGTGCACTGTCAAACAACATTATCAATCTCCACACTGGGAAATGTGATGATGTAATTTGCCATGCACTTCATTGTTGTCGCCCCAAAAAGCCCAGACCGACTTCAAATTGATTAGGAAAACAAAACCTATAAAAGCCCAACATGTTATACAAAAAGATCCATATACATAAGACATTTTTCTCTTTATTTTTTTCTTATGAAAGCTGCTTTGGTAACAACATAGTCACGACATCTGTCATCTCCTTTACTTAGCCTGGGTGATGAAGGCGACTCCTTCCCTTGTCATCTCAATGGCATGTTTTCATTTTTTTGTTATCGTCTTCCTTCTGCCTCTAAAATCTAAATGGATGGATCTAGTTACACCAGAGTGGGCTGTGTTTGCGTTTCACCGTAGAGCTGTCTCCACATCAGATGCAATGTCTGCTGGGAGCTGTTTGTCATAAAGATGTCCGCGCTGTGAAAGACAGTGCTATTGTGCTGAGTGCTGATAGAGTGGAGACCTTGGACGCTGAGCCGACTGCGTTGGGGCCTGAAAAGGTATTTAAAAGAACAAGGCTGTTAGTCCTTTTGCTGTGGAGTCTAACTTTTCTGGCATTTCATTCTGTTAATCGGCTGCCTCTCCAGTCAGCTTCAGTATTTATGGCCTGAAAACATTAATTTCCAAAAATGCTTGAGATTTGTTATTGAGGAGCGGAATGAGACATTGAAAGTATTCAAAATAAACTGCTTAACTTTTCATGCAATGCTTGCATTGTGGTGTCACTAGGAGGCCACAATTGTACAAATCTCTAATGTAGCACATTATTTTCCACAATCTCTTTGTTCCTTTGGAGATGATGATAGCTAATCTGTTCTGGCAAGACAGCAGGAGGGGAGTAGATTATTCAGTTGAGCCACAAGGGAAGCACTAACTAGCTCTCCACTGACCTGGTATCCTTGGGATGGTGATCTGCCTGCTACTGCTGCCTTCCCCTCCCTCTCCAAATGGCTTTATCTGGATGATGTAATCCTCATCAGTGGGCAGCGCAAGCTCCACAGATGTCGTGTTGGTTTCCATGATGTTGGGGCGGCTGTGCCGATTCTTCTTGTACAACACCTGAGCACAAATGTCAAATCAAGCTGCGAGTCAGAAACTGAAGTCACAGCAACAAACACAATTTTCTAATAAAACCAAGTGGACGGGGTGCTTACTTTGTAACCAGTGACCTCTGATTCGTTCTCCAAGGCTTTGACCTGCTCCCAGTTCAATATAATCTTGGAGTTGGATGTGTTCCACATCACTTTAACTGGTGGCTGACTGGGTGCTAAGAGAAGAAAAGCACATTATTCACCTCAAACAAAAACGGAACAGAGAGTGGACCAGTGGTTATTATTAAACGTGATACTTACGTGGTTTTTTGGTGGTAACGTTGACAGTGGTACTGGGAGGCCCTGCTCCGGCAGTGTTATAAGCCCTCACTGAGATGTAATATGTGGTGCTGCCTTTCACCCCATGGATAATAGTGGACGTTTGATTTCCTACAGTCCTTTGCACGCTGGCTGTGTCTTCCCTTTCACTTCTAGTCCAGTACCTTAGCTGAAAAGCAACAGGGCAGAACCGCAGAGATGTGAATGCAAAAAACACGAAGGACACCTTAAAAGCTTTGTGTTACACCCCGTCAATGAAGTGCAAACTGGAAACAGGGAGATGTGAACTCAACTGGATGGACGATGTGAATTGGGCTGAAAACAAGCTTTAGCAGCACGTCACCTTGTGTTCCTTTTGCTCAACCTGAGCCATGTGCTTCAGTCATGCTCATCAGACATGTCATGGTTTAAGGTATGTGGTAAAAAAAAGTGAGGTGAAATATACACAAAAGTAAAACAAAGAGAATGAAGCTCAGAATTCTCAAAAAAAAAAAAAAATCCCCTGCCATCAACTTCCACTGATAACAGATTTTCTTTGTCACCCTCCTTGTCAGGGCTGAAATAGCTGGCACGCTTGACAGCACAAATATAATTTGTCTTTCCTCACAGGAATGGTTTGCTCAGGCCCTGCTCCTCAGTGTTGACTTTGAGTGGTCAACGATTTATAATTCTGGCACTTTATGCAATCCGAGGATGAAAACAGCGCCTTTGTTCATATCTTGGATTTCAATAATGAGTGGAATTAAAATGCCAACAACTAACTGAGTGCAAAGCCACTGTCTGAATCTGCTTTGTTGTGTGGATTAGAAGCTAAATGTTCTATCCCTCTGAGTATTGCATCAGTACGCTAATCACGGTGGTTACAGTACTTAGGTAAGCAACAAGAGAAACACAACTAAACCCACAGGCATGGGACTCGGCTGGACCATTATGCATGCAGCAGGCTATTATCTCCTATGCCCAAGGTGCATGAGCCTGAAACACTCATCAATAATAAACGAGAACAAGATTCAACAGCCATGCGCTCGCACATGCGCCAACACAAACACATTTGCATCCAACAAAAGCGCGCACAAACACACATTTGTATCCACTGGGTGTACGCACAAACAATGCATTTCACTGTATCTCACCTCATAGCCCATAACTCTTTTCTTGCTGGCATTCCAGGGCAGAGCTTTCCACGAAACTTCAATCTCGGACGCAGAGAGGCCCTTGGCACGGACCCTGGTGGGCGCTCGGCCAGGCTCTGGAGATAATGTATAAAGGCTTGTGAATGATTTTAGAAGTACCACTGAGCTTTGATGACCCCTCAAAGTGGGAACATCAAAACAGTTTCAAAGCCACTCCTTTCATCCCACAACAGAGGGAGGGAAGTGTGAAGAAGGTGTCTGCAAGTGTTGATAGAAGAATGCTGGTTGCAAGATCTCTGTCCAGACCTTGAATACCTGAATACTTGTACTCAAGCATGAATACTAGTTGAACAGGTACAGCTCCGTTTTAAGGATTCTGTGCATGACATAGATTGTACGCACCTTCCTCAGCAGAGTAGATAGTGGTAACGGGTCCAAATGGGCCTTCCCTCTCATTGTTGTAAACCCCGACCTTCACATGGAAAGGTGAAAAGGGCTGGATGCTCTCATTTTTAAAGACATATCTGGATGCTTCAGCAGATGGAACTGCGGCCTGCATCCAGCCTGTGGCACCATGAGGTCGGAAAGCCACGACATAGCCAAAACCCGGCCCATTCTGCAGCTCTTCTGGAACAGGCTGCAGAAAAAAACCCACAGCTTAAACACTTGTAAACCAAACAGCTGCTACACAGGAGGATGGCCCAGCACAGAAGGAGCACCACCTCAGGGCCAGAATCAGCTGTGTACCTTCATCTGAAGGACAAAGGACACTCATTTGTGGACCAAAATGTACAAATATTAGATAGAGAAGACAGGTGGTTTGAGAGAGGAGTGAGGGAAGCTTTGCATGTGCAAATAAACAACCCCTCCCTCAACAGAGGTGGAGGCCTTA
>JAUMHL010000025.1:3855288-3927270 GCA_032362345.1 Sandelia bainsii
CCACTTAATGGGGGTAGGAGGAGTTGCCAGGGGTGTGACTGTTACATCTACCCACACCCCTCCCCTGCCTTTGTTTCGCTTAACGAGCCTATTCAAGGCAGGTGTGAGGTGAAACCAACCTGGAGGATAAATTTGGGGTCACTAGCCGACTTCCCTCAGACCGACAAAGCTCTGTGGATGCAGAGCGAAACGTCTCTACCTTACAAGAAAGAAGTCCATTTGCCATGACTCAACTTCCAGACACTTGTAAACTTAAAATACCTTTAATGCAATTTGGTGCATAAATAGACCCCTATATATTAACTTTTTAATATTTTTTAATTCATATAGTATGAGAACTAAAGACTACACAACAAGATCAAAGTTGTGGTTTTCTGGGCATTTCTGGGGCAATGTTTTGCTTTAAGTAAAACATACTATACACACAAGAACTAGTGCTGGACGCATCCATTACACAGTACGGTGCACTCAGCATGATACCAATAAACTCTGCTCTCTGTCCAGACTGGTAACATGCCTCATACATTTATAGCTGCAGACTTGATTCTAGTGGAAAAGCTGACTTCCCTCATGTCCATTAAAAGATACAAGCTCATATAAAAACACACTTTTTTTTTTTCTTTTTAGACACAATCTAAACAGGATCTTTGAGACGGGGTATTTATTTAGATATCTCTACTCTGGGCCTGTATGGATAATAGTGGTCCCCAGATAAACATAATGGTATGCCCTTAACTTCTTTATAATGAATATCTTTCAGATACATGTATGTTTTTTGCTGATGATAGTATCTTAATTATTTCACATAATATTTTTCCTAAATTAAAGGAACATAGATCTCTTCTATTATTCTCTAAAGTATTTTCTGGTGTTGTAATGGATGAAAATTTAGGATGGAAACTAACATCTGGTAATGTCAGTAAACTAAGTAGCTACTTCTATGAGTTTAGTACTTCAATCCGAAAGTTTAACTCTTTGCTACAGCTATATATGTATAGTTATTAGTTATTATTATTTAGTTATTTGTTATATAGATCTATTAAACTAACTATATAGTTTAGCTATATTGATTGGGTTGCAATAATTGTCAAATTTGACAGTATAAATACTTACTCAACACGTATTCTGAGGTATTGTGTATACCAACTGGATTTTTAACACAAATTCAGGAATCCACCTTTGTACAGTTGCACTCAAAATTATTCAACCTAGGTGTACTGGCAAAATTTACAAACACAACTAACATTTCAAGTGGTTCTTCCAAATTTAACACAAATAACTTTTAATGACTACTGCAGCCTCAAAATTATTCATCTCTTTCATGATAAGCATCTTTAGTACTTAGTAGAGCACCCTTTTGCTGTTAGCCAGTGCTCCTGAGCATCCTTAGCCCATTCTTTATGAGCAATGGCCTCCAATTCACTAAAATTATTGGGTTTGCAACTACCTTCTTCAAACTCCACCTTTGATTTGAAGAAGGTGGTGCAAAGAAATCTTTTTCAAACCTTTTTTGACCCCATATTGACATTTTCTGCCTCCCGCTGGACAAGTCCCTCTACAGGTAATACCCTGTAGTAATGCCCTGAATCATCAAGATGGGGTTTAGACTAGAAGTAGGGTTACAGCCAGTGGTGGAAAAAGTCTCAGTAGCATTACCATAGTGTAGAAATACTCTAAATGCTAATATAAGTAAAAGTCCTGGATACAAGTACAAAAGCATTAGCTCAGTAGTAAAAGTAAAAGTACTCTTTATGCAGAATTTGAATTTGAATCATTTTAAGTACTGCTGAGTAGCTTTTGAATTTTGCTCTGTGTGATCAATAATGTCTTTGGAGTATATTATATCTTGTATTATCAATCAGATTAGCAATAAGTAACAGTAGTTATTAAATAAATGTAGTTAAGTCAAAGTATGAAGTAGCAGAAAATGGAAATACTCAAAAGTTTGTACAATACTTAAGTATATGTATTTAGTTACTTTCCACTATTGTTTACAGCAACAATGAAAATAGAAATTGCCAGAATACACATCCTCTTTTTGTTTAAGCACAAGTTAAAATTAAAAATGCAACGCTCTGTCACCACTTTTATGTTAAAAGGAAAATGCCTCAGGATTTTTCAGGGCTGAGGCGAAATAGAGGCTTTGTTAGACAGAAGTTAGACTTTAATTGAACTCTCGCGTATTGAAACATCAACGCTGATTCTGTGAAACGTTTCATAGCAGGGCCTAATGATTTTGAGCAGCCTGAATAAATATGAGCTTTTTGAGCTGGATTGATATGCAAAGGCTTTGTTGGAATAGAAGAAAGGAAATGAAAAGAGAAAAATGGAAAAAAGGAAAAGAAAGAAAGAAAGGGAAAACAATCTTCAAAAAAAAGTTGGAACTTTGAAAGAGCCATTGAGCTTAATTATCTTATTGAAACCTCAAAAGCATTTTTCTCTCCCCTAGGGTGACAGCTGCAGTTATTGCCTCTCTGTTCTTAAAAATGAAATGCCATACATTAAGCTGTTCAGCTGTTATTAATGAAACAGAGGCCCAGATCCATAGAGAATAATGATGCCTGCCTCCCTCCTCCATGGGTGAGGGGGTCCCGAGCAAGCTTGCTTACCTCCCATGTGATGACTAATTCGGAACGACTGCCACCGCCTCCGCTCACATTAGCTGGTGTGACCTTCGGAGCTGGAGAAAGAAGACGGATCAGCTTAGTTCTGTTGACTTCACACAATGCTGAAAAGGCACATGTAATCACTTTCCATGTTGCCACTGACAAATGGCAGAGAGAAGGAACTTCCCGACGTGTCTGAACGTTTGAACAACGTGTTGAACATCAACAGACAGAAATCCTGTGAGATATCAGCAAACATCTCTCAGCTTAGGCGTGTTTGCCTGCATGGCCAACCTGTGATGTTTTTTTTTTTTTAAATCAAAGAAACAAGACCCACAAAGGATCTAACCTTGGTGAATCCAGCCTTTTCTGGGTCGATTGTTGCTTGCTGCTTTTTACAGATGGTTGTAATTTTCTGTTAAGGTTTCGATTGAATAGAATTCCAATCCAATTATTGTGTCAGAGAACTGCATATTTTGCTTAGTTCTGAAAATGTATTTGCCAAGAATTAGATGATGATGGTTATGTACACTGAGTATGAAGCTGCAGGTAGGAGACTGTAGCTTAGCATTACAAGAATGTCATACCTGTTTGGTGGTTTTGTGCTAGCAATAGTTTATAACTTTTTGTACAAATTATAAGTATTATGTTTTAAGAACATTTGTCTTGACAGGAAAGGACAAAGAAACATGAAACATATGTTTTGGAAAAAGAATAAGCAAAGTTTCTTCTGCTTGAGCAGTACATACAGGTCCCCTTTGTCCTTGCTTGTTTGGATGGCTTGCTGGGCTCGCCCGTCCCGATGGTGTTGCTTGCCAGGACTCGAAACTCATACTCCACCCAAGGGCTCAGGTCTATTACTGTAGCTGTCAGCCGGTGGCCCCCCACCACCTCGGGAACTGGCATAAAACACACAGCCTTCATTATCAACAAACTTTATGTGTGTGTGTGTCAGCATTAGCGACAGACTGTCCTCCAGGCTGACAGGCCTGGTAGGACTCCACCACAGGTACATAGCACAGGTGTAATCCTGCACAAGGACACATAATGTTCACGCAAACCCATAAAACAAGAGTGTAAAGAAACATGGCGACAATTAACTAACCAACTGGGCCAATTTCTTTTGAAAAAACATCCATACATTGCATGTGTGTGTATGTAAACTGGAGAAGCAGAGAAAATTCCTCTGAAGATCAATGTCTTCTGTCTGTGTGTATGTGCAAGGTCATAATGCAGTTTTTGTTTCAAATATATGATCCTGATGTGGTAAATCAATGAAGCCAGTAAAATAATCTTAGATCAAAATGTCCTTAATTCACAAAAATATCAATAGAGCCAGGTATACAGTACGAGATAAAAGCACATTACACCGATCATGCGTGAATGCTAAGGGGCCCATTAAAGAGGATGCAGGGAAAAATTACCCCGGTGCTATCACTTCACTACACTATCAAATTACAGACCTGGCAACAAGCTTCATCATTAGGACGAGATCCATGTTTCAGGATTCCCAGGAGCCTGATAAAATGGTGGTCAGAGGTCACACTACAATTGCGTACCATTTGGCACTGGGGTAAAAATTACACCTCCAATATTCTCACAGCCGAGGCAGAATGAAGAGCGGCCTCCTCCATGTGATTGGAGGAAGCCACGGCTGGTTGGACAGAGCTTACCTGTGGTGACAGCCTGCCACCCGAGGGAAAATGGTGTCCTGGCCTGGATGGCGTATGCCGTAATTGGACTGTGATTATCGGGACCAGGCCTCCAGGACAGAGAAGCTGTGGTATCAGTGATTTCTTCTACATGGATGCTGGTGGGGGGCCCTGGGGGACCTGATAGATGGTAAAGCCAGGCAGCACAGAGGAGAGAACGATAACAGAGACAGGCAGAGGGAGGGAGGGGGAGGGGGAATGTAAATCAGGAAGAGATGGAAAGATGGTCGAGAGAGTCACGGTGGTTTTAGCACCTGCGGCTGCTGTAGCAAAGTCAGTTCAGTGTGAAACCTTTGGGAGTTATTCAGTCTAATTAGACAGTAAATTTAAACCTTTATTTAAATTCTTTTTTTCCTCACAGTTTGTTCTGTCCCTTTATTTCTTTATCAGTGAGGCACAACCAGTCACAGTAAACATTAATCACTAACAAACTGCCTGTTCTTCGACAGTAAATGAATGATACATTATTGAACTGATCTGAACCTTTAAACACTGGTAATCTGAGGTATATGGTCAATAGGGATTTGGAACTGAATCATTCACAGTGGAAAAGAAGGTGAAATGAACGTTACCTCTGACAACCAAGTCGACAGCGATGGAAATGCTGTCCACCTTCGTTTGCACGGCGCATGTGTATTTCCCCGCGTGCCTCAGCTGGATGTTTCTAACCATAATGTCTCCTGCTGAATGCTGCTGTCATTCAACACACGCACAGTCACGCACATGCACACAAAGTTTCGATAAGCACCACGGTAAGCCCCCAGCTATTGTGATTCAAGAACAATACTTACTTCCTGGGAAAAAGCTAAGCAAAACGCTCATGAAAATAAAGAAAAATAAAGTTTGTTTCCTCATGTAACCTTGTCTTCCATTTTGTAAAAAAGTCAGGAGCAACATTTCTTTTTCGTGTTTTTATCACTATAATTACATAAATGTACTTGCTTGAATAGGTTGATTTTGATTGTGGCATTGAGGTGTTTCAGTTATAAGGAGCTGCCTAATAGCTAGTCTAATAGTTAGTTCTTTAAGGGAGTCTTTTATTCCATCTCTAATTGCAGTCCTCACTCCCACATGACCATTTCATCAGAGCAGAGCAGGGCAGGTTCTGCAATATATTGGACATGGCAGTTTTCTGCACAGAGGCTGGTGGTGTAATCAATGTAAGTCTAGATATATACAAATTTATTAGGATGAGGAGACTGTAAATTGTGCTACAAGAAGCACCTACAGTAAATCATAAAAAAACAAGAACGCCAAGTTGCTGCTGTATTGGATTCTCTTCATGCCTGCAGTTTTTGAACGAGTGTTGACTTTCATTTTTAGGTTAAAAAGAAGCCGGCATATCACATGCTGAGATGTGAGCTGCAGACCCTTCAAAGTTTACAGTGGCGGATTGAGACTGGTTGCAGGGTGTGTATGTAAATTTCATTTTAAAATAAACCACAGGCAGCAATTTTCTGACCATAAATAATACACTTGATACAAACATTCCCTCTGCACTGCGGCTGAATTTATTAAGGCCCTTCTAAAAGAAGAAGTATAATATTGATGTTCCAATGAATTTTCAGAGTCACCTCTTGACCCTTTTTCAATGAAATCTCTGAAGGGGGTTGAAAAATAAATCAATGTCTTTTAGGTAGCCGATGTTTAAAGAGCACAGTGGTGCTGATAAAATTAGCATTCTTCAACACGCCACAATAAGGCATATTTTGCATTACGGGCCATTTGTAAAACATAAAAGCTGTAACAATAGGCAGGTTTTGACATCAGTGAAATACATTTTCTGGAAAAACTTAAGAGCTAGCACTGCACAAATCACTAAATTAAGGTAACTAGTTACCTCACATTTTGTCAAATCAAATCATTTCATCATTTTAAACTGACCACATTACAAGACTTACATTAGCTGGAGCGATGCCATACAGCGGCAGGCAGGGCAACCTACACTCCCACTGTGATGTTACTAATGAACATTGATGATTGTGAGGGTCTATGAACGGGGTTTGGATGATCACGATGAGGGAGCTTCTGTGCTCCTAATATGCAAACGTTAGTTTTATGTAATTCTGCTAACATAAATTTATATTTATGCTGACATTACTTTTAAGTATTTATGCTAAATATGACTTTTAAGTATTTATGCTAAAATTACTTTTATTCCTTTATACTAATATTACAAATTATTTTGAGTTTTGATGCATTGGGCCAGAGATAGCTTAAATTATGATCTGCAGGCCCTTGGCAGCTCACAATTAAAAATAATGACAATTTGTTGCCTTGTCAACTGCTGATGATGTGGTGTGTTACCATTATTAGGCAATAATGCTGCTCTTTTCCACTGTCTCTGCTTGTTAATCAATGGATGGTGTCTCAGTGTTGCCAGTGTTTGTGTACGCTCTATGCTTGGGTCTATTTGGGTCAACTACACTTCTGGATCATGACTACCTTATATTCAGGTCAGGTCTGAAAGTGCTCAGGTCCTTGTTGAGTCTCTCTTTTTTTGAAAATGAATTTTTTCTCATCAAGCTCAGGTTGGCTTTTCACTGGTTTGTTTGTGTCCAAAGTCCAAAGTTCTGAACCCATGAAGAACTCTACTAAACTTTGCTTAGTTAGTATTCCTAATTAGCATTATCATTGCTAGTGGCTGCCATTTTTAGCAGCTGTGTGGCATGATTTACAAATGCAAAGACAACTGCCACATGCCAATGATCCCTAACCAGCCATTTTATTGGGTAGCAAGTTGCTCCATTTCTAAAGGCAACATGTCCGTACTTATCTATCTATAAGCTATCATGACATTGTGGTAACACTAACTGTGGTTTCTACCCTGCTGCCTCACAAACACCCTCACTAGTTTGTAAATTGGTAACCCATCTATACAGCTTTCATAACATGACAGTCTGTTCACAATCAGATAGCCACACAGGTTATGAGAAACTTTTGGGATTATAGACTTACACCTCCCACTTTTTCAAAAAATCCACCATGGCTCCCAAAATGGATGAGCTGCTCATTGAAGAACCAGGTGAACTTGAGCTCCAGAGACGGGTCATGGCTCACTTGACAGGGCAGGACCACGCTCTCCCCCACGGTGACATCCAGCGTGGACGACAGCGTGGTGATGATGGTCGGCTCTGAAACACACAGTCACATCCGTGCACATCTGATCAAACACACTGTTCTGCTCCCCCTTTTTTTTAAGCATTATAATTCCGTAAAGAAAATGGCTCTGCAAAAAGCCAAGCCCTTCCATCATCCTTATGGATATGTCAGACTCAGTTAATAGAAGGATATACGGGACAGAGCACACGGCAAACTAGGGCGCATGGCTACAATAACTTGTATTAGTTTCAGCCTGAGCTTGTCTCTGTGGGGACTTGGAGACGTGTCTCTCCTGCATCCTGAGAAGCCTCTATGTGTCACTGTCAGCTCAGTCTTCAGCCTGGAACTCCCCCTGATCAGCCTGAAATTCCCAAAACGCACTGCTAGGAAAACAGTAAACAGCAGTGAGTACTTCTTCCAGTCATCATTGCTCTCTTTCCAAGCCTGCAGTGCATTACAATGGCATCACATGGGAATAAGGCAGGCGTCCCTTATCTGCACTTGTGTGCAGGAGGGAGAGGAGGGAGGTAGAAGGACATGAGAGAGGCGTGATAGGAGGGAGAGGCTTTGTTCTCAGGGTGTAAAACCCCTGTCTCCCTCTTGGGGGTGCTGTGATTACTTGGTTGAAATTACCACTCGGAGCACACAGACTAAATTAACCATGGCAAATGATCCCTGGACAGGCATAGATTCATGTAGAAAGTGTCGGCAGTGCAGTCTTCATCCAGGGTGAATTCGAAACCTTCATTGTATTGTACCCCCTCCCCCTTCTCCCCGACTTACACACACAAACACAGTACCATAGGCTCCCAATGTGATTTAGATCTAGTCGTTTTCTGATATCAGTCCAGAATGCCATCAGCTGCTCGGTTTTGTCATACACACAATGAAAGTGGCCCAGTCCTTGTTGTTGGGGCTGAATGGTGAGTGATGGCAGTGCAGTAAAAAACGTCGTACTAACAGAGAGGAGGTATTCAGGGGTCTGCGTATATTCTGTCAGCTCTGCTTCTAAAGGCTGGCTACACCTTGTAGAATAAGTGCAGGAAGGAAATAGAAAACCTAAAAAATTTAAAGGGTAGGAAACACACTTCTCTAAAAGAAAGTGTCAGGGCTTTTCATGGTGAGACAGAAGGAACAGGGGAAAACCAAAGCCTCAGGAAGGATCTACAGGGAAATACATAGATCCACAGTCAAAAATACTTACTCTTCTATCTCTGCAGCATGGAAACACTACACCATTATTTTTCCATGATTACTAGTGTATTTGTCTCTTGTCTAACATGACCTCCTCTCCTTGTTGTACATGCTGCCCAGTCTCTTGCTGCCTCCAGGGATTCACTGTGACAGTGATGGTGGGAATATGCTCCTTTATTACCCTCCTCTGTCATCATTTGTGACAGATTATATGGACAACCAAGGTTGGTTACACAACCACACACTGGGCTCTTGAGCATAATTTGATTGATTTCTATCTTGTATAATGCCTTGTTACCTACCGCCACTGTAAACGAGAGGATAGTAACCTACTCACTTAGCGGGGTCAGTCTGAGACGAGATAGAGAGCGTGTTAACATGCTGAGACAGATTGGGTGGCACCTAAGGAATTGCTGCAGATGTGGGTGCAACCCATGTTGCCGTGTTTCGGTTCATACTTAGAATTCTGAAAATGTCAGAAGCACAGTGACCTGTTGTTATTTGACCCACTGCGAAAACGGATAATTCACCAGAAATTTACTAAAATAACATAATAAATATGTCAAACCAATGTGTGAACAAAGTCAACAAGTATTTTTATCTGTAAGTTTTTACAAGGTATAATGACCGTTTTGTAATTCAGGAGCAAATTTTTTATATACAGACACAATTTCCAGAAAATGTAGGCCTTTTCATGACATATAGAAACACACAACCGTACACACTCACATGCACACCTATAGGCAATTTAGAGTCACCAATTAACCTAACACATATGTCTTTGGACAGTGGGAGGCAGCCGGAGTACTCAGAGTGAGCCCAAGCAGACACGGGGAG
Source organism: Sandelia bainsii (assembly GCA_032362345.1). NCBI lineage: Eukaryota > Metazoa > Chordata > Actinopteri > Anabantiformes > Anabantidae > Sandelia > Sandelia bainsii. The sequence goes on from JAUMHL010000025.1 coordinate 3,864,740, forward strand.
AACATGCAAACCTGACAAAGAAAGGTACCCGGCCAAAATATAAGCACATTTTGAGTTTGCTGCAACACACTAAAAAGGATAGAACAAAATATTCATGCAACAAAACTTTTTATATTTGAGTATAAAAGGAGGATCCATCAACGACTGAGCTGTGATTCACCAATTTGTGCCAAACTTTGTGGGAGAATCCTCAGTTCAAAACAAATATTTGCCAGATTCTTGCCAATACACAGCCCCACTACAGTTCATAATATTGTGAAACGACTCAGGAACTACGGGAAATTCTCAGTGTGTAAAGACCAAAAGCGGAAGCTGCTGTTGAATGTGACCTTCGAGCCCTCAGGCAGAACTGCATGAGAAACCGTCATGCTGCCGTGATGAATATAGTCACATGGGCTCGAGAGTATTTTAGAAAACTGACACACACAACTAACACAGTCAGCTGCTGCATCCAGAAATCCAACCTGAGACTCTGTTATGCAAAGAGGAAAACGTACATCAATTCTGTGCAGAAATGCTGCTGAGCTCTCTGGGCCGAAGTTCATGTCAGAATATGAAGAAAAGGAAAGCTGATTTAACACTATAATAAACATGCCTCTGTCCCAACTTTTTTCGAGTGTCTTGCAGCATTAGACTCTACGTTTGCTTATATTTTCAGTGGAGACACTGAAAAAAATATCTTTGTACATTTGTCAGATAAAGTCTAACAAATTAACAAATCACAGACTTTAGTATTTAGTGCATTTTAGAAAAAACTTTTCTGGAAACGATCTTTGTACCATTGCTTATGGTTGTCACTGAGTGAGGCACGAGCATTTGTGACTGGGTGTCTGAAAAATAGACCACAAACAAGAAGATTGTTGAAAATGGATTTTGAGAACGATTTGGATTTTCAGTTGCTTTTCTTTATTATATTTTCTATGCAGATTACAATCACATTTTTTATGTATGTATTTTATATATTTTTTGTGTGTCATTTGAAAAACTCAAAACATCATTTGGAGAATCATCTGCAAATTCCATTTATGAACTGCTATAGACAAACTGCACTTTGCTGTTAGCAAGAATATTGGTCAAATGAAAACAACAAGTTATCATTCTGGACTGTCTGCAGCCCTTAGCCTCATGTTGTTTTGTGACTTAAATGAAAATCTTTATCAGGTGTATACTTTCATTGCTATAAAAGCATTTGGGCACTGTGGTTTATAGAAAATGCCACTCAAACAAACTAATTATTTATTTGGGGACTGTTCTTGGCTTTAGATTTTGTGCTCTTGTGAGTGTTTACTGCAGCAGGACATTGTATGTGGTACTGAATGAAAATAGACCATAGCGTCGATTTTCATGGTAGGCGAATGAACATCTTCCTCAGTGCAATGATGTCTTACTTATGTGTTTAATCATTTTGGACAACAATGAAGCTTTATGACCAGTTCATTGTTGCTTTTGGTCTTTTCATGAGACACACTGAAGAATATTACCATGGTATAATACTTCCACATGTATTACTGGCTTTACTTACAACTGTAAGGGAAAAGGAAAACCTACACACACTGCAGGTGATTTTAAGTGTTTGAACGAATGAAAAATGGATGAATGTTTTATTATTTAAGCGACAACTAGTTACAGAACAACTGTTAAACAGCAACAACAATTCTAGCACTACATGCCCTATTACAGCTACTGAACTGAAGGAAGTGTAGGACTCTAGACACCCAATACAGCCAAACAGATGACTAACTCACACAAACTCACAGTGTGAACACTAAGAGAAGCTGTGCAACAATAACATATGGTTGACTAGAAAACAGAGCAAACTAACGGTTACCAAATGACTCCCTGCTCCTCTCCCAGGCATCCTGACATGCCTCACATGGCTAGTTTCACCAGTCTTCCCAGAAACAGCACCCATTGTGAATAATGCTCACACTTCTCAACCCCCCCGACCCTTTGGACAATACATCGCTGCTTTAATGGTCAAAAGCTGTAGCGTGTATTCTCCTGGAGTGTATATACTGTATACACTCTAGTTTATCTTTCACACAAGGTTGAGCAATGTGAGCTTGAATAATACATAGAGGAGGGCATGGATGAGCCACAGGCCACGTGATCTGGGGATTCTGAAAAACAAATTTATTGGCGCAAAGCCTCACCCTCACCCTCTAAGTCCTTCAAACTGAGACTTGCACAGATGATCTGGAGGCATGTGGGCTCAAGACAAACATAAGCTTGTAAAGTAAATGTTTTTCACTGGCAGGTAAAAAGGACTTTTCTAAATAGGATGCACAAAGTCTGATGGTCTTTGAAGGTAAATCACTGTAACCTTATGCATCATATTCCACATCGATGAAAAACTCCAGTAATCCTCCGTGTGATCTCTCGGGTCTGTTTGGAACAAAAATGAGGTCACGATTATGAAAAGAAATCATTGCACTACCAATTTTACTTCCCCTTGCTTTTCAAATCACCAAACCTAGAGGGATGTTTTCATCAGCACATCACAAACTATGTGGTTTTTCAATGCCACCTCTTTTGTGAAGGATAAATCAAAGGTCTCTCAGGGACAACCTTCAGCAGCAGGGAAAGTCCTTGTCTACATTGCTCAACAGATACATACAAAATGCTCTCAAAACTGTATTCGTCTGCTGTGCAGTGGCACATCTGTAGCAGTCTGCTGGTGATCACTGACAGATGGCTGCTCATTATTTTTCTATACGGCTGTCAGGAAACACACATCACATTTATTTCACATAGTTGCTGGCATTCAACATGGACGAAAAGGTTTGCTCGGAATAGCACCATCCGGAGAGCTCGGTATAGGACTGGAATGATTTTTTGTGAAAGAGCAACTGAGTAAACTGATGAGATGATAGATGTTCTGTCTTGTCACGCCAAAAGCAAAAAAACTGTCAAACTCATCAATGTCAACTTTTTAGATTGAGTTCAAGCCTCGTGTGATCCCAGACATCTTTTTTTTTGTTTTTTGTGTGTCAAGTGCAAGAGTCGTGAACAATGCTAGGAGCTCTTTGACGCTGCACTTAGACACAATGTTACCAACATCAGCATACTAACACGCTTACAATCACAATGTTGGTCTTTAGCAGGTACAGTGTTTCTCTTGTTTGACATTGCGCCCTTATACTGTGCAGCAATGGCCACATACGTGTATTCCTTCAACAATGGTTGGTATGTAATGAGATTTAGCTGGATTCCCTGAATCTTTGCACATGTAGACGGTGAAAGATTATTTGCAGTCTTGCATTTAGCAGAGAAACAGCGGCAGCTTTGGTTCTGCGTGTGGTGTAGGTCTTATCTGCGTTTCGGAAGTGCTCTGAGCTCAATACACAATAACTGCGGTGCATAAAGTGGAACACAGGAAAAATTGATTTTAAGTCTAAAAGTACACTTCAGGTCACCCTTACACGAGTTTGCACACCCAGCATGAGTGACACGCAAACTGACATGCGGGCTGTGCAGACAGCTGGACTGATTAAAATACTAGCGCATCGACTGCATCAACACGTGTATTAAAAATGTGGCTGATGCGGTTTTGGTGTAGACACAGCATCAGATAGACCAAAATCATTGTAAAAGGCTTTAGCATGCTATCATTTGCTAATTAATATTGTATAATTAAACTACCAGGAAGGTGCTCAGGGGATTATTACAGTTTGAACAAAATGTCATGGGATCCTGTCCAATAGTTGCTATTTCCATTGTGACCTAAAAGTGTCAAACACCTTAAATACAGTACAGGTGAGCATGATATAAAGATTAGCCACATTTAAAACATCTCAGATGATGTTTGAGAGTGCTGACAGACGAACTGTCTTACAGAACTGAATCCAGTATGATCTCACAAGTTTTGAGCTCACTGACCATCTGCAGTGATTGAAAGCAATCCTAGCTGCAACGGCTCATCTCCAGTGTAATCAAAATTCAAGGAGCACGTTTATAATCAAGTGCAATTAATCTGCTAATATCCCCCCAGTGTTGGAATAATGGGGACATTAGCAAGGCTCATCTGTTGTGACGGCTCCTGCGCTGTTTTCAAGGTGGCTTATTCACAGCAGGAGACGCCGAATGCTTTTTGACAGGTATTTTTCAGCATTCATATCACCAAAGTCAATTTGAATAAACTACTGTCATCTCCCATAAGGGCTGCTCCCTCAACACAAATTTCTTCCTGCTAAACAGGTTTCCAATCCTCAGTAAAATAGTGCATGTAAATTACCTCATCCCATTTTGCAAACAATATTGATTGTGACAGAAAGGCGTGAGATCATATACAGCAACATTTGTACATCAGCTGCAGAAAACAGCTTTAACATATGATGATGGAAAGGAAGGGAGTGAGAGAGAGTGTCAAATAAAAACCCATATTCCTGTTCACAAGAATAATAAGTGGATAACGGCTCTGTCTATTTACACTGAGAAGACATATGAGTGTGTGTTTCCTTGCAGCTTGATTGGAAAATCACATATAGGCCATCAACTTAAACCTTCAGCAGGAGCGGCAGGTTTGATTGCCCCCCCCCACTCCCCTCCATTACTCCCACTCACATTGATTGGCTGGGGGGGTTCTGTACCATTTTCATTTCACACTGTGTGATAAATGGGTAAAGGGAAAAGTGTACACTGTGACAGGCAGAGTGTGGCAACGTTGTGCTTTTCATTATACCTCAAAGCCGCACTAGTTGCTTAAAATTTCACAGCAATTAAAAACATGGGCAAAAAAACTAAAAAACACTGACATGTGACATTGGTTATTTCTTCACCTTAGTTATGCAGACGTGACTGATTCTTTCTGTAGAAAGCCAGAGTTGTCAGTGGAAGGCAGAGTGAGGCATCGGCGTTCATCAGCAGCAAGGTGCACTCTAAGCTCTCCCCACACCCGGACTGCTGCTGACTTTCAAGCATTCATAATATATGAAATCTGTCTTTTATAATTCAACAGAAAAAGGAAACATGCCTTGATAGTGATTTACAGAAGACAGACATGCTCTGTAGATTTTAAAAATTCCATTATGTGATATGTAATCTGGGAAAAGCGGAATTACTGTATACACGCAGGATATTCCTCCTGCCGTTATCCACATCACTTCAGTCACACACTAGCCTGTAGGTCCAAAATAGTCAATTAATACAGGTTTCTATAGGAACATCTTGGAAAACTGAAGAGGAGGGAAAATCCAAGTGATACTTTAGCAGACCACTGTTGTCTTGACATGGCATTTCCAAGGCTTTTACAGACTGCTAACTTGTAGAAGAAAGACAATTAAATGGACTGAACCTTTTGAGAAGAAAAAATCATAAGCTACAGAAAGTGTAGAACCAGAAGCTCTTTCTACGAGACTTTATGAAAAAGTGATTTAACTTCAGAGAGTGGATGGAGACTATATTTCTCATCTTGTGGTCTGGGGAATTGGAAGGATTCTGACATCGTTTTTTAAGTTGGTTTTTTTTCTTCACCCTCACAGGTTTATACTGATTAGTGTGTGCTGTATGTTCACATGTGGTTATACTGAACCATACTCTCTTTTAGGTAGGTGAACAAAGGTTCTGAGTGAATTTTCAGAGCATGATCTTCCCTGCTGACTTTGCCTTAACATCTCACAATATGCTGCTTGTACTGAAACTAAAGTAATACAATGGCTCAGTCTGATATGTCTAAAAAAATGATGTGAAAACTCCAGTAATCTGTTGAAATACATGTAAATCTACACCAAACCCTTTGAAATATGAGGCATGATCTCCCAAAGGCCAATACAGTGAAGATCAATAATTCTACAAACCAGCCAACAAGAAAAGTCAAGGCAACAAATAACAATAACACAAATGAACCGTGCAACCTCTGTGAAAACGGGGTCACAGTGAGGGTATAGTTCACAGAATATGTCAGCAAGCCTCCACCCCTCCCAGGAACTCTAGGAGGTGAGAACACTGTCCCCTGTGGAAACAGGACAGAAAAAAACAGAAGCAAGCACAGACTAAACCCACTCCATGCACAGCACTTTATACCCAGCTCACATTCATTTTTAATGAAGTATAATAAGTCACAGCACCAGAGCAGAAATGCAATCTTCCAACCGAGATGATCCAACAACGCTCAGCCTTTTTCACACAGCATATCTTCTGACCCTACAGGAGGCTCTGAGGCAGTGAGCTGAATGTTTTTAACACCTCTGCAAACAGAGGTAACAATGGTGTCGCTGTCTATCTGGTAACGATTGCACAAAGAAAGAAAGAAAGAAAGAAAGAAAGAAACTCCTCACGACTTATCAAAACACAGAGAGAGAGAGAATGTGAGGTGGTTGGATGCTTCAAAAATCAGTGTCCCACTTATTTTTTCAAGAGGCAGATTGAAATATCAACTCGACATACTGTCAAAAAACAACAACATGCATTTGAAAAGATGTTCAGTATTTTAAGGGTCAGGGTCCCCGGTTACTGAGCAACAAAAGAGTCAGTGATGAAATATAAAGAGAGGAATAGGAAATACCTTTAACTGTGACGCTTCCTGTGCTGCTTGCCACCCCAAACTGGTTTCTTGCCACACATGTGTAGAGGCCTGCGTCAGATTTGGTTGAATTCCATATGCGGAGGTTGCCGTTGTCCAGGATGGAGACCCTGTGGTTAAAAAGGAAAATGATGGATGCTCCTGGTGTGACATTAGCTTGTGCTCCTACTAACAAATGTGTATGCATACTTTGTGAAATTGTAAATCCAATTAAGTGCTGCTTCTTTGCAGATGAAAACGATGACAAATAGAATTGTATTTTCAGGGCTCATTAATTCAGCACAGGACTTCAAGATATCCAGGAGAGTGCCCTTTATACAATGGCCACAAGTGCTTAAAAAAAAGGTCAAAGGGCCTTAACGAAACTTGACATTTTCTAAATAACAAGCAAAAATGGAAATTGTGCCCTTGAAAGCAAGGTACTATGGGAAATCAAGGGTGGGCCAGCTCATCAAAGCACACTGAATTTTAATTATCTGAAATGCTCTGCTGAATCTGCAAACTGTAAATATGAAATTGGCGTCAGCCTGATTGTAAGGGGAGAAAATGATGTGTGGCCGGTAAATTGCTCCGTTCACCTATGAATGAGTTCACCTATGAGTCAAAGGAGTCAGAGCGAATGGAGTCATCCACTGTTAGAGGCAAATGGAGGACTTCACTCAAAGGGGAGTATGGGGGAGAGATCATTGTCCTCAATTTTAGTTCTTTATGAACATACATACACAGTATCCCAGACATGCAGGCATGTGCATGATTGTTATGTAAATTATGTAGGAATTATATAGGAATAAAAAAGTCTGAACATACTGGTCATGCTGGTGCTGACCCACAGATCTTAATTCCACTGGGAGACAGTTCCAGAGTTTAGTAGCTGCAACTTCAAAGGCACAGTGTCCTTTATTTTTGAGTCTGGAGTGACTAACAAACCCTGATCATACTTCAGAGACCTATTAGTGACATATGGCTGCATGAAATCTCTAATGTGGGTACGTGCCTGACCACGCAGCACTCTAAAAGTAATCACAAGAACCTTGTACAGTCTAGACAAGTCGAAATGCAAGCATGAATAATCATCTCCATCTCAGCCTCACGTCTGATTTTAGCAATATTCCTTAGCTGCAAAGAAGCAGGAACAAATCAAATACTTCACATGCAGGTCCAGAGTCAGCAGTCAAAAGTTCCACCAAGATTTCTGACTGAGGATTTCACAGATGAAGAGCCAAAAACTTTCTGAACCTTACAGACAAGATTGGTGTGGATACAAATGAGAAACTGTTTTAGCATTATGAAGGTGTAGAGATCAATTTCTTTTGAAATAACAGTCACACAAAATGGAAAATGTGGTCATATTTTCACTATTAAGATGTGCATATACACAGAGGTTCATGTAGCAATTAATGGCCCCCAGACAGTGTACATGTGCATATAAATTAATGTTAATATTAATTACATGGCCTTCATGTGTGTAAAGCCACAAAACAGAGGTCTTTGTTTCCTGACTTAACACTTTCCTGTCACTACATAGAAATAAAAAGTGCTCTTGATGATGAGGTGGTTTAATGGTTTAAGTATTAATACAATTTCATATTTCAATTTCAAATTTGATTGACATGTAGTCCGCCCTGAAAACAAATGTACCTTAAATGCTGTCATTATCTTGAAATTAAAGATGTCATCTTAGATGAAAATATATCCATTTTCTGATGGTAGGATAATGCATTTGTGTGTCCCATTAATTATACCAACAACACTGGGGAAGCAGCTATGTAAGGTTCAAACGTTCAGTGGAAATAAATGAGGTGCATCACAACATGGAGCTATGAAAGTGCTGTAATAGTTTGTGTGATCACTCTGCTGATGGGAGATTACAGCGGACACAAGTCATCACCGCTGCACTGTTTCACGTCATCTTTTAATTTCTGGGTGATGCGAGCATGTCAAACATTATCCCTACATACGTTATGTTATCACTGATGTTCAGTGTTTGGAAAACACTCTGAAACTCTTTAGTTTTCATCCATACTCTGAACAGGTTTTCACTTTAAGGGCTAAGACGCTTCATGAATAATCTTTAGAATGATTTAGTCTTAACTTTGAGGGGAAATTCTTTAAGCAAATTTTCTTAGAATCTCCTCAATAGGAGTAAATTTTAGACTTAGGACGTTTTATGAATACGGCCCCACAATGCTCCATTATGTTAATGAAAGTGGTGAAAGCATTTATAGCAGCTAAGGAGACTAATATCTTATATCTAACTAATATCAAGGGTTGGTTGAGACCAAATTAGAGGTAAAACGAAGAAGGAAAACAAAAATGCTTTTTAAAGTAAGTCAACTAAAAGTGGTGCTGAACAGTACAGTGTTATTCTACTAAGGAGTAGACATACAATTCTAACCAGAAATAAATACAGTCAGTGAACATAAATATAGAGTCAGTTGGTAAAACAGTTATGTATGTAATTCTTATTACAATGCACTATAATAGAATATTATTCTGGGACACATTTCCTGTGAAGTTAATTGTGTATTATGATTTCTCATGATTATATATCAGGGCTTCAGAGCAAATTACCAGGGTCATTTTATTAGAACAAGATGTTTGATTTTTTGCCTGTTGGGCTTTTCCATTTTATTTCCTCGCCTTTTCTCAGATCGTTCCTCATACTGTTGATTGCTTAGCCCCTGTAATTGTTTGATTCCTCTGTGGGTATATGGCTTTATATACATTCATGTGTTTATGTTGATATATTTAGGGTTTGTTTTTTTTGCTTTTCTGTTGACACTTTGTATTTATAACTCCTAACATGAAGAACATGAAGCTATGGAGTTCTGTAGAACCACAGAGTCATTAAAAACAACCAGTTTCCAGAAAAAGCCTTTTGCTTTAGCTTCTTACTGTAAACCACTATAAAACAATATGTCACTATTCAAACACCTACTATATGACTGCATTAATTAACAGGAGATCATTTAAAGCAACAGATGATCATGTGTATCAGCACAACTTTCTACACTGTCACTCCTTAGTTGAAACATATTCCTGTGCTGCAGCTGTTTTCAAAACCACTATCTGACAGTTAAACGTACCTGGTGGTGCAGCCTGAGTGGAAACAGAGAGGAGTTTAATCGGCAGGGTAGAAATAATCTAAATGACATCAGCTTCATCAGCTTTCACTCTTGTTATGTGAACACGATGCACCTGTGATATCTTTTACTCGATGTGTTAGTATAATGCAGCTGATACAGTGACACGGTGTAATATTTTCCTCTTGCTTCACCATCTACATAGGTGGGGTGGGTGGAGGATGGGGGGCAGGTTGTTTTCAAGCGTGTGATAAGAAAGTGCAGAGACAGTTAATGTTAAGAGAATCTACTTCTAGAACCACATGGTTCTGCTGAGTGGAGACTTCCTGGGTTTATATCAGGCTGAGAGAGAAAAGTGCTGAACGCAAGGTGGTCGACAATGACCATCAGTTACACGAGGCGCATTTTGCTGTGTGGGGTGTCCCGCAGTTAATGACATCAAACCTGGAGGCTGATAAATTTAAGGAAAATGGCCCATTTAATGGCAACACAGTGCTACAACTAACCATAACCCCGAGCGGAGTAAGCACAATTAAAACAATTACTATACATTACTTACATTCCACTGCTGCTATTCTGTTTATATAGCGAAAGCTAGTCTGATGAGTCACATTATCTAAAGGAAATAAAGGTAATAGCTCTGTACTGCAATGTGCTTTCACCACATATGCATCTATTATTAATTAACTAGAGTAATCAGCGAGAGTGAAAACAAATGGGGGAAACATATTATTTTAACTAGAACAAGCACTGACCCAGTTCACGTCAGCCAGCACAAGCCTCAACATAACTAAATACCCGCATTTGCTCTCTATATCCACAATCCCCTTATCCTCAGGGACAAAACAGCTATCATGTGACTCGCGCACCATGCATCTTGTCAGCAGAAGCTCTGCGGAGAGCGAACAAGTGGTGCCGCATGTGAGCACAATGGCACTCACCACTTGACTGTTTTTTGCCCGCTCACTGTATCATCTACCTTCTTTGTAGCTTTATATGAAGACTGTCGAGGCACTTTCCTTTTCACCGACGTTACTAAAAAGGAGCAGGCTGGCTGCCTGCATAAGTGTTCATCATTTCAGTGTGAAGCTAATGGAAGAGCTGAGACGAGGTCAAATACAGTAGAAGTCAACCGTGGAGCAGCAGTGGTGAATAGGAGATGGAGGCTATTAACGTATTTTAGTTTTGCTCCTTTCTTTCTGCCACGGCCCAGACAACATGTCTGCTCGATGTGCCCATTTATGTGAGGAGACATTCTCCACCTCTATCCCGAGATAAGCCAGCGGAGGGCCAGGTATCAATAATTTACAAGTTTCATCCCTGCCTCACACAGGTTTAATGGACACGGCAATAATTCTCCTAAAAGGAGGCAATTATTTTGAACACAGCGAGGTGGCCACTGCAGTCACTTAAAAAAAAAAAAAAGAAACAAAAAAGACACACAGGTGTGTATTTTGGGTGAGATCAAGCCTCCAAGGACAGGGGCTGTGCAGTGTTGATCCTCCCTGCTCTGTGACAAGATGAAAGAGACAAATAACATCAGTCACAGAGCAGCTATCACGGGCACTGTGAAGTGGAAATCTCAGGAAAGAGCCTGCTCCAAAGTTGTTTTTGTTATTTCCTTACATTCTCTTTGAGACACTGTTAACAGATGCACACGTTTCCTCTTTGTAAGCTCTCTCGCAATAAAAAAAAGCACTTGAAAGCCGCGTTTTGATGTTCCATTCAGACATATTTTTGTCTTTGATCTGTTTGATAAATTCAACATTGTGAGAGGAAACTGTCACAATCCAAATAATGAGTCGTAAAAAAAAGGAAAGACGACACAAAATTTGTGCATTGAGAGCTTGAGCGGCTTTGAAATGTGTGCGAGGTCGGAATGCAGAGCGAGTTTCTAATGGCGGCATCGGGGGGGCCCCTGTGTTCATCGGTGAAATCATGGTCGCTTGCCGTCTACATAAACACACTAACTCGCTAATGCCGTCGAAGAATGGGAGTGCACTCATAAAAATTCAACATGCAAACAATATGCGCAATCACAGATCCGATTCTGATTTGAGAGTTCCAAACAGAACCATTCATGAATACTTAGTGACTCCGAGATGCCACGGCTGATTGGTAGCATGACTGTAGTGTGGAGGCCTGTATGTGTCTCTACTTAATTAACAGGATAAATAAAGCTGGCTTGTGAAAATAGGGGTTAAGATTCCATCAGTGAAATTACTCAGCCGTGAGACCACAGGAAGAGAGATCGTCACAAGCTTGCAGTGATTTCACCAAATAATTAGTCTCAGCTAAGGCCTTCTATACACAAAGATTACTGCCTCAGTGCACACACAGCTTGCTTAACTCACCACTGCAGCGGGACATTCACAGACACTTCCAAATATCAGTTAACAAAATGGAAAAAGTAAGTGTGAAAAGAGTACTGCAGGGGATGTGTCTGATATTGTGTTTGCCAGCCACGGTAAGCTCACAGATAAGGTGACGTGTCTGTTTGTGTGTGTGTTACTTTTTCCGACCCACATTGACCATCTTTGACCTACCTGCAGGTGATGTTTCTAATCATAATTGTATCAAAATGTCAGTGTTGCTAACAGCGCTGGAGGCGAGGGGCTGTAATGTGGCGAGCGTGCGGACAAAGAGGCGAGGTCACCGTATCCTGTGAGCTGGGTGGGACCTAACTTCAGGTGGTGATCTATGCTCTTGACTGCTTTAAAAACCCTGAAGTGTATAGGAGGGAGGGACTGTCTGAGATAAATTGAAAGGCTGTCTCTCCTAAGGTTCCCCACAGTGTGCTGTGCTGGAGAGAAACGGCCTTGTCAGCGGCATAAATCAAGCCCAGCTGTGCAGCGTAGACCCAGGACGGTAAGACCTGCAGAGCGTGATGCAACTGCGGTACAACTTTTCTGATGTCTGCTTTATGCAGCATCATGACTAAACAAATGTGCCTTCTATTTTGTTGTGAAGTTGTCAACATCAAGGTTAACGGTCAATTAGAGACCAAAAAGCTGCTATACCCTTTTTTTGTTCTTTCAGTCAACAAAGCAATTGTCTGACGCCAGTGAAACAGGGACACCTGGGCATTTACTTTTGACAATTCTTCAATATAGGTGTAATGGATATTGATTTTTGCTGTACTCAGGCCTGTACCAATGACTCTCAACTTGTCACATGGATCATTAGCTGCAGAAACCATCAGAGCCTGGACCTGTGATAGGAGATGATTAACTCTGAGGTGATTTGAAATGTAAAGTTGGTTCCAGTGAAATTTGAATGCTATGACTGAATCAGCCAAACCAAAACCCTTTTAAAACAACACAACAGATAAAGTAAGGAAACTCTACTCTACTGTGTGAATGTGTCATGCCATTTCATAGATCATCCATCATTGGATTACATGACAACTTGACATCAACAACAACAGAATACTTCCTTCCTCCAAGGTAGGTCACATAGTAATTCAAACAACCACTAAAAAAAAAACAAAGAGGAAAATAAGTAAATAAAATAAATCACAACAGTGAAAATGACTCTTATGACTAGATGACAACTTAGCGCTGGCCAAACTCAACCTTATTTTCTATTTTCTTCTCTGTTGGCCAGTCCACCAATTTAGTAGCATGAAATATCTTGACAAATACACCAACCAGCCGCAACATTAAACCCACCTGGCTGGCACTCTGACCAATCTGCTGCTACGTAGCCCCATACACAGCAAGCTACAATGCGTTGTGTGTCCTGACACCTGTCGATCATGGCTAGCCAGCGTTGCATTTTTTCCCTTTTCCCATGCTGAAGCCTGTCCAGCACAACAATAACACAAACAGGTAGATTTAACGTGGTGTGAGCATGGGAGGCACGGGTAAAACCAATCAAGCTGATTAGAGTGTGAAGTGGACGGGGATGAGGGAAGGACCAGACAGGACGTAGTGAAGATTTCAAAATAAGACAGGAAGTTCTTATGGTGACCATGACAAATACATAACACAATAGACAGCAACTGAAATAAAAATTCAAAAGAAAGTAATGATAAATTAATCAATCAATCAAAGAAGCAGAGTAACAGTGTAACAGTACAACACAGGGTGCAGGTGTGCATACAATATATACGGTGCAGAATAAGGTAAATGAGGTAGTAAACCTACCCAATGTACTGTGTCATACAGAACATAACAGGTGGCGATAGAGAAAGACTAATGATTACACTATTCAATACTACACCATGCCATGCTACACCAGGGAACAGACCCACTTCGTGACTTTTGCAAGCTTGTTGGCATCAGTTGTTCTAAGCCTGCTGCCCCAACACACTGATGCATAAAACAGGACACTATTTAGTACAGAATACTAATGTCAGAATATAGCCACAACACTGTACTGCCACAATACAGCCTCATGGATGCTGCTAGCTTGGCTGTAAACCTGTTAGTTCTTCAGCGTACTGACCAAAACCTTAACACTGTAAACCTACCTGGTGCTTACCTGGATTTTCCATCTCTTTAATTCAACCAAGAAAAAGTTCATTACAAATCTAATCCCAAAAATCTAAAGAGTGCCCTGATTCTATTTAATTTAAAATTTAGCCCTAGCTCAGTAACTATTATTTATTCTCCACTACTTTGTAGACAGTAAGCTGCAAAAGAAGAAAATTAAAACTGTAACCAAATAAATGACTGCAGCAGTATACATCTGTAAGATCTGGTGTTATGTTGCATGAATGAGAGAATGAGAAACCAATGTACTGAATTTAACATGCTTTGTGTGCTCTTTGGTGTTCATTTGGTGTTTGGAGTATTTATAATTGTAGATGACAGCTGTGCTGTATGGATGGAGAAATAGGCTAGAGTACAGGTAAAAAAACAAAAAACAAAAAAAAAGCTGTTGTCCCTTAAATATGCCAGTAAGACAGTGCTCGTACTGATCACATTAAAAATGCCCAGTAGCCAAAAAGGTAGCATAAATCACTCCCTCAATGTTGGAAGTTATTAGGCGGCTCAATTACAGTTTACCTTACCAATGTGTGAGCAGTGAGATAACTGTACCTTGTGGACAAGCGAAAAAAAATGCCTGTCTGACAGGGATCTTTCAGAGCCATCAATCAGAGCTCAATAGCAATATAACCAGTGCCTTTGCGGCCACTTTAGTGGGGAGCTCTTGCTTTAAGACAGAGCAAACGATTAAGGATGAGTGACACAAATGAAGCACTCATTCTCCAAGTCTCAACTATTGAAAGCATGGTTATGTGCAGTTTTTATTTTTCTACCTGCCTACATTAATAGTGCATCACCGTAACTTGCAAGCAATACTTGAAATGACTTCACTTTTGGTTCACTGTGTATTGTCTCCAGGGCACTAGCTAGCATTAAAGCTTCTTTTGCAATATTGTTGCTTTAGAAAACCACGGCCAGGGGCCAGGGGTGCTGGCTGCGATGCAAGCATTAATCTGTTACTGTATGAAATGCACACTACTGCTGCTGCTCCACTGTGTATTAACATAATGCATGCAGGGAATTGGCAAATCTTTCCCTGTAGCCTGAACACCTTCCTTAAAACTTTTTTGATAGGTGCAGCAGGAATTGTGTGTGGCATTATAATACTAACAGTCAGGTATAGTTTGTTAGACCTTGTTCATTAGATATCGGATGGTTACAGGAAATATATAATTATTTTTAACATTATTTGTTAAGATTTAACAAGAACAATCAAGCCTATAAAATACATATTCATAATTCTGAAATAAATTAAGTGAAATTAATTACAACACATTTTGGTATTTGGTCTCATGTAATCAGTAAAGCAAAAAATGTCTTTATCACTGACTCTAATGGGAAAACCCCCCCAAAAAACACCTTTTAACTCTCTCACTTAAACATGCACACACACACACACACACACAGGGAATGGTCTAAGGACCTCAGTACAAATGAACCTTCCCAGAATAAATGTTGTGTAAAAATATACATTTTTTATAGCAAGGTGTCTTAATGAAACAGGCTGATTGAGAACATCTTAATTCCCGCCTGCATGATGTGATTGTGTTGGTAATTGCATTGTGAGGAGCGGGAGTTCATCGGGCCTGACTGCACAAGGGTTTGTATATACTTCCAGATGATTCCTTTATTCACATATTGCTCTCTTGCTTTCTCTCCCTTGGTTTATTCCCCTTCCAGAGCTATTCATCTCTTCTCATGTGCTGAGGTATCCCTTCAGGAATAAAGAGCACACACATGTTCCACAGGAAATTATCAGAGGAACCAAGATGGATTACTCATGCTGTGTTGGCGGATTCTTACTTTGAAAAATGATATCAACCACAGTCTTCCAGATAAAAATAATCCCGGTGAGTAGTACAGGGGATGCAGACGGGTAAAGAGGGTTATGACCTAATCTCAGCAAACATCTCAAAATTCACTTTATCTCTGGTCTGAGATTTATTTTACTCAGACAGTAGCAGATTTTTCCAGAAACATATTTAACAATCCCTCCCCCTTCTTCTTCAAAAAAGCATTAGGCTAATTAAGCAAATATGCTATCTCACTATTTGATGACTGAACAGTGTATGCATGTGTAGTATGACACTACATGAACCAACCTTTAATGGTTTTAAGGATTTACCTTGTCAACAGTGCAGTGGGATGTGGGAGGTGCAGCCATAATACATATACATAATACAGGAGGCTTCCTAATGTCGTATTGTGTGATTCAATCACAAAAATCAATTCAAACCCATGATCATGGTTACAGTAGTAAGCAAAGGCGATGTACTGTACTATTTGTCCATCAGTGACCTTGGACATACCAGAGGGTAAACAGGCACTGAAGGTGTGTTCAATTGTCAGTTTCCAATATATATCAATTTAAATACAGCAATAATATAACATGTCTGTCTTTTCTCCCTCCTATTTATTAATACCCACTTTCTTAATTGCTTAGTAATGTGTCAAACTGTCTATAGAGACAGATCTACTTATTGTTCACTATTTAATTTACCAAATTTGGTAGCTAGCACATTGCATAAGCTATTGTACCTCCAAGGTTTTGTTGAAAACACAGGCTCTGGTTGACTACATAATGTTACAAAATGTTCAATTTGAAAACTCAAATTCTGTTTAGGGGTCTTACATACAGTGTGCACTTGATGGCTGCATACATGATATCATATCATTTGAACAGGAATATGCGGCCCGATCTATACTCTACATATACTCTCTACTTTCCATTAATCATGTTTGGCTTCATGTCTGAGCACCGTGTTCGCTTTCCCAGAAAAATCACAATGGCAATCTTACTAGGTCGACCTAGTAACATTTACATGTCACTTTCAGCTTGGTTCAAGTCTGAAATGCGTGCAGTCACATTAATGAACAGGCACGCACAAGTTTCTGATGCACTGACATAGGATATTGTTATGTATAAAGGGCCTAGAATTCATGATAATCTAGGAAGTCCATGTTGTGGTAAGAAAACTCATTATCACAACATTATATGTCTCTTGGTTACATTTCTGCATTATGCTTTATGCTAACTTTGGAGCTGTCAAAAATAAATATATGATTTAATCCATCCCTCACACTTTTGTTTTTCGTTTGAAAATGTCACCACCCTCCAAACATTTTAAGTGTAGATATCACTGTTGGACAAATCAGTGAGCTGTGAGATTGTATAGATGGTATCGTGACTTCATCAAAAATCTAAACACTCTTCAGTGAATGTTAGACCAGAATTATCTGGACAAGCACAATGTACAATGTTGTAAATATACAATACAAAATGATTCTGCAACTGAATATCATAAAAAACTAATTGGTGGGAGTAGGATTAATGCTAATGTCTGTGTGAAGGGACTAACTATCTCCTGTGGTACAACCTAGAAGAACATATGTCTAATCCAGACAAATGCCTACAATCCATCCTTGCTAGACCACAGTGACTAATGTGAAAATCATGGGCTACTTCTTTATCTACTCCAAATGTATCTGATGATCACAGCATGTCAAACACACAGTGCAGCCCCCCCTGCTTAGAGCCACAAATACATCAAACTAGTGATTCACATTCATCTGCACTGAAGTGACTTTTTGGATTGCTGGTAGCCAAGGATTTGACACACTTTATGAAAAAAGGCATAGGAGAAGAAAAGCTAGTATTATAAATCCTTGTTATCTTGCTCTTGTTACTATTAATAAACTATAATCAAGCCATATTAAGTCATCTGGGCGGCCTATTTAGCCCGTGGTAGCTGCCCTTTCACATTCAAATTAGTCACTGCCTGTAGCTTTGCAGGTTAGTCCTGCTGACATTCCATCATGACTGCCATATTCATAAATGAATAATAAAAAATATGCTCTTTCTATGCCATGATTACTTTGATTACTAATCAAACTATGCAGCTATGTCCTGATCTTCCCTCTAAAAGAAACTTTGCACACTTTGCATCATTCTGCTGACTGATGTTTAAACCAACCAATGAGATTATTTCCACCTCCTGAGCAACTCTAAGACATGTTTAGATAAATAAAACATTTAATCTGCTATGCGGATTTGTGTGCTAGCAGTCACCTCTGAACATTGTCGGTGTGTTGTCTGCAGCTGCCGGCATCAGCAGAGCACTAATCCTTGGTTTGCTTCCATTCTCAGGCAAGAGGGACCACACTGCTTCACGTGACTGTTTTTTTAAGCCATAGCCACGGTGGAGAGGTGTAGGCAAAGACGAAATGAAAAGCGCCAGTCTGCTGTCCGCAGCAGCCTTGTCAGGTAGTAAACCTTTCCTCCAGGCAAAGTAATGAAATAAGTCCTTCTGGGTACATAAGCTTTCAGTATTCAGACGTGGCACTGCTCACTCACACTGCTAACCTCCACGGAGAGCCAGATCTCCACTTCACAAGCAGATGTTCAATTAGAGGCAAATGAGCAAATTAGAGATCTGACGAAAAAAAAAAAAAAGAAACGTGAAGTGACATTTAAACACGATAAACAATGCTTTTAATAAGTATAACAGCATGCCGCCTAAGAACGAGGAGACTGAAATTGCAGTGCTGGGCTGTCCGCTCACACAGATCATTTAATCACCACATTTATTAATACACCTGTTTCCATACAGAGCTTATTAATTTCAAGTCTTAATAAAATTAAGCCCTGAGACATTTTCAGAAGGCTCTTATTAAAATCTCCTTCAAACAGAACAAAAGGCATCGAGGAAAGATATGCGATAAGCAAATTAATGCAAAGTTCACTGCTCTGCCTCTTCTGCAGTTTTGGTGTTCTCCTGACGCTGATTCTTTCTGGAGTGCATCTGGCAGAGCAGATGGGTCTATAAATGGAGATCACTCTGCGAGACATCTCTTCATTTACGTGACAGCCATGCGTCTTCGCTCTGCCATTGTAGGAGGGATATATAATATGCAAAAGGGGACAGTGTACCAATGGGTCATGATGACTACAGATAGAATCTGGCCAATCCAGCTTCAGCAAGCGTCCGCTCGCTCTTCAGACTGATGAACTAATCAACATCCGTGCCACATACAGAAACCCTCCTGTGCCTTCTTACTTTAAGTGAGTCACTCAAAAAACCCCGGCGTGTTAAGCTCACACCTATAGCCTCAGACATTAACAGCCAGAAACACACCTAGCAGATGATTTCCAAACTGCTCGAGGCACGAAATGAGTCAGAGAACATCTTGCGATAGTGATTTCTCATGCCCACTCATTCACGTGCCACATTCTCATTTCGATGTATGTGTCAACAGTTTGGCAAAAGTAAAAAGTGGAATTAAAGAGGCCTCAGAGAGTACATACGGTAACATAAATTGGTAACGAGTGATAAAATGAGAAATATGAGAGGAAGCAGGGACTGACATTGGGTCCAATTTGCCAACAGCATTTGATTTCTCAAAGTAAATTGCGCGGACTTTGAAACCACTGTCCCATTAGTGTGTCAAGCAGCTCAGATATGGCCACTTTGAGGCTTTAGAGTGTTTTCTTCATGACAACGTTAAGTGTAATTTGGGCATGTTACACATGGAATCACTGCACAATAAGAAATAAAGCTCAAAGAATAATGGCTGCTCTTATTTCAGCTTTAAATCTTGGAGGATAATGGAAAGTAAAACAAGTGTTTTTTAAGCCTGGTCTCAGTTGTTTTCTTTCTTTTTGGAACCCTGTCTCCAAAAAAATTTGGTTTAAGGCGATACCTGTCAAATGAGGTCAGGGTCACAAGTCATATCCAAAGGATTAAGAAACTGTAACCTCTTTGTCTTTGGTACATCATTGTCCAGACTATGCACAAAATTTGAGGCTACTTTGAAAGGGTTAAAATTTAATGAACACACTGTGTACCCAAAAAAGTTGCCGGAAAACAAGAGGTCACCTTTGTTTTTTCCTTTGAAGTATTTAGGCTAGCTTCACTGAAACACCACCTCTCCTTCACAGGAATCCTCTAATCACATTCGCACCTGGAAGCTCGAGGGCATCACAGCAGTGTTGATGAGGGAAGCACATGTGGTGAGTTTCACCTGTCTCACCCAGATTTTAATCTGGGGTTTGAACTGGCGACCGTAACATGCTCCCTCCCGCTCTTAGACTACCCCTCCTCTAAAAGTAAAAGGTAATGTTATATCTAGGCCTATGTGCTACAGCACTTCTGCTGTGCCATGGCCAATTAGATTTATTATAAGAATGATTTTTAATCTTTATATTTAACTTTGAAGTGTACCTCAGGCACATTCTGCTCACTTTTCTTATTTTGCAAATAACATTTGATGCATCATGTCCACACTGTCCATGCTGAAAATCCCTACCATTTGGGCAGAAGACAGTGGTGTAAACATTACTAGTCTTCAGCCTGCTAATTGTAGCATTCTCTGTAAGTCACGGCTGTTGCGGCTGACTGTCTGAATAAGCGCCGATTTACTCGCAATGTGTAAACAAGACACAGTTTGTTTGCACTGCGCCACCATGAATGCACTTACAGAATAAGGCAGTGTTGATTTAGATGCCTTAATCCACAGAGGAAGGAGCATTGTTCAACAAGATTAGTGTTTCTGTCTTATCATTTCACAACCAAACCATCCAGTAAAGGCTATTTTTGATCACTGGCCAAGCAAGCCGCCAAGACAATGGCTGCTGTTCCATTTCTTGGCAGAAATGTGGATTTTTACATGAGCCTTCGCTGCATGTAAATGCATCACAACATAACTCTACTACACAAAGTATCTATGTAATAAAAAAGGTGATATTGGTGTTAGTATAAAAATATGTAACTGTAAAGTCCTCACTTCTGTTAATTGTCCTATTATCTGTTTCAGAGAAGCTGCTGCAGCAGTTTAAGATGTGTAAAATTCAATAGTTTTGTAGCCATACTGTACTATAGCCATGGTAGCTGACTATTAACATTCCCAAAATTTCTGGTAGCATCCTTCCTTTACAGATACAGCAGCCTGGAACCTGTACCTGCTGAATCGTGAACCCACTGCAATGACGTAATGAAAGTGCTGCCTTGTTAACACCCTCTAATCAACCTCCTCGGAAACCTACAATGCTGTATTGATCCGGCAGGGGGAGCAGTGATTAGTGTTAGGATACTGCAGAGTGTGTGAGGATCTGAATTTCTGTCAAATCAAAAGCCCTCAGTGAAACTTTGTAAAGCCATCAACAGCTCACATTGATGCCTCAGTATTTAACATTGTTGCAATATTTCTGTGCAACTAATAGATTAAAGTGAAAGTTCAAGATAAAAATGTAACTTGTGCTGGTAAATATGTGAATGATGTGAATGATGACTGGGTGAACAACAACTATGATAATCTTGCCTAAACATATAAAAATGACTCTAAAGTGTGCTGTATCTACAATACATTATGTATAGTTACAGGTCCTGCACTGGTTTATGTGTTTAAAATGTGTTTTTGTGAACAAAGTACCACCTTCTGGTGGTGTCCTGAAATTGCATAAATAGGACTTAAATGGGGTTGGTTAAACTTGAAAGGTAGCTGGGAACTGGCTGAAAATTGGCTGAAAACTGGCTGCCAGCCTAAGCGCAACAGCTCTGAGACGCTGCATCTGTATCTTTCTTTCTACTGCATGTGAAAAAGATGGTATGTCTATAAGTGTTTGACACCACTAACGTGGGGTAAAAAGAAGCTAATGAAACTTTGAACAGCTGTTTCCTTGGCAACGAGCTTCCTTTACTCACACTGTTCAAAGATGTTACTCAAATGGTTACACTCCTAGGTTCACAGTGAGTGCTACATCTAACATTGGTGCATAGTTCACAGTTTCAATAGGCACGTAACAAGACCTGTGACAGACTAGAGGGAACAGGTCACTGCAAGCTTTTTTTTTCAATCACCTGATAAAGGACTCCAAAAGACACTGAAGATCCATTGCTCATGTCTGAAGAATAAATATTGGTGCCATATAAGCCATTACAGTACTTTAAAGAATGACCTGCATCACTTCAGGACCCATAGAGCCATCACATAACTACTTCCTCCCCCATTTATGTTGTCCGAGCAGAATGTTTCACAGACTGGCAGCAGAGATATGCCGTGGTGCCGATATGCAGTTATTTTAGCCAAACAGTAAGGGGTTTTCATTTTAAACATAAAAGAGAACATAATTAGTGGAATAGTGGATTCCTAAATTAGGTTTATGAATGCCACAAAAGCTATTATCATTAGTTAGCTCTGTGCAGAGCTCAGAGAATGTTGATTCATTACTGAACCTCGAATCCTTTAAAAGGGGCCATATTATGCTATTTGGTATTTTTCATTGTAACTTTACACAGTACAAATTCAACCTGAAACTATGCATCATATGGCTCATTAATAAATGCTATCACAGTGGCAAACTTAGAAATTATCTCCAATTAGCTAAAGGATATGAGATTTTATATAAACAATTATTGCATGGACAAATTTTCTGTATACTGTATGTCATCTGTGTTGTCCATCTAGGGATGCAACAGCAGCCAGCTTGGCATTTTGACTGGGTGGCAGTTTTCCAGGTGTATTTTGTTCTTAGACTACCACCTCCTCTCAGCGATGAGAATACATATGCAGGGCTAAATGCTGCTTCTCTAGGAATGTATCCACCAGCAGGCTTCATCCCCTTCCCCAGACTAAATAACCTCTTTTTCAGAGATACAGTGCCTAAGCTAGAAAAAAATCACACAGTACAATAAAATAAAATAACATTTTAGCATAAAGCATCTCTTTGCCATATCTCCAACCTATTTCAGATGTGTGACCTTTTGGACTGTGCTTACTAAAAGGGATCGCCATGGATACCTGTGGGATGCTGAACCTCTGACTGTCCATCAGCTTTTTGTTATAACTAAAGCATTATGACCTCTTCATTTTTAATACAGTACGCACCAAAACCCACAATGAGGCATCATGAATCCTCTGTGCTGCTCTCTGCTGCACCAGAAAGCCTCAAAACAAAAGCGGGGGGATTTGTCCCATCCACACCCAAAGCACTTTAATGCCTTCCTCCAGGGGTAAACACCTGCTTCAAAGGATTGAAAGATCCAGCACAAATATTTGCATGACTGCCAAAGCTGATAGAGGTCTTTAAAAGATTGTGTTTAAAAGCAGGCGAGAGCAACGCTGGGACTCCAGTGCATCCTGCAGCAAATCGTGAGAGGACCCTCGGTTGAGTGTGTCTGGTGTGAGCAGCCTAACAAACTTGATTTCTTCCTGCCGGTGACATATTGAAACGGGTTGTTTTTTAGGCTGCTCTCCGCGCCTGACACGGCCCACTTACACACTCATCAGCAAAGACCTGCTCTGCTCTGTGCTCTCAGCTGCTTTGTTCCAGCTGATGTCATCTAAACCTCGTCCCTGCAGTGTTGTCTGGGGTAGATAAGACATCCCCTCCCTCCGCTGGTCTCCTGCAGGAAAAAAAAGGAGGGCTGCTGCTATGAAGATGGATTACCCAGCTGGTGACACTAGTTCCCCTTCTGCTGAAGCCACTGTGGAGTGCTATCGCAATTAAGGCAATTAATCTTCAACAAAAGGGGTTCACAGATACCTCTTATAATTTTGCATCTTTCTCTACAGATGCATAACCACACAGAACTGCTCAGACATGCACATATGCTCACACTGTGCATGCATATACTGTAACCACCATTCTTTAGTATGGGCTTAATATATCTAGTGAAAAACATAAAAAAAACAAGGAGGTTCCAAAGAATAAACCAATTTTAAATAAAAAACCCACAGAGTAATATGACAAGCTGATATAATAATGCAAAAAAAAGGATGGCAGAAGCTGGCTTGGCCTCTACCAGGACATGTAGCTCAATGTAGGGAACAAACAGATGTAAAGTATTTGCATTTACTTTTATTATAGTGCCCCCTAATGGCTGGCTTTGGTCATTTTGTCAGGAGATCATCTGTATACACCTGGTATTAAGATGTATCTTGGGTGATCAGATGATCATCACAGTTTACACCTGTACACATATACGTGTCTCCAATGTGTCCAGCAGACAACTTGTGTCCAGATTTTATCACCGCTGCGTCTTTTGCGCGCTAATATTAAAGGCTATATATTTAGCTACATTCTCACAATTGGCCAGTCACAAAAACAGTTATCAAGTTTTGTTTGGACAGATTCCTCTGCCCAAATGGAAGTCAGATATCTTGTTTAACAGGCTCCCAACCACGCACAGTCATCAGTCTTTATCTTCATGCTTTTCTTCGTGTATTTTTTGGTATTGAGCATAGGCCTGGTCTCGCCGAAACAACCACCACGTCCTGCACTGATGATGTATTTTCCTGTAACGTAGTTGTCTGGGACGTATTAGTGCTTACACTGTAAATCTGTCCCAGACCACCTCAGCAAGTGGTTTGAGTGCTCGTCTCCCAATCCACCATGGTGGGCGTTTACACTTGTGTTACACTTTGCCCGAGACGCATCTTAATAGCAGGTGTAAACAGGGTCTAAGTTGCACAGGGTTCCACCTTGTACGTCTTAGCAGTGTTTTAACAGTGGTTTAGCCTGCCCCACCTTTTTTGAGTCACAGAATAATAATAATAATTACAATAAAAATCTGAACAAAAACAATAGGGTTCCAGCAATGCTGGTGCTTGGACCCTGAATTAACATAAATAAAACATGAGCTTATCACACAGCTCGTGTGTGAAACCGGGATGTCATTTGTTCCATCATTTGCACTCATTGATTTGCATCTGTGCCATCAGTCTTTTGATTTTCCAAACAAACAGCAGGATAAGACTAAATACTGTAGTACAGGCAGGACAGCTATTATTGGGCAGACATCTAAAAGAGAACGGTTCTAATGATTACCACAACAGATGCTGAACATTTTATTTTTTTATTGTGTGGGGTGTATGCGTGTATGTCACAGATGAGAGGAGACGGAGATAATAGGAAAGAGAGAAAGGGGGAAGCTGTAATCAGCACGTTTAAAGGCTCTGGTGTGTGCGTTTTCAAGCTCCGTAAACACAGTTACTCCACTTCCCAGCTGGCAACGCAGTCCAGCATCATGGCAAAAAAAATGTTTTAATGTAATACAGCTGGGACTGTTGCATTTTAATTTCAAATCTATGTCTGTTTCATCTTCATTTTGGAGCAGCGGCACAGGTGGTCTGAGCCAAATATCACTTATTTATTGAGAATAAAATGCATTAAAACATGTTTGTGAACATCAAACAGACTTTAAAAACTACCAGAATGAAGACACTGGTGAAGAATCCCACGTCCCAACAGTCTATTATCATGATAGTCTTAGTGCACCAAAGAATTCAACTATATGGATGCTGTGTCAGCTGCAACAAAAAAGAATTCCTTTCTTAATTTTAATAATTTAAGAGTAATTCATTATTTCCACTTCAGTGATTAAAATCTTGAATCATTCATTATTTATCACAGTGGTTGGTCATTATGTGATTTATAGTTAGGAATAAGTGAGAACACTGAAGGACAAGTACAGGCAGTGATAGAATTTCAAGGAAACAAAGGATCTCAAAGCATCTGTTTATCATCAGTGCTCTTTCATTCATCACTTCACAAGGACATCAGTTCATGTCACACCAAAGACAAATGCGAAATCAATTTAAACTAAGAATTCAGAACAACAGATTCAGTATGGTCTGGGTGCTGAGGGGCTGGAACGTGGCAGTGGAAGTGACACGGGGGCGAGTGAAGGGCACCGACAGCGAAACAACTATGCAAATTCCCCGCCACTTTGTTTGACAAGCAACAACACTGCTTTGTATATATGCAAAGACTGGAAAGACGCCGCGTGCACACACATGCCCTGCTGTCGGAGCGGAGTCATGCTAGAGCGGTGACACCCGAACGGGGTGACCTCTGTCAGCGATGAGGCTGCTGGGCAGAGACTTCACACTTCATTCCAACACGACGCTCACGCAGAAGTGATCACGTGTGGCACACATCACATCTCAGGGGTCAAACGCCGCAAGGCGCTAAGTTCACCCTCTGTTCCTTGGAAACTTGAAAAGTTGAATAATTTGATTTCAGGAGGCTTTATCATCCCTGCTGAGGTGAAAAGTACTTGATTAGCACTTTGGATTTACTCAGCAGTCGGTCTGTTTGGCCGCCACTAAAGAGCTGGAGATAAAACACGGCAAACCCCATTAACCATTACTCAGTTAGGCTCCATTCTGCTTTTCCTCTTAGCTGCTCTGTGAATGTTCTCACTCGCTTCTGACGACTGCATCAAAATCTCTCTACAGACACACAGCAGTGAAATATGTCACAGTGACTGGAGTCTTTTGGTACAGACAGTATTAACACAATCATTTCTCATTTCTAAAGATCCTCAATTCCCTGACCGTATGAGAAGTTCATGGTCATACAAAAGCTTGCATCTCATTACAAATTCAATATTCTGCTGGGTTATGGAAATCCAGTCGCAACAATGCAGTGACTAGTTGCGTTCAATGATTTTGCTGCAGAGTAACAGACAAAGTGAGAAAATCCAGCTTTTAGGTTGCATCAGATTTTACAATATATCCTGTGAAAATAATAATTAATTCACTCATTTTTAATGATTTATTTGAGTTACCTTCTTAAACCATGTGTAATTTACCTTCAAAATGTATGTATTAAAGGGGCACTCCACCAATTTAGCATTAACCTTCCATAAGGTTTGCAGAGTATGGGCACATTTGAAGACGAGAGTTATCCTGACTTTTAGTAAGGCTGCGTTCACATCACACGCCTTAGCGCTCAATTCAGATTATTTAGTCAGATCAGGTCTTTTTATGTTAATGGATCACATCCACGTTTGTACGACACATGTATCCTTCTCTGGTGTGTTACACGGTTGTAGTCCTAAACTGCCACACATGCGCATGTCAAAAATCTGATTCAATTCACTTTGGTGCTAAAAGATCAGATTTGGGTCACTCAGTGTGTAATGTAAACATAGCCTAACATGGGTCAGGCTCAAGAACATTAAATCCTACATTTGATAAGTAAACTGGACTTTATGTGTAAAGTGCCCTTTAATGCTAATGTGACTAACTGTGTGACACAACCCCCTTTGGGCTGATCTCGCACTGTCCACCATGTTATTATTGTTATGTTTTGGAACTCGCAGCACTTTTGATAAAGTTAGCTAAATAAACATAGTCCAATTTAATACTGGAGAAGTTCTGCAGTGAGGCCACACACATTGTGTTTACTTACATTTAAACAAAACCATGCTCTTTCCTTGAACTTAACCAAAGTGGTTTTATTACACTTTGGTTAAGTAGTGACTTACAGTAAGCTTGTGCCACAATGAGACTCCAAATCAATCCACTCTGAACCCTGGTTTGTGCTGTGACAGTTGTGTACTTTACACACCACGATCCACCCCAGCCATCTCCTGGCAACTCTACTGCTGTTAATCAATATGCTGCTTCATTCATTAAAACACTAATGAATGTAATCCAGCCATCTATTATCTTTCCTACAAAACACATGGGCTGTTACAATTTAGTTAATAAGTTTAGTTTTAGTGTAAAATAGGGATCTCTAGGAGATGGTAACTAGAACACACACAGGGAACAGCCCCGCAGTCCTTGCAGCGGGATAAAAGCAGAACAAAATGTTGCAAATGTTGTGTTACCTGTTACTTTCTCGAAGCGGTTCGCTTCCCTTCCGCCAAGAGATCACACCCCAAGGAGACATCTTGGGCTTGCACTCGATGAGCACATCTCCTCCCACCTTCACCAGCGTCTGGCTCCTCAGTTGATTGTGAGAGAAATCTGGGGCAACAGCTGAGACAAGAGCAGCATATTAAAGCCACTGTTTGTAAAAGCCCCACATCTCTTATCCTGCAAATTATCTCTGATTATTCAGCTGATATTATATTTATATGTGATATATCTGATTTTTATTTCACCACTTTTCAAATGTTAATAAATACGCCACATTATCACCATGGTTAATTCAAAGACATTAGATTCAATTATTTGCAATTTGTTAATTAGTGATCAAAAAATTTAATAGCAAATCCCAAAATTGATGTTGTGGAATTAAAGAGATCAATGTAACTTAATTATTATTCTCAATGCGGCTGCATGTGCTTTTTCCTCATCACGTTTCCACAGCAGCACAACTTTCCCTGGCAAAGAATCTATTCATAATATCTGCTGTATTGAGCCTGATTTCAATCAGCTGCATGATCAGGATGAGACATGTTGGAGGATGAATAGTGAATGAGAGCTGCTGCCAGCCCAGAGCAGAGAGTGACAGGCTTGACAGGGCAGATGGGCGAGGCTGGTGAGCAGAACAGCTCTGGCATACATCATTGTCAGCCGGACGCATTCATCTTATAATTAATGCTATTCAATTAGCGGCCAATAAGAGAGAGGCCGGAGGTCATCTGGAGCTATTGAGCAGAGGAAGAAGGCCGGGGCAAACTTTAAAACAAATACGGACAAATGTATGCTTGCGCACGCGTCTCTGTGCTACACGCACATAATGTATGCGCACGAGTGTACACACAAGACACACAAAACGCCCACACACTAAGACAAAGTCTTACCTATAACTCGAAGCTCTGCGTTGGAGTAGACCTCGCCGTGCTTATTCCCAGCCACACACTGGTACATTCCTGTGTCGGAGAGGGTCAGCCGACTGATTGACAACGCCCCATTGGCGACCTGTACGCGCTCCTATGGACACAGAGACACATGCCTTTAATATGCCTTATTCTCAGAGCTCATCTACATAAAAGCAGCCAGCCAGTGGGCCAGTGAATTATAGTCTGGAAGTGACAGACGTGGCTATAAATCTAGGTTTTCATCACTAATGGAGGGAAAGGCTTGGGTGGATGGAGGCAGGCTAGCAGAAAATGACCCTAATCAATCTGCATGTTTATGAGAGTGAAATAAAACCATGCCCTATTTATATCTCTGACTGCACCACAGGGCCTGTTTCCCCTTCAGCGGAAGGGTGGATAAGAGGGGAAAGAATATTGTAACATCTGAGGTATGGTACATTGTGAAAATTGCTTTTCTGATAGGAATGCCGTATACATACTAAGTGCTGTATACATGGTCATGCTGTACCTCGTCTTCATCTGTCTGGACAATTGTTTGTGCCTGCCTGCACGGGAAATGTTGCTCATCACTGAGCCATCAAATTAAGATCTATTTAAAGACGACTGGGCCTGATGAACTAAAACCTCAGTAGGATCAGTGCATCAGTTGCATGTTTGAGTCTCAATATACATTTATCTCTCTGAACTTGAGTTTTCACTCAACTCCTGAATGCATCTCTATGCAGCCGTGTCATGTTCTGCTTCCTCGTGCCCTTCATCTCTTGTGTTTTCCTTGGGCTCACCCATAATATCATTAGAGCCCATTTCCATAGGGGTGTCTGAGTGGGCCTGAACTCCAGTCGGCAGGGGATTAAGGTACTGTCACATGAAAAGAGAGACTGTCCCCGCCGAAAGATCACAAACTAATCCTGTGTTTGAGCAGGTTGTGCCTGAATTTCCATAACGCTCAGTGGATGTGCAGGGGCGAATATCCCTGCTGGCAAGGGAGGCAAATGGTGGCGTGTATCAGTCTGTGCATGGAAAGCACTCCTGTTTATGGCTGCTATTAATTAAGCATGACGTTCCTCTGAAATCAGCAGTTTTTCATGCAGAGACCTGGGGGGACCATCTGTACACCTTATGCTGAACAAAAATGATTGGCAGTGTCATTTGCCAAAAATACAGGGTTGATTGGTTTGATACAAACCTGCAAAAACATGTAAAAGATGAAATATAGAAAGCTTAACTTTCATGGTTAAGGAAGTGCTTCTTTGGGTTTGATTGCTGTCTACAGCTACATTCTGCAGAGTGATTAATTAATGGAAAAATGTATAACATATTGTCATAGCACTATAAATCCACTATTTTGTGTTTAAGGAAATGATGGAAAACAATGTTATTTTTTGCTCTCCTTCAAAGCAATGTTTGCTACAGGTAATTATTAGTGCTCACTTTGCGTACGAACTGTGAAAGAAATCTGCTAATTTTATTCACAGAACTACAAGTAGACATGAACTAGGCTCAACAGTGGTTTGGTAAAAGCAACAACAAAATCTCAGCCTGTTTGCTTCTTTAAAGGTTGATGAAAATGTGAAAGGCGGGAAGTTTAATCTTTCTAATTAAGATGTAGTAGACTTCACTAAAATAACATAATTCATTCCTGAAATTCAAAGGCTTTACCATCAGAGGCCTAACAGGAAAAACCTCAAATCAAGTCAACTACAGTGAGACATCAACATGGTGGTCCCCTTTAAGTGGACTAAATCCAGTTTCATGCTGGAGTTTCCCTTTAATTGCACAGCCACTTAATCCTGCAGCCATTGTCAATAAAGCAGCAGAGAGCGATGAAAACAGCCAGGAGAAAAGAAGCATTCCAATAAACTGCTGCTACTTTGACATGGGGCGGTAATACAAAGAATCACTTAAAAAGGTGGTTCATAATCTGCACTGGCTTCACTTGAAACAGCCATACTGGTAGAACACAGCAGCACGTTTACTGCCTGACTGATAAAAAACTCAGTAATTTTAAAACCAGTCTGAGGTTTTACTATTATTAGACTGAAACACTATAAAGAATAGGGCTTCTAAAATATTTTAAATGACCAAATAATTGAATGCATATATGTTGGCCTTACAAGTTTGTGAATCCTTTAGAATTTTCTCTGTTTCTGTATAAATTGTTGTTCAATGTTCCCCTGACTCATGAACATTGATATTGGCTACTGTAAGAGACGCCTTTAGTTTATTAGATGTTACTTTGGAGTTCCTTGTCACCTCCCGGACCAGTACACGCCTTGCTCTTGGTGTGGTCTTTGTTGGTCCACCAATCCTCAGCGATGCTGAATGATCTCCATTTGTACACCAAGAGCAAAGAGAAATTCTTTTTGCAACAAAAAGAGCCTGATGAGCATCAACAAGTCTTCTTCTTATGGGTCGTGACACACCAAAGTGACAGTCAGCCGTAGGTCAATGTTGGACCATCAGTGAGCATCTGTCAGCACCTGTCAGCCTCGTTTTGCGGTGTGTCCTGCACCAGTCCTAAGTTATGTCTTGTTCATTTAGCAGGGATCTCTTTATTTAGTTTTAGGTATTGTATGAAAATCTGATATGAGGCTTTGGCAAAAGTTCAATAAGGAAGATCTTTATACCCACTCTCTGCTGGGATTCCCTACTAAATCTATTCTATCATTTCCACTTTCCCACGCTGTCAAATTTTCTTTTATTCAGTTCCTCATTACCATCTCTATCCAATGAACTTCCTTCCCGCTCTCTCAAACCAATCAGCTCATAGAGTCCATTCTTTAAAATAACACCTTGTTTCTGCCATTCTGTCTTTCAGACCTACGCTCGCACAACCCTCATCATGAAGGGCACTCCGGGCATCCATCCATAGTTTCATCCTTCTCTCCTGGCTGATTCCTCCACCACCACCAGCATCTAGACCCTGGGTTTCATCTATTACCTATCCTCTCTGATCAAGATGTTCCCTCTCTTTCTCTTTATGTTCACGCATTAAAGGAATTTTTTTATACACTCTATTGATCTCTCACTATTGAACACGTTTTAGGCAACATCTTTGAAGAAATTAAAAAAAAATCTAAATGTTTCAAACAGCTATACTGAGCTCATGATCAGCTAAAAGCCTACTATACTCAATAGTCTACTTTTCAAACAGCAGATATGCAGATATACCATAACTTGTCTTTTGTAATGTTTTACTTATTGACTGCTTTATTTCTGTTGCTCAAAGTTAAAAAACTGTGAGCAGAAACGTGTTCCAGTGAACTACACAACCAGAAAGGTCTCAATTGATTCACTGTAATAAACAACAACTGATGCATCCTCTCCCCAGTGCTCCTTACATCACTGACATTTCCCTCTTCCACTCATTAAGCCACTGTGGTTAATGGTGGCATTTCAAACAATGTAACACCTTTGCTGATGAATCCATTCGCACATGCATTTAGAATCTATCCAATTTATTATGTCTATGTTAAGAGGGGGAATATGCTGCACACAAATCAGCACAGTCACTGCAACATTTAATCATATCTTCACTGCTATCCAGATGGTTGAATGTGCTGAGATGTGTTTGTAGTTTCCCCCCCTCTGTTTTTGAGGATATTTTTAAAGCAGCAGTGCTTTGATTTTAGTTTATTCAGTTCACAGTGGAAGGAGGAAGGAGCAGAAGCAAGATCACGTTCTGATAATGAGATGCGAATCTGATAATGTGCTACAAAATATTTATTATTTTTAAGAAACTACTTGATCAGGAAAAACAAAAATGTGACTTTTGAACTTATAAAACAGATATTCGCCTTATTCTTCATGCACAAAAAAACACCAGAATGTTAATTTATAAAAGGTTTTAATAAAAATGCTAGCCATTGGCTAAACAGATTGTTGATTATTTTCCCCTGATAGCAAGCCAAATCAGATTTTTATGAGAAAGAAGCTTTGCTATGCAGAGTGTTGCCTGTAGTAATATACCGACAGACTGGGTTCACTCCAACGTCATGTATAACATTCAAGTACTGATCGATATCCTCTGGTGGGTTTGCCGCCTTTTTTGTTTTTGCATAATGAAGCAAATTAACATAATGCCTGTTTATTTATCAGGTGCAAACTGTGCCTGAGTGCCCAATCAATCTTTTTCCAAACAACCCGGCTAAGGGATCCAACAAAATAATACAATATAATGAAGGGATATTGAATCATATTTCTGTAAATGCCAACAACAACAGAGTTCAGTTAAAGTTAGTGCAAGCAGGTTGTTTGGAGTCATAATAGACTCATCTCTCATCACATAATGGGAAAACAGAGAGAGGGCAGCGAGCTAAAATTAAAGTAGGATATACAATGTTTATATAGGGAATCTTACTTTTTCATCTTGTGACACAGAATTAATAATTGCACTCATCGAGGAGAGATTCAACAGAAGATTAGGGTAGCTCTTACATCACTGTTCTTTCCAGACTAGCATGAATTACTTGGCCTGTTTACAGTTTAGTCTTTTAGCACAGCAGACACAGTCTAATTCCTCTGAAATAAACACTGCTGTGCAGAATTAAATAACATACTGTATTGCAGCGCAGGAGCCGCTGCGTTGTAATGAGGAAGACAATAATGCACGGTAATTAGTCAGTAAAGCTTGAACAGGCAGCACACTAAAGCTTTGGAAATACAGTACACGGTTACTCACATTCCTCATTCAGCAGTGCAGAGCACGTCTAACCCTGGAAGAAGAATTTTATCTTTGATTCTAAAGAAAATGCTAGCGCTTGGCACATCTCACCTCAGTAGGCTCCAGGTTCTCTCCATTTTTCATCCACCTGTAAGAAGGCTTTGGCTTCCCCGTGGCTTTACACTCCCACACCAACGAGTCATCAATTAGTTTCTGGACATCTTGAGGTTTCTCGATGATATGAGGAGGGGCTGGAAACAAACGTTTGATATAAACAATATAATATGACTGTAAAGACATAGAAATGTAGCAGGGGACAGATTAAGCAGTTGATGCTGCGTTGAGAACAGGCGTCTCTGTACCATGTTTATTTCTGAAGCACTTCAGTGATTTTATCATAATAAGTTAACTAAAATCTATAGCAGTAAATTAAGGGAATTACTGTATGGTTAACATGTAGCCTAATACATTTTAATGAAACGCTATCCAACTAATAGAAGTGTTTTTGGTGAAAATTTAAAGTAGATTAGTTAAAGCACTGATGTGATGACAAAAAACAGCTCAGTTGTATCACATTAAATTATAATTCTGTAGCCTAGTTGAGAATGCAGCTGACTGACAGCAAATGGAGACGTTGTCTTCGTGTTACTTACAGGGCCGGGTTAAGAAATCTTGAGGCCCTAGGCTGCTAGCATTTGGGGCCCTATTAAAACAAGTCAAACATTTTATGCTTATAAGACTGTGCTGCTACTGATTAACAATAAACTAAAACACTAAAAGACTTATGATTTTATCACTGTAGTAATATGATGCTCTGGTTTTTGTAATGGTTATGAGTCAATATGTGTGGGTGCTGAATCCTCACAGACAACGAGCACTTCATATATTGCATGAATATTTTGGGGAAACTGTCTTTTGGATCCAGGTTCACATTGATAATGTAACAATTAAACACAATAATGAAACCAAACATGGGGACTAATATCTTACAGGGTCTCACCAATAATGAGCTTGAAGTCAGAGATGAACCAGAAAATACGCAGGTTCCAAAAATCGTATTTTAACAAATGTCATTACTGGTGTTTCCCCAGATTAGACAACTCCAACCTGACCGTCAGTAAAATGTCACTGTACTGCTGAGAAGAACAAAAGTTATCATCCTATGTGTTGACAGCACAATCTGACTCTCATAAGATTAGTTCACACCAGCAGTGAACCACAAACTCTGACATATCTTATATACTAAAGTTTACATTCTGAAAACATCAAGTCTGTGTTTAAATCAACTTAAAGTGAAGCGTTAATGGTCACATACTCACCAACTTGTGATTTTATTCCTGCTTTTCTTTGAACAAAATAATTGATAATGTCTGATCAAACTGACAAAGTCATATTCCAGAGACATTAGAATCAAGTGGTTTAGACGTTCATACATTAACCATGGTCTGTTCTTGATGAGGACGAGTTTGGAGAAGGAGCTGTGCTGTTTACTGCTGATGCTGATGCTAATGCTAACGCTAGCTGACTCTGTATCAACTGGTCAGACTGTTGTTAGCAAGGCTTTATTAGCTTTATCTGCTGAGGGTGTTTCTCCACAAACTTATTCATTGTTGTTGCTCTCAGTCTTTGTTTTCTTGAGGTATGTTGTAGACTTTGCCACCTCCTCAGTATATGCTCACTTTTAACTATCTTTATCAAGATACGTTTCTGTGTCTCACTGTCATGTTTACAATTTGCTGAGTTTGTCTTGATGACGTCACAGACAAACTCGAAAAAATAGCTGAGCTTTTCAATGAATAGATACCACTGAAAGCTCTATTTTGTAGTCTCACAATGATTACAAAAATAGAGGGAACATGAAATAAACGCACAAATAATTTAAATACAATTTAAAACATATAAAAAACTAAACTATCAATCCATGTAGCTCACTGAGGCCCCCTGCTGGTGGGGCCCTAGGCTGCAGCCTATGTTGCCTATGCGTCTAAAGCGGCCCTGGTTATTTAGCATCACATATGCAACTGGAGCGTGGAGTGTTTTGCACCTCTGAATGGGACAAGTCATCCTGCAAACCTTAAATAGCCTATATACAGTCTACAACCCGCATGAGTTTTAAAGTGAGTGAAGCTGGACCCGTGCAGGATTCTGCCATGCACACTGGGTCCACAGAACTTCCACCCGTGATCTTGTGTATCAGTATAACAATCAGGCAGTAGTTTAACACAATTTACAACATATTATGATGCTGCTATACCAACAGATGGTCAATATGGTTTGGATCAGCAATGTACATTACATGCACATTTATATTTATTGTTATTTAAGATTGTGACAGATTATTTGTGTTTCTTACAGTAATTAACGGTAATTAAGATTGGGTAGATTTCTTATGTTAGTCTATATGAAGAGACCAGTCCCTTTCAGAGTGAACGCAGCTCTCCGTGTTCAATTTAACTGACATGACATTGAATCCCCCATTTATTGTCTTTAGTTTAATCTGAAATACCAATGAAATTCTCCTTTTTTGGCTACTGATGCCATAAAATCCCTCCACTCAATATAACCAGAGTAAATTATGGTATAATTATACAGGAGGAGAATTGATTCGTATAGTGTCATGCAAGTAATTCAAAGTTAGTTAATGCTAATGCCAAAAAAAAAAAAAAAAGAAAAGCGGGACATAAAACCAGATCTGTAAAGCTCTCTCTATGTGAGGCTCTGTGCATGCTGGATGATGTGTAGGTCAAACTACTATCATCCTATATCACACAAGGCCAGTGGCAGGACAAGAGTAATGGCTGACTGCACTTCTCCATTCTGCAGACCTCCCCTAATGCCACTCTGAAGGACTGACCTTTGTGGAGGCTTCTCAGTATCAGTACAAATCCTGCTTTGATTGGCTTTTGCTATATAGCATTTTGCCTCCAAGTAAAGCTTCACAGGGTTAACTTGTATGGAAGTTGTTGCACCGTAAAAGGGTTGACTGACTGAAAGCTTCTAAAAGACAGACAAATGTTCTGTTATTTATCCTGCTGTTCACATAAATTGTGAAGGATGTGTCTTTATGTTTTGAGTCTGGACAAAAACCGTCTACCGATTGTAGAAAGTTACTTTATAAGACTCCACCATCACCAGTCATTTGGCATCACATCCATTTACGCTGCCGCAATCCTCCATCAGAGCCTGCCTGAGCCGCCCCACCCACTGCACCTTTCAAGACCGCACTGTTTTCTCCTCGCTGTCAGGGTCCCCTCACTCTATCCCTCACCTGCTGCGAATGTATCGACTCTCAGTCAACGCTCGCCAAATGAAAGCAGGCAGCCCATCTCTGCCCGCACCGGTGCCAAGCATGCATATAATCAGGCCAAACGTCAAGTGGCTAAAGCAGAGGCAAGATGGGAATTTATTCTTATCAGGGAAATCACCATGAGATAATGCAGCAGTAAGTCCGCAGAAACACAAATGTGAATCCAATGGAGGAAACTAACCTGTCACGGCTTTGCATTTACTCAGCCTCTGAGTAACAGCAACATCGACAAGTGGGCAAATGCCAACTTGTTTTATAAGCTTTTCCTTTAAAACCACTTCTTTTTGGCTTGAATTTAGCTAAAAAAATCGGCCTCCAATACAAAATTATGACCAATGGAGAGAAAGACTTTGGCTAAATGCACCCAGACTGAAAAAGAACTTCTTTTGCATTAAGATATAATGAATCCCATTTCACCTCAAGCTTAAAACCACAAATGTGATTCTAAACCCTCAGTGCAGTTAATGAATTCCTGCTTCAGTTCGTACATTTACTATTTTATGAATATATTTCTTATATCAGGATAGGATGAAGTGACGGAAAAATCTAAAGAAAAAAAACTGATTAGAATTTTCAAATACGGTTCCGTTCATGTTCAAAGCAATCAGAAGAGAGTTAAAACACATTAGGTCTG
This sequence comes from Sandelia bainsii, assembly GCA_032362345.1. Classification (NCBI taxonomy): domain Eukaryota; kingdom Metazoa; phylum Chordata; class Actinopteri; order Anabantiformes; family Anabantidae; genus Sandelia; species Sandelia bainsii. The sequence continues at coordinate 3,901,998 of JAUMHL010000025.1, forward strand.
CTGTGTTAGAGAGATTCGAGGCAGCAGAAGAGAAGAGCAACGTTTTTGAATCTTGGTACGTTAATACTGGCATGAAAAGTGTGAGAATGTTTTAACAATGACCACAGTGCCAGCACAAAGTAACACCTTCATTTCTCCCTGTCTAACACAAAGCCAAACTCGCTTTCCACTGTACTGTAGCTTGCCTGGATGTACCAGAGATACCGTTATCGATTCCCCCGTTGGCTTACGCTGCTGACGAATGTCTCAAAGGCTTAATTCAAAAGGAGTTTGAAATAAGATTACTGATTTTTATCACCTGGCTGCAGACAGCAGGAGAGAGAGAGAGAGAAAGAGAGAGAGACAGAGAGAGACAGGTTGACAAAACACATCAAAAATGAGAGCGGACCAGAGGCTCAAAAGGACAAATCAAGCTTTGGTAGATCACAGCAGGCTCCTGGGTTCTTATAGTGAGTGAGGCTAAGAGAGCTTTCAGGGCTGTTGTAAATAATGGCAAATTGTTTATTGCCACAAATGAGTCATTTATGACAGCTGACACCGCCGACTCCCTGAAGGGGAGAAAGTCAGAAGGAAGAAAGCGGAGCGGTTGATAAGGAAGGAAAATCCATAGATTGTACAAAAAGCTCAGGTTAACAGCTTGAAGAGAGAAGAAATATCCCAGTAATGTACATGCAAGGGCTACGCAGATGCAGATGTTAACGTAGGTATTTTGCAAATGCATGTATATTGTTGCTGTGCTCTTGGTTGATGCAATAATCTTCTTCACAGGTAAGTCACCTGTGAAGAAGATTATGCAATAATCAATAATCTTCTTCACAGGTAAGTCACCTGTGAAGAAGATTATTGCATCAACCAAGAGGTTCAAAAGGAAATGGGTACAGAACATTGGTGCTTGCAAAAGACAAAGAGAGTCTGAAGATTCTATTTTCAAGGTGAATAACATTTTTAATTCTTATTTTACATCAACAGCTGAAATAATAATGTGTGAGTAATGGCTGATGTGTGTCAATCAAATCGGATTTCTCACTTTTCCCACAGTTTTATTTTGTTCTTCACCACCAGTGACTAGTAACTCGCCTCACTTCCTTAGAAAGTAACTTAGTAATTTCCCTTCTTAGTTGTAGCTACTACCCTAACACAGTTCAGCACAGTCACCACTATATACAGTTTTTCTCCAGCTGAGTCTTCTTTTGTACACAGCACTGTGGGAGAATACTACAGTACACACACTGAACAAAAACACCAGATGTAGTGTGGTATTGGAAGCTTGTTGTTCTTGCAAAAGACACATAAATCCTATTTATATGTCTTTTTATGTTGCCCTGTAACGTGTTTCTTCTATATCTTGTCTTTATGTGTTTTTATGCCTTACTTGTTGTTGTTGAAATATACTGCACAAATTAATTTGCCTTGACTGAACAAATTTCATTTAAAAACCACTTTGGCCAAATCCTATTTCATATAATGTGCATAAATCAACCATAGGCAATATTTATTCTTCAGTGTTCTTGCATTATTGTTGTAGAGAGGAAGTAAATCTGTGATTTTTAGAGTGAATACAGCACAGTTGGATGTGGACATAGTCGGTATGCCGGACAAACCAATCAGCCACAGCATTAACATCACCTGTTGGCGTTTTGATTGGTGTAAATCACCAAATGTTGTTCTAGCTTACATTGTACTATTAACAGGCATAAGTAAAGTTACGGAAAGCTGAATGTAACACTGTACAGTTCAGATTAATTACTAGTAATTAGTAATTACTGTTCAACTGCAAAAATGCTGTTTACTGAAATACTCATATTTAACTATATTACATATAGATTTATTGAAAAGGCAAATATAAAAACACATATCAACATGTTTGCCACCAACCAGTGTTGGTGTTGCTATTGAAAATGTCAACTGTTAGCTGTAAAATAAATTTAGATGTTTTTTTAAATGCCTATTCAGGCAAGAAAATCTGATGAAGTTATCTATGCCTTCCAGTCAGTGGTTATCATGCCTTCTAGTAATTGAACTCAATACGTGTGGGTCTATCAGCAACAGAGACTGAAAGTGCTATACTAACCCCCTTCCCATTGATCCACATGCTGCTGTGCAGATTATGTCCCTGACATATGTTCCACTGGTCTATGTATAGTACATTTAACGACTTTGATCTCCAGTCAAGCTGGATGTCAATCATGATGGCATCTGGTGGAACCCTGAACAAGGCTCACCAACAAGGTCATAACCAAGAGCTCAGCCTCATCCGCATCACTCCTTTAATCTGGATCAAAATATTAGGGGCATCAGGGGCTGATAGCCTTTAATCATTTTGATGTGCTGTTAAAACGAGCCTCCCTCCTCATGTACACCGCATGAGCCTCTACCGATTGTCATTGGCTGCATTACGAGACTGGTTGTGTCAGCTTTTCGCTTCCTCTCAGTCTGAGCAGGTGTGACAGATGGGTGTGCATGCTGGTCAAATATTCATGCACGACAGGATCACCTACCGTAGAAAGAGAGCTTTCCTTTCACTGTGTTCATTCCCCTGGAGTTCTCGGCCACGCACTCGTACGTGCCGGCGTCCTCCTGCTGGAAATATGGGATTTCCAACACAACGCTGGCTTTCCTCATGTCCACTTTCCTGGGGAAGGGTACACCATCTGCTCTTCTCCAGCTTATAGATGGTACTGGGCTGTGAGAATGGAGAAGTTTAACACTTTTAAATTAAAGTAGATTAAAAGTTATTTACGCTAAGAATAGAAAGAGAAGTTACATGTATCACAACCTTTTTGTCAACAGAAAAATCATCGAATTTGTAAATATTCCTAAGTCAATCTGTTAATTACATTTTTAAAAAGAAATATAACACTGCTGAAACACAGTTGTCAATGTATTTATCAGACTTAACACTTGCATTGGAAATGATAAGACAAAATTTGTGCTGCGAATGCCAAACCCAGTAATTAAAAGACTGTCTCTGAAATAAGCTTGAAATTTGTTAATTACCCCATTATCTATACATATGGAAGCTGATATGATCTCATACTCCCTCAAATATTTCACTTTAATGTCCTAATTTCTCTTTATTTACAAGATTTATAACAGGATGCTCAAATTAATGAAATTGTGTTTTTAAATTCCTTAATATTTAATGCATGAGCAGACTGAGGAGACCAACATTAATTTTAATGATCAAGTTTACAGTGCTGTGAAAAACTATTCCCGATTTCTTTGCTTTTTGTGTTTCAGGTCTTCAAATAAAATCTAACATAAAACAAAAGCCACCTGAGCAAACAATGATAACTGTGTTTTCTGCAGCAAAAAAAGTGATGTAATACCAACTGAGCCTGTGGGAAAAAGTATTCCCCCCCTTAGTTCAGTCAAACTCAGTTACAAAGCTGTTTCTAAGGCTCTGGGACTCCACAGATAAACAATGAGAGACACTATCTACAAATAGAAAAGAATTGGAAAAATAGTGAACCTTTCCAGAAGTGGTCGACCTTTCAAAATTACTCCAAGAGCACTGTGACGACTCATCCAGGAAGTCACAAAAAATCTAATGGAAAAACATCAAATCAAGTCTCTTTTCACCTCAATAAAGGTCAGTTATCGTGACTCCACTGTCCGACAGACACTGTGTAGAAAAGGCATCCATGGGAAAGTGGTGATGTGAAAACTTTTAACTTTAAGGCTCATCTGATTTTAGCCACTATACACAGATTACCCTCTAACCTTTTCGGGGAATGCTGAAGCTGAATTGTTTGGAAGAAAGGGGTTCCTGTTATATCTGGCGTCAACCAAACACAGAATCCCACATAGTTATGGGGATGCTTTGCTGCCTTAGTGTCAAAACAACTTGCTAGAATTGAGGAAAACATTAATTTTGCTCTCTACCAGAACCAGAAAGAGAACTTTGGGACATCTATCTGTCAGTAGAAGGTCAAGCACTGAGTTATGCAGCAAGACAATGATCCCAATCATCCCTGAATGGCTCAAAATTAATAAGATTAAAGTTTTGGAGTCTGGAGCTGAAGTAGCCTTTGAGTTCAGGGGGCGATTACTTTTTCATGTTGATTTTGTTGTTAGATAACCATTTTGCTTAAAAAAACACACATCATTTGAAACTTGTATTTTGTGTTCGATCAGGTTACCTTTGTTTTGTGTTAGATTTCATTTGAAGATAGGAAACAGTTTAGTATGAGAAACATACACACACACACATTAATGCCAAGGTCATTCTGCCATATTATCATATATAATATACTGATATATTGATATATTTATATCAAATATTATAATATGCAGGCTGCATATATGTATATACTGTAAGCCACCTCTGGTATATCACAATATTTATTTCAGACCTCACTGCTTCCCCACACACTCAGGTTTCTCTGTTAACAGTTTATAGATGATGAATGAAAAACTGCCAAAATGACCTTGGTACAGGATTCTAACTTTAGGCAGATCACCCTGTCTTGCACTTTGGGTTTCGGTTCTCCGTGTTAGCAAGCGTGATATGTTAACTGAAGATTCCTCCACTGTGACAACCCCTCATTTCTCAGATGTGCAGAAGATTGCATACACATAACACATAAGAAAAAAAATCCCAGCACTTTTCTAGTAATATTTTTGTCTTTCATATGCTGGAAAGCATGCAGAGCTGTACTAAGAGTGGGCTTACTTTCCCAGAGCGAAGCACTCCAGCTTGACAGTGGATCCTTTGGCAACATGAACAATCTCCGGAAACTGAACTTCAATCTTTGGCTCATATTCACCCATCACACCTGAAAGATAAATGCAAATGAGCATCAGTGCAAAAAAAGAAAGAAAGTTGTATTTCTGATTCAAGTTAAACAATTCAGGCAAAAAAAGCTACATTCAAAAAGCACTAGTTGTGGCTTCTGTTTTTGCTGAACAATAACTGAAAACCTTTTTTTTTTCAAGTGCAGCCTGCTTTTTTTGTACTATAAGCTGAAATGTTTTTCAACTTCCAGTGCTGTGCAATCTGAGCAGCAGCGGCGGCACGCTCTGCTCTCAGCGCTGTCACAGAATGCTCTCCCGCTGAAAATAATAAGAAAAAGAAGCCAAAACACAGCTCTCCAGTGGACATGCAACACACTGACGCTGAATGGAAAAGAAAAAGGAAAAGAAAAAACTACTCTGAGAAATCATAGATGTTCTCAGCTTTTACATCCAAATGAGTTTCATCTTGTTGTAGTGCTAACAGCTATGAACCAGAAAATGGGCCCATAAAATCCCCCTGGGCACTGCCACTGTGTCTACAAAGCATCCCATTCACTGTCGGTGAAGCAGCTCGTCTGGATTATAATATCGCTGCTGTGCATGCTAAAAATCTCCAGATAAAGGACAAGGCAGGAATGCGGCCTTTCTGGTGTTCTAGCTGTGGCAGAGACATATTAATAAATCAAGACTGGAGCGACTGACATCTCTGGAAATGGCACGTGTGTGTTTTATTCTTCTCCTTAAATGACACTAATGTCAATTATATCAATCAATTTGTGAGTGTACTTTCATTCCTCCTGTCTCTACAGATTCTAGGTGCACAATATGGTATTGACCACTCTCGTCCACCAGTGTAACAATAGGTTTTTCCCCGTTGCTTTAATTCAGGGCTGTGTTGCACAAATAGCTCTAGAGATGGAAGAAACGGGCCAATTTCATCTAGTTGATTTGGCGAGGCATGTGTTATCGGGATGGCTCCCCGAGTGACTGTGAAAGCTAATTCAGATCCTTATCTCAACTGTCTCATGCTGAAATGTAACCACAGCACTATCGGCCATGTTGAAGCAGACAGGTGGAAGTGGACAGGTAATTGTCTCACACCATAACCTTTTGTAAGGGGGACGCCTGTTTAACGTGCCCCCCTCCCCACCTCAGCCCTTGTGAGATAGGACTGCTGCTGTGAAATAAGGGTAGAATGATAAAAGAAAAGAAGGAAGCAGATAAGTGTTCTGGAAAAGCTTGAAAAAAGAAGAAAAAAAACGCCAGCTTTTCACAGTCCTGTCTGTCTGAGTTTATTTTGAGAGAAAGCACCATTCATTCTTCATTTAAATGCTACACTACGTCTATATATTGGGCTGGTTTTTATTTATATAACTATTGTATGTTTGGTATCCTTAGACCGTTAAGCCAAGTTGTACTGTTCTTGCGTCAGATATGAGGCTGTAAACTGATGTATGTCTGCTAATTTCCTTCAAACTGCCTCATCTGTTCTTTTTCTTTTGTTACTGAGTCCGCCTATCGTCTCCAGAATTGCCAGCTGGGCCCTGTATTACAACAGCAGAGCTGTACAATTGCATTTAAAAGCTAACTGGGGAGAAGCTGTGACTAGAAGCACAATGTTTTGCAATAGTTTGCATGACTTCCTGTACCAATACCAGATTTTTCATGTGCAGTATATGAGTAAGAAAAAACATGCTTAAAGGGCAATGTCACAGATTTTCATCTTGCATCCTATGGTTTCTAGTAAACTTTACTCTGCCTTCCCTGTATAAAACTTCTTCCTTTACTTTTTGAGCTAGGATGATGTCATCCTGAGGAGTTCTGGAGGAGATGATATAACAAGATGACATGTTTGAGCAGTGCATGTATATAAATAGTATTAAACGTTCCTTTGCCTTCTGCCTATAATAGAATAAAGACAGTATATTTTTCAGCTCATGTGATATAATCTGGAGGAGATTTTAGCTAGATGCAGACAGATATTTTTATGTGCAGAAGCCCCTACTCTGAAGCATCTATAACTCATAGAAAAATACCAAAAAAAGGGACAAGTTATTACATCAGAGAGTATTAGCCTGAAACAGATGTGCTGGCGCTAATGTGCAATGTGTGAGATAAGTAACACATGTTAAATTTATAGTATACATTTTTTAATACCAGTATTCAGGGAATCTTTATGTGAAAGTGTTTGTTATATAAATAGTTAATGAATGCTTTAAACAAAATGTAAATGTGAGTATTAAAATGCCAGTGAAGATACTTCATACTGTGGAAAAAGTTATATTTTTTGATAAAAATATTGTGTATGAGCAACATTTATTAAGCATTTATACATTATATAAATTACATAAATTCTAAGTATGGGTTTAAAATGAAGTGAGCACTATTAACAAATAGTAAATGTCCAAGCCTAACAAAGCTGTGTAACAGAGGTAATATTCCCTCTCAGGTGGGTTTTTATTGCATCAGATCAGTTCTAATTATTGGGATGAGTCAAAAAAACAGCATAAATATCAAACATTTTAAGCTGAACTTGCATTAGTTTTGTATTTCTCCTACCGCATTACATTAGATATGAAAAAGAACAGCATCTGGGACCAATGCTTACAATTAGATTACTTGCTGACAATAACCTTTTCTCTGTAGTTCCTTGATAAGGCCAGCCTAAAGCATCAGATCCACATGTTAAAGGACATGCGGATATTAGCGAAGAAAGAGATAATTAACCTTTGAATTTCATTTGTATTCCATAAAACCATTGTCCTACTTTCCTGTACCAGTTAAACAAGGTTGGCTTTTTGTTCATCATGACAAGGAGTGGTACAAATGTTCAGCATTACTGTATTGTTTGCTCAAAAACAAATACTGTACAATCTTCCAAGTCGTTCTAAATTATGGAGGTCTAATGGAGAAAGGACTGTGTTCAAATTCACATTAAAAAATGTATGTGATGTAAATTCACATTTGGAAAATGACTGTGCAACTGGAAAACCATTCAGTATTCAGTTTGGTAGGAAACATTTGCACATTTGCAGTACAGTATTAGCCCAATGACAACCAAATGGCAGCATGCTCTTTTTTACAGACACTGTGATATGTAACCCAGTTCATCTGAACGTTTTAGCAATTGTCCAGTAGTCTGCGGTGGTTGGTGTGTTCAAAAGCAGGACTTACCATCACTGCGCAGCACTAGTGGAGTGGATGGCCCCTGGACTCTGGTCTTTGTGACAGCGTTGGTCACCACACAGGTGTAGTTGCCAACATCGGAAGGCTCCACTTTGGCGATGTACAGATTCCCAGTCTCCTGTGAGATGAAGCGACGATTGTCCTGATTCACAAAGGTCGGGTACTCATTGAAAATCCAAGTAAATGTCAGATCTGTGGATAAAGAAGAATTTTTAAAAATAAGTGTTTTGTTTGAGAAGTCCTTAAACAGGGCGGTAGGAATGGAGACACTGTGCTTGTATGGTGTCTACTGTAATAAGTTTTACACCTCCTGAGGGGAGAGAAATGCGTGATATCACGCTAAGGTGAAAATTGATGACAGTAGCAGGGAGAGATTACAAACAAATGTAATCATCTGGACTCACTACAAATTACCATTTGTCATGTGGATGAGGTCTGCGTACACAACAAGACATTTGGGAGATGCTGGGGTTTGTGCTGTCATGAGTCATCGCAGTTCCCCAGACTAGCTACCACAACAACAAGAAGCATTTCAACACAGTGACACCATATTCACTTATTTTGCCAGAAATTGCAGACTGTATATGAATGTTAATACTACATTACATACTACATCTACATACATCAATTCTGGTTAAATCAGCTTGAGAAGTCTTGGAGGAGCAGATATACCAAGCTTACAACCAGATGATATCTAATAAACTCCTCCAGATGAAATCATCTGGATCATCTGAAGGAGTTTTTTAGAAGTAGGGAGATATTTTAATAGAGGTAAGGTAGAGGGGAATATAATAGCCTACTATTCATATGGATGTACTCCACAAACTAGAACCACTGAAAGCAAGATGAAAATGTGTAAAGTCACCCTTTAAAGTACAGTACTAAAATCTTAAATAGTCACCAAAAAGAAAAATCAAAAACAGATCAGGAACTAATTAGTTATTACAAGTAAAAAGTAGATCTTAAATTGTTTTAGTGTTCCCTCACATAACATCAGAGTATCATAATAGCATGCTAATCAACTGACAAATAACAAGCATTCACAATAACTATAACTATAACTAATTCAATTCAATTCAGTTTTATTTATATAGAACCAAATTACATTACAGAATCATCTCAAGGTACTTCACATATTAAGGCCATGGTCAAGCCCTTACAGCAGGGCTATTCAAATAGCGGCCCGCGGGCCCAGAAACAACCTCCGAGTGGACCAGCCCGTGGTCCTACCAGAAATGCAAAAAAACAGAGAAAACACATTTTCTAGTTGGCAAATTTTCACAGAAATTCCCAAATTCCTACAGTACACTCTCCTAGCAACAGTCGACCTATAACGCAGCGTGTTGTTGTGTAGCGGGCAGCGTTGTTAGGACAGTGCTAAACACGTCTTTATCATTAACTTTCCTCATGTTAAGAAAGTAGCAATTTTAGTGCTGATTATGGTTACGATTATGTTTTCTGTTAACATAATGATCATATGTTCACAGTTAACATAAACGACAAGTCGCAAATACTGAACATATTAATGAAATGTTCACAGGTAACATATTTTTGACGGCCAAAATATCCGATCTACAACATCTGGTTGTCTGTCAAAAAAACAACAATGTTACAGTTCAACATCCAGATATGTGAGTGTAGTGATATTAATGTGTTTTAAGACTCTTTTTTCTAATCCTAACCTCAGTACTTTTCTTGCCTATACCCAAACTCAGACAGGAGTTTGGTCTTCAACTCGGGTCTCCAGCATGTCAGTCCTGCACAGTAAACACCCTCCATCCAACCCAACCACCTCTTCGCGTTAATAACAGTAGCGTGTCATTCATTCACAAAAATAACGTGTCAGTACAACATAACAATTTCGTTATTTGGAAAAACGTAATCGGGATTGCAGTTTAGTTGTAAACGTAATTTTTAGGAGACAGGGTTGGCTTGTGAATCAATCTTTTCACACATGAACTTCTACTGACACCCTGTGATCCAAAGGTCAGTGCTCTTGTTCAGAACCTATTATGTCACTTCTCCCACTAAAATCTTAGCAGTTTAACTGTTCCTTACATATCATCAGTGCACAGTCGGTAGTAGTAATAATTTATGATATTATTATTATTATTATTATTATTATTATGGGTTTGCACACTTTGATTTGACAGCATTGACAGTGTTTTTTTATCCTGTGCCTGTCAATCAAATGTGACCAAAATATCTATTTATTTCTATAGCCAAAGATATTGTTGGTGATACTGTTCACTATTGTGTTGTTTTGTATGGATTTAGAGACATTTATTTTGTTAAGTTTGTTATTAAGTTGCTGCTTTCTAGATAGAGTTTTTCCTCTCCACTGTTGCCTAGTGCTTGCTCAAGTGGGACTGTTGGGTTTCCTACATTACTCTGTATATATTTATATAATGTGTAAGGTCTTAAACCTTACTGTAAAGTGCCTTGAGATGACTTGTGTTGTGATTTGGCGCTATATAAATAAAGTTGAATTGAATTGAATTTGAAAATCTGGCCCAACTTAATACGTAATTGAATAGCCCTGCCTTACAGAGTTAGAGGAAAGGAGAGCAGATGATAATAAGCAGAGAGCAGGAAATAACAAACAATAAACTACGATTACCATTACCAGTTACCATTGTGGTTTTTATGCCTCTGCTAACCAGTGACGTTGTAGTTTACACACAAGTCTGTTCAGACTCATGTTCTAATAAGTTTATGCATGAGACCAAGTGGATGTTTGTGCCAGATGTACTGAAATTCATTCCAGGTATTTTTTAAGATATAGCATTAATGAGAATAGCACATACAAGGTCACAGTGACCTTTGACTTTTGACCACCAAAATCTAATCAGTTCATCTGTGACTCCAAAGGACAATTTTTGCAAAACTTAAAGAAATTCAATCACAGCGATGATGAGACATCACATTCACAACAACTGGATGAACATGAAGTGACTGTGACCTTGACCTTTGACCTTTGGCAACAAAAATCTAAACAGTTCATCATGGAGTCCAAGTGGACAGTTGTTTAACAGAGGTTAACTGTTAGCTTGCACCCTATTAGAGTATTTCAAAATGAGCAAAACCCACATTTGCAGAGACTTCAGTCTTTCTTTTTAAATTTACTTCAACAATTTTTGTTAATAAAAAAGACTTGGTTCATGTAGTTATCTGGTTCATTAGGCATCTAGATTGACATCATGAGATCACTGAAGGAAAGAGCAGTAATTACAATCAATGGTTGAGACAAGTATTGGGGATTTAATAAGAGAATAATAATAATATAGTTATTACATAATAATACTGTATGACCTACTGATGCAGCAGATTAAATTAAGCAATTATGGGACTCCATTAAGCTGGTCAATAATTCAATTAACAAGTGATACAGCGTTCAAATTGAAACAAATGTTGCAGAAAAAAGTGAAGAATGAGGGTCTTTAACAACACAATATTATTAATGTAACAACCATAAAGGCCCTTTAAATCACTAAATCACCTAGTATTTACCAGTACTAAAATTCAGTGTCAGATATCACCTCTACCATTAGTTTCAGAGAGAAGTCAGAAATTACTGTGGTGTTACTAGAGCATCTACTCATTTTACAACCCGGCCTCCATGAAATGAGCACAGCATTTTTTAAAAGCAAGGGCAGTATGTGCTACACGAGAAGTGAGAGAAATATTGTAAGTTTACCAGATAACATGTTTCATAATTAATGCTTCCGTCTGTCTTTCAGGAGCTGTGTTGAATGAGCTGCATACAGTGTATCAGTAACATTCCTCTATGGCTCATTCACATGAGATCTACTCCTGCATGGGTTCTTCACATTATTGATGTCAGCTCATCAACTGAACTGATGAATGTTGTGACGTAATCTGCTGCTCTGGAGTTTTGCAACCAGTCTAACTGGCAGGCACATGCTACTTTCCTGCTGGGTCTAATCAAACCTTACAACTTGTTAGCGGACTAGCAATTAAACAAAACAGCCTAGGAGGAACCCTTCACATCGCCTCTCCTAGCTGTTTGCCCATTTATCGCAGCATGATCCCAAACTCCTGCTGGCTGAAAGGAGCAGGTACTGTACCGATCAGCATCATTTGGGGTTTAGAGCTTGAGGTTTGGCTGCTGTGAGTGTGCTGAAAGCAGAGTGATGGCGCAGCAGAGCTCCACTGGGACAAGGGACACTTCAAGGCAGGATAAGGCATGTTGCTTTGTGTTTGTTTCCTCTCCAGTGCATCTGGACTATGGCTGCACCTGCTCTCCTTCTATGTTTAAAACCCATATGCCGACATGGCACAACATGAGCTTCAGAATACCGCAGAGAGCGGAAAACATAATGAGATGTTTCACACAGCTGGCCTTCACAAAATCATCCAGGGTGTTGATTTTATGGGTTACACAACGCTCCCTGATATTAAAACAGGACATTTCCAAGACGAATGATTGAAAAAATCCAGCTGCCCTGGAAGACACTGCCGTGGTAATGGCAGCCTTTGCACAAGTGCACAAAATAACAATTTAAATGGTTATTTAAAACCTGAAATAAAAAAATATATATAACATATTAATAATAATATAACAATAATCTTAATGCTACACTATATTTTTTGGGTCTGTCGAAAAACAGTGGTATTTCCAAAACATGATCCATTAGAGCGAGGTCTGCAGAACTCCCAGAAGAAATCTTTGTGGTTTCCCTCCAGGTTAAAGATCACTTTGCAGAAGTCACAATGAATAAAGCCACTTCACTCACATAAGGAGCGCCTGGAGCGGCTTCAAAGGACAGGCCTCACTGAATATTCAAAGACTGAACAAGATGTGCAAGTGAAACATCTCCTAGCACATATAAGATGAATTTCATACTGATTAGTGATCATGTAAAAATAGAACACGTAGTGAAAAGACAGTGGGCAGTAATCCCAGTGTAGGTCTGTCCTCCTTTATGACAGGAAAAGGACTTTATCAAGTTGGGGAATCTGTGAATGGACACACATACAATTACTATGCTGTACAATAGGTTTAACAGTTTGTTCAATGTCCTTTTGTGAGTTTTGAAATCTAGATTTTCTGATGAGTTTTAAATCTCAAACAATGTATGCTAGGACGTCTGCTAGTTTATGATAATAATTGATACTTTAATAATTCCCTTTGCGGAAATTCTTTAAGGCTGCCACCTTAAAGCACGAAGGGTTCAGGGTTCAGTGTCTTGTCCAGGGACACTTCAATATGTGGCCAGGAATCAGGGCGAACCAGGAAGCAAACCACCAACCCTGGGGTTGGTAGACGACTTCTGACTGCTGTACTCACTGAGCCATGGTTGCCCCTAACCTTCAGTTATGCCTGAAATTTAGCTTGTTCATTTAATGAGTTGGTAGAGCTCTCAGCACTCCATCCATTCAGCTCATCATTTCAAATTGAAAAAAGAATCTTATAGGAACTTTTATTACCTACAATATTCACACCATTCGATGAGCCTCCAAATTGTGCTCAGGCGCATCCATCCATCCATTATCTTAACCACTTGTCCTCTTGAGGGTCGCAGGAGTGGTGGAGCCTATCCTAACTGTCATTGGGCGAGAGGCAGGGTACACCTTGGACAGGTCGCCAGTCTATCACAGGGCCAGGTGCATCTTCTTTCCTTTAATTTTCCTTGACAAATGTCTAGAACCTGACTGGGTCCATTTCAAGTCAAAAGCATGGAAATGCTGGAGTGGCTTCAGGAATAGTTTCTGACTGTCCTTGAGTGTCCTAGCCAAAGCCCAAACTTAAACCACTTAGAACATCTGTGGAGAGACCTGAAGATGGCAGTTCATAGATGCCTCCTATCAAATCTGACGGAGCTCAAGAGGATCAGGAAGAATGGGATAAACTGCCCAAATCCAGCTTGTAGAGACTACTACTACTATTATTATAATTATTATTATAACAAGACTTGCCTAAGAAGAGTCAAACATACTAGCAAGGGGTCTTCTACAAAGTCCTGAATTAACACTTTTGTAAATGAGTGATTTCAGTTTTGGGTTTTTAATACATTTAAACATTTCTAAAATATAATTTTCTTATGAGGTTCATGAGAAACAAATGAATCTCTCTTGCTTTAAAATTAAGTCGACAACACAATAGAGCGTGTCCAAACTGGAAGACGTCACTGCACACGCATTACCTCACTACTACACTACCGCCCTACAGTAAACTGTGTACAGTGAAATAAATCAACCTGATGGCTTCCTCCATTAAAGACATCCATTAGATGATGTATGCAGGATGAACACTGACACTTCAAATCAACTCTGTACATTTCAGCCTAATTTGCTGTAGAGGTTCAGCATAGATGTCAACAGTCTTCTGCTAACAGTGGATTAGAGATGCAGCAAATGACAAGCAAAAACATCACTATACAGTGTAGCAGTTGTTGTAAGGTAAGAAGGGTAACCAACATGTGTTTGTTACAGTTAGTGACGTCAGCCAGCAGTTGAAAATCCAGCCATGTTTTTTTTTTCTTTCCCTGTAATGTGATTAATTTCTACACACAATACAGGCCCTGGCCTGCTTCTCATCCTTCTGCTGAAGCCTCAAAGCAAATCCAGCCACTGAGACTTTCCCTAGGGGGGTCAGCCTCACTGCTTAAAGCCATACATATTCATTTTTATGCAGACAACGTTCATGACTATGGTGACAAAATAAAATAATAGGAAATTTGCCAAAAACTAAGTGGCCGTATGTCAATACAAAGGGACAGTTCAGTACTGTTACATCAGGACAGTTTGGCAACATAGTATATTCGAAATTCAATATCCGTTGATGTTAATAATACATGTAAGAGCACACTGTGACAACAATATACATACTTAATAACCCAATTATAAAGCAGTGGGATGCAGGAACGCTGCAAAATGCATAATTTCACAACAAAACGGTGTGCACTCGTCCTTTCCAGGGCTTCTCTGATTACAGGCGTAAGTGTTACATTCACGAGGAGGAGGGGTTGCTGGGTAGCGTAATGCACTAATCTGGTACAACATGAACTACTTTTTGAAAAAATAAGCTGTGGAGAGGTGTGCTTGCAGGCCAAAAAAACAAACAAACAAACAAGAAAACAAACATGGCGCACTCAAGACTGAAAGATTCCACATGAGAGAAGGCTCAAAGTCAACTGTGATAACAAACTCACAATTTAGTCCTGTTAGAATTTACATGCTCACTTATTTAGGAGAGTATCTTCGAGAGGCTGCCTCTTTGTGCAACAGAAACAAACAAAGACACAGAAATAGAAAGTCAGAAAACCCCTCCTCGGTAAAACTACTGCCATCCTACATTGTGCTGCTGAGTGCACTACTCGCATATCTGGCCCCAGGCTCCAAGATTCCTCTGTTTCACTGTTTCCTTTACAGGACCGGACAGGATGCACATGGTCCTTGCACACAAAACCTCCGGTGTGAGCACAAACAGGGACAAACACATACACACACATTATAAAATAAAACACACCCTTAGTGGAGACACACACAAGTGATTTCAGTCTTCAGTGCCCCTTAAAGGTCTCTCCCCATTAGAAAATAGAGGTCAGCAGCATTAGGTCTGCAACTAAACACAGCTATCGTGTAGTACAAAGAGCGCGTCTGGGTCACACTGGCAGCCCATTAATGTGGTTGGCTTTGAAAAAGACCCAGGCTGACAGCCTCTCGGCTGCCTGTGATCCACAGTGACGGACAGGAGGAGGACTGCACTGCACATTTTGGGAGAAACAAACATTTCTGAGGCAGCCTGTTTAAAAAAAAAAAAAAAAAACGGATTCATGTTGTAACCAGGTTGTGCTAATCCATTCCCCTTCCCTGCACTCTGCAGCTAGTGATTACCATATATTTCTGGCATGGTCTGACACTGGATTGTCAAGCTGGAGAGCGAGTGTGTGGATGTGGTGTGGAGGAAGCACCCCCGCTCCTCCTTTGTGCAGGGATCTAGCCTGGCAGGGTGTGTCATGGCCCCTGTGCACTCAGCCTCTCCTTGCCGTCTCTGCACTGCTGACTGTAGGAGCAGGTAGAATCTTTGATGACACCTGGCATCAGTAGAAACCAATAACTCTTCCTGCGGGGTTCAACTCCTGCTATGTTGGCCGATTTACATTTTTGGTGGCTGACACACTAACTTATAGATGATCAATTTATGTAAATATTCAATCAAGTAACTATACTGCTACTTTAACTACTTTAGTACCAACCATTCATGGTGTGGTGATGGTGATGGCAGCACATACAGTACAGTAGACTGCACCGGTATTAGCTAACACAGTTAACCCATCTGTTGCTTGAATTGAAATTTAAGCTATCCGTAATATCAACATGATCACCACTCTTACCAGCTGCCCTCAAAAGATGTCATATTACTCTATACATTATGTTTATAACTGGCTTGCACTATTTATGGACTATGGATATTGTTGTTTTGTGTTGTTTTGATATTGTATGAAACTATGGGTTTTGTTGTTATTGGGTAATTGTGTAGTTTGTAATGGGCAGCATTGGGCCTCAACATATAAAAGAGCACCGTTTGATGAACACGCTAATTGTTACTGTGTACCATGAACAGCAGAAGCATGAGCAGCACAAGACTTATGTCTCAGTGTGTGAGGTGTTCAGGGATTGTATAGAGTGTAGGACTGTTGCAGTTCGGAAGCGCGCAGAGCCGAATGGTCTATATCAATCACCTCAACCCTAACTCTCACCAAGAGGGATTTTGCGTTAGTGTTATTACTCCTGACTCTATAACACCATATCAATGGACAGATGGATATATAGGTATATAATCCCCAAATTCATAACTGAGATAATTTCCTACACAACACAATTGCATTAATTTAACTGACATTATTTTTATTTTATTGTATTTATTTATATGCAGGAAAAAAATAATAATAAATAAAAAAAATAAATAAAATTTTATAGAAATTGAATGAACAACTGCATCTTTAAATAGTGGGATGCCACAGTAAATGTATATTAATTATTCTTAAAAAAAAAATTATTTAACTAATTAATAATAATTGATATTTTGTTAATACTCTTGGGGTAATTCCTGTGGACACTCCAACATGTGGCCAGGAATCAATGGGAACCGGGAGTCGAACCATCACCACCACCCTGGGGTCTGTAGACAACTGCTCTACCAACTGAGCCCCACAGTCTAGCTTCACCTTGTATCAAACTGTGTTTATAATAATTGGTTAATGCACTGAGGTAGGTTCTATTTTCCCTCCAATCATAATTTTGTATAGCCAGTGTGTTACTGCAGTTGATACAGTGTGTTTGCTGTAAATCAGAAATAAATCATGACTATAGTTGTGCTGGTCATGTAATGTGGCATGAGCAAGCTGAAATGGAAATCTAATTTATATGTGGAATCTTATGTTATAGTATCAAATTAACCATCAAAGGCAAGACAAGCTGCCTTTATATATGAAAAGTGGATCAGTGATCCATAAATGTGCTCAAAAGAGGCAAGTTAATTACAGTCAGTTCATCACTGGTACGCCAGCCTTTAATGTCCTGTGCCAGCTGTAACATACTTTAAAATAGACCTCAGAGAACACAACAGAGAGATCTCTGAGCCTCTGAGAAATCAAAATGTTATGACTATAAAGTCTGTTCCCTGAAGGAGAGAAATGAGATTGCAACATACTGTCTGCTGCAGCTTCGGCACAGCCTCTCGCTTGCATCATTCTTTCAACAGGTAAAAGTGAGCGCACTGGGACGTAGGGGACAACATTTAATGCTCAGCGGCCCTGCACTCATGAGACAGTGATACAGCTGCACTGTTACTGCAGGGCCAACCAGTCCTTATTTTACAATAAAGAATATAATCAGTAGTCATTAAAATGAGAATACTCCCATCTAGCATTAGAAAATAAGCTAACACAATTGATGAACCAGAGATATTGTCTATTTCTTCATTCACACATTCTTCTTCTTCTTCTTCTCCTGGCCAAACCTGGCGCCGGCATTACCCATACTGCAATTCAACCACCAGCAGTGCAGACTGAGATTCAGTTGTGCTAGTAGCTGCTAATGTAGCCTCGAGCTGAAATGATGAGCACACTAAAGAGCTCTGTTAAGCTCACTTACTTTATTTTATTTATTTATTTTTTCAATTTCAAACTTAGTAGTCTTCAGACCCAAGTGATGCTGACTCACTTGAGCCAATTTATGACATTTCTCAAAGCTCCCTCTGGAGCCTACGACCCCCACCCCGCCAGCACACTGACACATGCCTGAGTAAATTAAAGTTGTATTGATTTGTCAATGTAGCCACATCACTAATTTGATTTGATTTGCAGAGGATCTTCAACTAACTCCAGTGAGGACAGGCTACTTTCCTGTGTTTTGTGTTAACACAAAACAACACAGCAGATGGTTTGGGAAACTGTGACAACATCTTCCTGCTATTTGCTAACATGTAATAAATTTTATTAAGAAAAATAACATGCAGACAAATAGGTGATGAAAACATTTGTTAGTTGAAGTTTTTTCCGAGTGCAACATTTCCCAGACACCAAGTAAACAGCATAAAATGTAAGTGATTAATGTGCTGGATATGACAATATATAAGTCATAATGCAGAAAAATAAACATATTTTACCTGAAACTAAAAACCCCTTTACTGATTTCGATTTCGGATGACAGGATGCTTCAGTGCAAAGTGCACACAGTAGTGAATAATCCGGCATTAAAATAACTGTAAAGACTGAACTTAAAACTGCAATCTTGTGCTCTGCTAAGCGAGCTTGGTTGCCGTGGATGGAACTGTCATGTTTTCGACGATTGTTATTTTTCCCCTTGCACAGCAGGTGACAGCACATTTCTTCTGGGATGAAATCCCCCAGGGGCGGCGAGGGATTTGTGTTTATGTAGCAGCGCTGGGGAGCCTGAGGACATGACATGTGACTGCAGCCCAACAGAGAGGACGGAGGTGCTTACACATCACCGACCATAATGAAAAAGAAGCAGGAACATCTGATGCAAGTTATTTACACACACACACATGCGTGGAATAGGATGCGTACGTGTGAACCCGTGCTCTGTAGCCATTTTGTTTCTCCCTCTCTTTTGTCCTTCATATCCCGTACACAGATATTCACACACTTCCAATGCAACAACGACAACAGCTACGTGTACTGTAAACCTCAAGGAGCTTAAAAGGAGCTTTAGGAAGCATGTCACTCACATGTCTTCGGGCACACGTGCACCCGCTACACTCAGAGTCCTCCGTGACCTTTTTCATACGTGATTAGAAACTCCAATCAACTCGTAGTGACACTCACAAGAAAAAACACCATATCCCATTTCATGCTGCTGTCAAACTGCTGGCTGCTTTTCACTGGATTTTCTCTTCATTGTAAGGTAAGTGCTACATTATGTCAAAATCACAAGGGTTCGGGAGAGAAGACTCGGGACGGACGGTGTGACGGTGACATGTGATATTATTTCTAAGAGCTGACAGACATATGAAGAGCGGGGGGGAGAAATGTGATTGAATGCGGGATTGCGAAAGGAGATTACTCACGGACACTGTGAGATGTGTCATCTGCTAATCAGATTAAGAGCAGAATAATCCCAGATGTAAAAAAAAAAAAACTAAATATGAGTCATGTACAGTATCATCCAAAAAAAATACCACTGGAACGAACATGTCCATCCTCACAGTGAACGGAGAGATTAGTTACCTTTATCTCTACGTTTTGTATTTGACATTCAAAGTCACTTAAAGTCAAAATCACAGAGTACTGAAGAGGTCATTTGAATACTGTTGCTAGGCAACTGGCAACAAAAAGTTTCCTTGTGCCCTTTTTAATTGATTTTGTGTTTGTTTTCTTTTCCACATTATGTTCAGGAGTTAGCAAAGAGCCAAAAAAAAAGAGAGAGATGAAATATGCTCGGACAATTAAATTATTGTGAATTCAGAGTAATCAGGGAATTAACACCACTCACTTCAGATGCTATAATCAGTGCCTTTTTAAAAATCCGTAAGTTTTAAATAAAAGTGCGTGATCAAACAAAAAATTTCATAACCCATACAGAGTCTAAAACCAACAGCAAACTGCATCACTTAAGAAAGAGTCAACTACACATCTGTCTGTTGTTTCCACAGACTTCTCTACACAACTCAGTGCTATGCTGATCATGTGACTTCTCACATGCAATGTACACTCCTAAAGCAAATTATATAATATGATAACATTATGTACATTGCATTTATGTAATGATGTAATCGGGCCCAGTTGGGACACGGTTTCTGCTCCAGTTGATTTTGTCCACTTTAAGAAAGTGTCCACCACTCTGGGCCTCAGGTGTGCTTGCTTGCTTGCTTGCTTGAAGCCGTGTAGCAGTGTACGACACATAAAAGTTCATTCTTGTCTCTCCCATCTTGCAGCTCCAGCAGTAAAAGCCCCAGAATGTCTGATTCATTGCAGCATCTACAGTACATTGTGCCCCTGTTGGTAACACTGAGCACTGAACCACAGCTGCATCATCAGTCCATGTTTGTTGAATTTCCTCTTTTACTCGGGCTATGAATCCGTCACTTGTGTGCCCGACTCTGTAACTCCTGTCGGTTAACTACTGAGATGTATCAGCCTACAGACAAAAAAAACACGACTCAGAAATCTAAAAAGAAACAACAATAAGGACGTGTCCACTGCACAATTGTTTTAACTCATTTCATCAGGTAGAGTAATTACCCAAAGCATAAACATGAAAGATGTTATTGATTATAAGTAGAATATTTCTTGATGGTAGGAGTCGGAATGTTACTTCTTTTTCAAGAAGACTACATGGAAAATGTAGTTTGCACTTGGGAAATACCACAGCGCAGTACTGAATTAAACCACACACTACTGTAACTCCCACATATAGACCAGTCCTATCAACAACATTGACACACCATGTGGTGGGTTATACAGCAGGGGTGTGCTCTCCATCACTCTACTTTCATATTCCTGGGAAGTGTGTCTCCCTCTATCACCATCCACACACACTTCCCATTCTCTTTCTTCTGTCCTTCTGCACGGACGAGCTCACGCTGCATATACTGGGCAGGACAGCTGTCTTCCCTGCATAATGTGTCCTCTGGGAGCCCCCTCTGGCAGGCGAAAAACCCACCAGAGCCTCAGGGCACCCTCCGAGGGCCCCCACAGCCAAACTAAGGGAAGGTCTGTAAGAGGTTTTCCTCGAATGTGTCACCCACATGCAGAATTTGATTAAAATGCAACAAGCTGTTCATGAAGGAGGAAGGGAGGGCTGCTTTGGTGACAGTCACCAATGCCTTATTGGCTGACAGACTGCTGACACCACACTGAGATGCCAAATGCCAAAAGGAATGTCATGAAAGACAACTGCTGGTGACCGAACAGATCTAGAAACCTACAAACCTTATAATGGAGGGGGGGCAGCTGGTAATGGAGCACTACTAACTACTTCATATAAAGTTAGGTATTCTGGTTTCTGCACTTGCCCAAAGCAACCAGATGCAACATAAAACTGTCCAATAGTCCAATATTCTCTATTCAGAAGCAGAGAATTTGGACCTCGAATAGGACCTTGTAATGCCCTGTCATTCATATCAGGACAGTGTATCTACACAAACAAACCTAACAACACAAACTTTTACATTTATTTTGATCAGTTGTAAATTGCCAGGCAAAGGGAAAGTCTTCTCCCCAGGCCAAACAGCCCCCAGAACCAAGAAAAAAACACATTTCATGAATATAAATAGTACTCTGTTATCATCATCACTTCTCATTCCCTTTTAGGCTGCCTGCAGATTTTTATAAGTCTTTACACTCTGGGCGCCTTCTCCTCATATCATGGTGTTGCAGTTGGCCTTTTCCTCATTATTCATCTTTATGTGAAAACATATACCATTTCATACATTCTGACAGGTCAAACACATTTGCAATAAAATAATAACACAACTGAGATTGATGACTGAGCTGCTTCCTGAATTTGCGCCCCCAGTAGAGCATGAACAAACCCTCACAGCTTTTCACTGCTGGCCAATGTAGTGTTTCTAATCATACAGTGGCTCAGTTGGAAGACCAGTTGTCCATGAACCCCAGACTCAGTGATCTGACCACATGTGGAGGCGTCCTTGGACAAGATACCAAAACCCTGTAGTAGCACAATCATCTATGTGCAGCTGTCCAACAAGCGGATCAATAAAATATTTCATTAGAAGGAGTAAAATTCATCAAACTGACGTCACACATGAAGTGGATGAGTGTTTACCGTTAAAAGACTATACCACATTGTGTTTTTATCACTTACTATCAATCATGTATATACTTATACGTATTATAAAGGTTTATGAAAGTCATTGTATTTAACAATAATGAGCATTTCTATTTTTTTGCTGTGTGAAAATAAAAAAGGCATTAGCAGAATCAACCACACACTGTCACATTATTCATACATTCTTGGTAATGCAGTTGGGAGTGTAGATGGATTTGAAAAGTCAACATTGCTTTATCTCACAAAAATTATATTCTAAAAATGAACTTTTAATAACCCAGTTATTGATTTTTACACTTTATACACTTTAGGTGCTCAGGTAAGTCTTAGTGCATGTGGGTTTGGGGAGTGAAACAATATGACTCACTAAGCTCACTAAGTCATCACTGCTTTTATTCTTTCATGACAAGATGAAAAAGGAGGGATTTCAAACAGATCATCTATTAAAAAGCTAAGAAAGAAGCTAGAAAGCATATCGGCAGGATCCTTTAATAATTTCAAACTACAATTATCTGTGTCACAATCCTGAAAAGACTGTTAAAATAATAAATGAATATTAAAAAAACATACAAAAGAAAGCGTAACTGTTTGATTTCTGCTGCTCAGAGACAAAAATGTGTTTCTTATTTAAGCCAAATGTCAGTTTCTATGATGTTTCTATACAGCTGCTAAAATTCACTGAGGGAAATAGGTGAGACAACAGTCATCCTGGGATATAAGGGCGATACTTCAAAGGACTCCCTTTTCGTGGTCTCTTCGTCCACCAGTTGCGGGGCTGGCAGTTTGATCACTTGGCAGTTAGGAAAACAAATTTTAATTTAATGTATTTTATCCCATTCATACCTTTGAAGGCCAATTCAAGACAAACACATTGGCGTAAGCATGGCACGAAAGAATCAAATCTACATTGATCAGCGATATCCTGTGCTACTAGTAGAGGCAAGTGCCATTTGAGATGTAACACAGCAACAACCAAAACCAGCACTGGCAAAAACACTTAGCTCTTTGACTGCTGATTGATTGCTTTTCATTGTTGCCAGTTTGAATGCTCTGATGCTCTGACCAGCAGCTTGGCATAATGTGTGTGTGTGTGTGTCAACAGCCTGTCCAGGGTGTGTGTGTGGGGGGGAAGCCTGTTGAATCCTGTTTAGGTGTCTGTTGCTTGAACATATTTCACAGCAACATTTCACCGTTACATATCCAAGCTTTGGGGCATGACAAACCCGTGTACTGCAAATTGAAGACACGTTAACATACTGTGTGTATACTGCATCTGTTCCATGCAACAAGAAACAACAACGACCAAGTGACTAGTTAGAGTTTCCAGTTGAATGACATAGTGATAGTAGCTTCAATTACATGTGAGAGATGTAACTCACTAAAATGGACTTCTAATTGACAGCTTGTATAGGCTCTGTACATTAGTGAGGAGACAAGTGTCTTGAGGGGGCTTTTCATGTGCCTGAAGATGCCTGACAAGTTGGAATTATTTCCCCACTAGTCTTAAAACCCCAAGCTTAATTAGATTACTTCAGCACAAATGGGCAGATATGAAAAGAGTCAGTGAAGCAACTGTTCACAGTATGGAGGATGATCTAACACAGGCGTGTCAGCTCAACTATTTGCAAATACATTTTAAGATTCCTGGTTGGCCACCAGTCTTGCAAAGTTCTCACTAGGTAAAATCCCAAAAGGGATACAAGCTCCAAACAATTACCATCAATTCCGAGCAAGCAGAATTTTCTCCACATCAAACCAGTGCATGAATCAGAGAAATCTCATTTATGTCTGCTGGGACAAAGTAATCCAAGCAGCTGTTGCATTTAGAAACTCCAGTATGAGAAGAAACGGAGCTATGAGAGGACACATCTGCTGCTATTAAACAGAAGATATGAAGAACTTTGCTGGAAAACTAAGTTTTAACTCAGAAATGTGGCTTTATGTGGAACAAATGTCATATATCCAATTCATATAGTGTGTTCCTAGAATATGCTGCTGAAGAAGATATAACAGGCCCTGATTTCACATCTTTGCATCATTTAACCCTCATGCTGTGTTCATTTCATGTTAAACAATTTAGTGTTCCCGGTCAAAAATGACCCATCATAAAAATTTTATAATACATATATTATCATTACTTGTTGTGTTAGATATTTGTTATCAACTTGAGTTCTTGTGGAAATTACAAGTTTTTAAATTCTATTTGTTATTTATGGCCTGTATGGCTCATTAATCTGAGTTTATACATCTTGAATTTGAGTTCTAAAAACATAATTTCTGGATTATTTTGACTATAAGTAATAATCAGATGAAACATAGTATACTGTTTATCACAGACTACTTTGTGTCAAAGCTACCATGGACATTTGTTTTGAAACCATTTAAAATTTTTATACAGTCACATAAAGTAATACCTGTTGTGTTCCGGGTCAAAAGTGACCGGGAATATTTTATCTGTGTACAAAGGAAATTATTCCAAAACTACACTTGACAATTTCATAAGATCAGTGTCTTAGTACATTAAGGAACAACTAACAAGAACAATAACATTACAATGTTGTGTCCCTTGACACATTATCATCTCCAGAACCCCACGCTTCCATTGGTTCTTTTCAAGAACACTCTCTGCAGGTTTCCCGGTATAAACTTGCATATTCCAGGCATAACTTGTCCTGGCATCACATGTTGCCCATATCTTTATGCTATATTTAGGCGGCTTGCTTGGCTATTTGAAAAGGCGGCGTCCCCTAAAAGCGACCAGATGCTCGTCCACACCCTCCACCCACTTGAATGTGACAGTAGCCTCAGCATTGGCATCCTCTTCATCACTAGATTCCTCCTCATCAATTATTTGTTGGTCTGGATTATATTCTGTGTCATCTTCAGTTTCTGACACCTCCTCCTCTAATCCATCCTCACAGTCAGTTTCCTGACCTCTCTCTTCCTCACCAGTGTGGTGATCAAATATGTAAACAGGAGCCTCACTTACAGTATATCTACCTGCCATGGTTCTGCCACACAATGAACTGTGAGCAAGGCCTCAAAAAAGCATTTTATACCAAAGCTA
>JAUMHL010000025.1:3927370-3969474 GCA_032362345.1 Sandelia bainsii
TTTGTGGACAAAGTCATCGAATCTTAGGTCAGTCTGATCAAATTAACTACATTTTTCAGAGACAAAACTTTTAAAACAGTCAAATTTGACCGGAACACAACATGAGGGTTAAAAAGAAAAGTTTTGATAACACTTATCTGTTTTCTTTCGGGGGGGTTAAATTTATATCTCAAAACCAATCTCACATCTGGAGGCCAAACGTTAAAAATGTTATCCTAGCTTAGCATAAACACTGGCTAGCTAAAGCTCCATAACAAAAAGCCAAAGATGTCATTTACACGTGTACTGATATCCATGTAGGTCCAAAAAGATTTTGGAATTCTCCTCTCATTCTTTCTTGCTCTTGTGAAAATATTTTGTTAATGTATTTTGAACGCAGGAGCATATAATAGTGTTATGAAAATGAGACTGGGTGCCTGTAGCTAATTGTATACTTGACCTTTAGCTTGCTGCCCGAGTAGCTGGCGAGAAATGTTACGAGTTGAGAGATATGTATTATTTAGCAAAAAGGTTTTTACTAGAGTTCTGCTAAACTTCCAAACTTGAGGTTTGATTTAATTTTCTCCCTGCTCCTGATTTAATAGTGCTAATGTTGGAGGTGTTGGTGGAAGCTAACAGTCCGATTTAACGTTCCAGATTTGATTTACAGCCTTTTCATAGCTATACCCTGTCGACATATTCCATTTAACTTTTTCACAAACCACATTACAGAAGCCAAAAACACACTAATATTCTCTCGGAGTAACTAAAACTTTGGACAAAGTCTGTGCTAAGCTAAACTTACCCTGGTCCAGACTTCATATTTAGTACAGATATGACATTGTTATTTTTACTTCTCATCTAACTAGCCAATTAGCATATTATTTGCACCTCATTATACCTTATACAATTTATCTAGGGTATTGTTTGACATCAGCTTGAGAACAAACAATGATGAATAAATTGGACTACACAATAGTTTCATTCAGCTGGTGTTGAAATGAGGGAGAGAGATAAGGCTCTAATGCAAGCAGATGCAGCTGGAAGCTCCTGACAGCGAGGCTGAAGCCCTTCCCACGGCCTAACCAAGACCACGCACTTGGAAAACTCTCAGTTCAGGTGTTGATCAGCAAGGCAAAGGTGTCGCTGAAGCAGCTGGATCTTCAACAGTACCAGACCTACCAAACACTAAATGATTCAAACTGCAAATACCCATCTGAGAAGATCACAAAAATTATGACCACTCTGACGTTTGGTTTTATAGGCGTCTACCTCTTAACTTGTCGTCTGTTTTCAGCCCTGTTAACAGCCCTTTAAAATAACTTTGTTTTACCTCCAGAATGTGGCGGGGGGCCGCACAGCAGAACCACTCCTTGACCCTCACGGACTGAGACGGAGCTTCTTCTGTGAGTCTTGAAGTTTTCCAAGTCTGAAAATAAATAAAAAAAGAGGGCAATAAGAAAATAAAATATCCCCGCAAGCCAGAAGCTGTATATTTGATTTTGTGATTTTGTGGAAATCACAAAAGCGCTGTCATGAACAAATAATCTTGTTTTCCTGCCTACTGCAGGATGCACTCACAACAGGCTGTCAGTTTATTATAGAGCTCGCACTCACCACACTGTACCCCAACGTTCCTGCCCTATATTTCTTTGAACTGTGGGAAGAAACTGTAGCTGCTGACAAATACAGCACTTGTAAACTCCAAGGGCCAAGGTTCAGCCTCACAGTGTGTGTGAGACGGCAGTGCAAACCACTGCACCACTGCACTGCCCTCATAAACAAATGATATACAAATGCAGCAACACCATTACCCTCTCTATAGCTGAGCTAGTGAAAGGAGCATTTTCAAGGGTGAAAAGAATTTCTTAAAGGGTGGCTGAACCTTGTGCCGCAACAATTTTTTTGTGTGGTAAACAACCTTTAGCTTTGCCTCAGGACAAATCACCCCCTGTGTGCGTCTGTGTATACTGTGGATAACCAAGAGGCATTGTGATGGAGCCACAAGTACCACAAAGACATA
This sequence comes from Sandelia bainsii, assembly GCA_032362345.1. NCBI lineage: Eukaryota > Metazoa > Chordata > Actinopteri > Anabantiformes > Anabantidae > Sandelia > Sandelia bainsii. The sequence continues at coordinate 3,929,373 of JAUMHL010000025.1, forward strand.
AATTAAAGGCCACACCGGGGACACTTGCTGGAAGAAGGCAGCAGGGTAACAAGGTTTAAAAGGTGAAACTGCACTGAAGTGTAGAGATATTCGCTTTTAAAACTTTTTGAACCCTCCTAAGTATTTCCGCTTGATGAGTACGCTTTCAGCGTTCTCATTTGTCATAATTTTGTAACGACTAGCTGAAGAGCTTTGCATAGCATGGTGAAGTGAGAGTGTAGCAGGGAGACAGCGGGCTGGGCGGAGCAGAGTGGATTGATTTAGAACCTCATGCTTGAGCCAGCTTAAGTTGCATATTTAACACTGAGTTGGGAATGGAAGGCTGGATATGGGCACTCTCTGTTTCTATTATTAAAAAACACATTTATTAGGGTTTAATTAGAACTAATCACAGAGGGGGAAAATGTTTTAAATTTTAATTTTAATTTCAAAAAGAACAGTGCAATCAATGTATGGCTGTTATATGTTAGTGCTTTTAAAAATTCACAAGGAAATGAACGTTTAATTTCTTTCTGAAGTTTTCGCTTTTGCTTTATTTACTGTAAACTGCAGTGGACTGTCTTTTTTTTTACCTGATGCATCTGAGAGACAAAATCAATTTGAACTGATTTGCTCAGCTTCTCAAACATCTGTCAAGTTTTTGGTGAAAAATGATAAACACTGAAAATGATGACTCCTCTCAAAGCTCCTATGAGCAGCAAACATCATGATTTTAAGATGGGGTTTGTTTTAAATGCCCACAAGAGTTCAGTATCAATATCAGTATTACAGTCTTGTGGACTCTTGGATCTTCATATTTATCCAAACTGTATCCGAATAAGAAAATGGGATTTCATGTCTGTTTCCATTCACAACTGTTTTGGGAATCTGTAGAGTTAAACAGCTGCTGGTGCTAATTCTAAACCATTATAGATGAAAACAACAAGATGACGCAATGAAGAGAGTGCCAGTGAAACCTCAGACAGTGCAAATGTGGAAAATATTATAGACATATGGCATTTCCTGTTTTATGTTTCTGGGGGTTTTTTGGCTGGTTTTAAAAGTCATATCCAGCAATGCATGTTGAACGGCATGTTGCATGCATCAGCAGCGGGCGAACAATAGGAACCTCCTAAATAATTGCATGTTCAGGAGACACACTTGAGAGACTGGGAACATGAAACAAATCAGGATTATTACTGCACCCTGTACCCTGCGGTAGTAACTGCATATTGAACATAATGAATGGAAGTCCTGTGTGAGCTAAATGTATTTTTTTTTTTAAAGACAAAAAAAAAAAAGATCTGAAATCAATAGTGACACACACTCACTAATATGAGCCAAACAGCAATCTGCAGCTAAGTAGAGGAGAGTTGCTGTGATGGGGTCACACATGAGGGGTTTTTATAGCTCCGGCAGCAATCAGGTTGCCTCACATTCAGCACACCCACCACTACTGAACATTACAAAGCTGTTCCTGATATGCTTGTGGCACCAAATGTTAAACTGAACTAATTTTCATCTGACAATTGTTGGAAACAATAGCAGGTGATAGCTACTCCAAATGACTTGCTGCATTAACGGTACAGTATATATCCTGGTAGAGCTCTGTCAATGCAATTCACGCGTCACATGAGTAATTATCATGTGTGCGCTGCAGTGGAAGGAGATGAATATGTTCTAGCTGGATCCTTTTAAAAGTGAGAACAGCTGTTAAGCAATTCAAACATGATGTACACATGTTTGAAAGAAACTGCAGAGTGAATCCACTACACGGCAATATTTTAAAATTAAATAACTCCAAATAGAACAAAAACAATTATTTTTACTTCTTTAATTATTCTCTTTCATTATCTTTTTTTTTTGTACATTCAAGCTGCTTTGGGGTCAAAGCGCGTATGTGTTTCAAACAAAAGAACAGACTATAGTAAATTAAATCTCAAATGTATCCATACATATTCTCCAAAATTAGATTCATTAACCTTAATTAACCTTGTTCTATAATAGGCAGCGTGTTCTCAAGTCAGTGCCAGCGGCGGCACAGACACAGAAAAGTGCTCTTGTTGCAGACCTGCTCATCTCAAAGCTGCAACCAATCCACTTTGAGATGTGATTAGTGATTAGTTCAGCTCCGAGTGATCTAAATGTAAAATTACTGGGCTCACTGATTTATGAAGAGGACTATAAGGTCAGTTAATATACGTCATATTGGCTGCAGGACAAGTCAATTAAGAAACAAGCGTTAATTATTTCTTTTAAGCATAAATCTCCTCTTAACCTGCCAACATAGTTTAACTAATAGCTATTTGAGACTCTTAAGCCCCATTCAGAAAAATGTTAAAACATTTTCACAAGCTCCTTTTTTAATTATATGGAGACATTTATTTATGACATTTTAAAAACACATAAACCATTATGATAGAACATTGAATTACCAGCTTAGATAGAGCTCTGCATTTTAAGAAAAAACAACAATTTTCAACCTTGTTTCCATTTATCAATCACACAATGACACACACAATGTTTGCAATGTCCAAAATACCTCTGAGTGTTCTTGGTGCTATGATGTTATAACAAAAAACTATAGCTAGACAATGCTTTTGTATCCTCCAGGGTGTTTGCACCTCAGCTCAGTCCGAGCTGAGAAGAGCATTGCATGCCTTCCTGGTATAACTCACATTGCATTTAGGTTCAACTTGTCAAAACACACTTGTATGAGCTTGGAAAGTGTAACAAATTGAGGCAGAGGCTCATGCCGCCTCTTCTCTGAACAGGCGGTAGCGCAACTAGCCAATGTGGATAGAGTTTGAGCCACCAGGAGCCGATCTGAACTGCTTGTTGTGTTTGTGCAGCGGAGTCTGAGTCACTGTGCTGCAGAGGGTTCATCAAAGGTCTGACGGAGTTTGTGCTGAGGAAGCACGGGTGTGTGACAATGAAGGACTCCATCTTTTAAGAGACAAAATGAAACAGGGAGCCGTGCTGAGGGGCGTCTGGCACAGTGGTAAACTCTGAATAACAGTAAGACACGTTTAGCTTCACCATCCATCACCATTAACAGTGACGGGGAAATCAGCTAAATGAGCCTAAATGAATATAATTATTCTCCAGTAACATGATCATGATGCAGCATTTTTGACACAAGCCTTTTCTGTTACGCTGACAAACGAGAAGGACATCCTGTTCGCTGGACATTAATTTTGGCCGACGTGTTTGCTTGATAAGCATCACTTGTTTCTTTTTTTTTTCTTAACTGTCAAAAACATGTCCACTATTTTTTGTCCTTCATTTTTGCTGTCTGAAACCTGAATTTTGACAGCAGTGAAAGTGTGAAATCACACTTGCTGCTTTAGTGCTACTGCACAAAGCTGATTTATTCAACTTTCCCTTTCCTTCTACTGTATACCCCCCTTGGTGTGGTCGGCCCCACAGTTTGACAACCTGGAGGCTGCAGCTACCATTGAGCAGTAGTCGAAAGGAGCTACAGTACTACATCACTGATAGTTCTATTTTATTTTACATGATACTTCTACTTAAGTATTACTAGTATTAACAATATGAATGATTATTTTTTGAAAATAAAGTGGTTTTAATCAGTATTTTCTTATATATTAAGTGTATCAAATGACAACATGAAAGCTAAGAGCTCATCTGTAATGATGAACCTGCAGAGAATTATCAACTGAATGAGCTTCAGAGTCATGTACAGGGCCAGTTTTGCAGATCCGCACCCGCAAAGCATGTAACCATACCTCATCGCACCTCTAAATGGAATCTGACCTGACCTGTAGCCTGTGCTGTAGTGAGCAGAGTCAGCTTGGGCGCTCTGACAATGCAAAGTGACACAACAAAAAATAGTTTACTTTAATCATCTGTCCACTATTCACATATCCACTTCCTGTCATTCTCAATTATGGAATGATAATTAGATGTAAAAAATTGTGCTAGTTAAAGAAAAACTGTGCCTTTATTATCGCTTCTGTTTCCATACTCAGCTTCCTTTCACCTGCCACTTGCCCACATTTAGGCAGTTTTTACCTGTGTCTGCACCTGCAATTTAATATCAATACTTTTTTTGCCAGTTAGAAATTTTGCAGGTTACCATGGGACCTGGTGCAGGATTCTGATCTGCATAATAGAGCTTCATAGTGAGTTTCAGCTCATTGTTTAACAGTCCAGACTACAACTTTACAGTTTTGGTTCCTTCTCATTGCTCTCACAGTGTTGTTTTCAGCCACTGTAACCTACACTCTCAGCAGCAAAAAGAACACAGACACAGCTAGTGCGTGACAATTTGCACAAAATAGCACTGCATTAATACATCAATAAAGAATGTGTCAAAAACTAATTTCACTTTATAACTGTTATATTTTTGGTTGGGTTTTTTTTTTGTGGCTAGTCCTCCTGACCTTAGCATTTTGAATCACTAGCTATGACTATCTCTTTCATCTTTCTTTTATTTACTGTATTATGCTGGATAGTTTTATCTCTTCAGACTAAACTAATCATTTTTCAAATTTTGATGATTCATGGAAAACTAGTTAAACCTCTCCCAGACAAGTACAGCAATTATTTGTCATTCAAAGGTTTCAGGTTGCAGAAGGAAGAATTACATACTGCCATAACATCCTCTTTACCTTCGCTATAGTAGAGGGGACAACCTGTGGGATATCTTTTTGTCATGTTCTCAACTGTGAATTATTGCCAAAGTGGGAAAAAAGTGCAGGATTAAACTGCTCATAACATGTAAATCCACTCATTTGATTTATGTACTTGTTTGTCCCTGCTCCGTACTGAAAAACAACATGTCGTCTCGACACCAGAATAATTGAGCCTCTGAGTGCGGTCTGTAGACGGGATGACAAATTTGCTGTCTACAGTCATTTTTACTCTGCAAATCACTGTCCCACCAAATTATATTTTCCAGCCTGTCAGAATGTCGTCCAACGCGGGCGTGGGGTGGTGACCAAGTCGTAAAAGGGCTTAAAAAGGACAGATGTAGCAAAGAAGTGTGAGGATCTGAATTTAAGATGCTTCTTTAGAGGCTTATGATGTGTGTCTGGACTCTGTGGATAAATTTGGCAATTTTCTTTGATAGCTTGTCACATTTTACAAATTGCTACTTTTCTAAGAAACACTCGCTGCCTGGTTATCTCTTACCTGTCACTCAAAGGTGATTAATGTTGTAGAAAAGCTAATTGACTTCCCCATTGTTGGTGGATTTTATCTCCGGCTAGTGTTGCTCATCAGAGATCACTGATGGAAGCTTGTACCTAAAATATCTGCTGTTTATTAACCTTTTCTACACCTTGAGTTAAATTAATTACTTTGGCTGTACATTTGGCTGTCCTTTTCCAATCTTGCAGGTAGAGTAAAAAGCTACAAACAAGGAGACTTCACTTCCCCAAACCTGGCTTGACTTGATGGAATAAATCACTTTTTCTGATGCTTGTCAAAACAATCTGGCTACTCCAAAATGGCGACAGAAGCTTTTTTTTTTGAGTAGTCCAGCCACTTACTTTCATCTGAAGGCGCGATAGAAGGTTAGATAAAAGCACCCATGTCTCCCCAAAATACGAGCCTATAGAACAAAGTGAACAAGAGCAAGAGACATCTAAGGTACAGAATTTATTCCCCCCCAAAAAACAGTCTTTTTGGCATCATTTTTGGCTGAGATCAAAGCTGTTGTGATTTGTGAAGTGCCGATATGTACTTCACTAAAGCCACTGATTGTCCCTGTCCACATCCATAGACGTGCTGAAAGCATGCTGGAATAGTGGTAAAATCCATCGCTTCCACCCCCCCCATCCATCCACTCCCAACAGCCAAAAAAGAGCAAAAGAAGCATTGTTGTGAAAAGGGCTCAAGGAGAGCAGAGAAAAGAATAATTTAGAATATGGTACGGACGATGGCTTCAGATGCAGAGGGGGTAGGGAGGAATATCAACGACCAAAGGCATGTTTTTTTTTTACTTCTGAGCGCACAGCTGTGCAGTTCAAAAGAAAGCGTGAAAGCACACAGTTTGCCTTCGAGGGACATCTCAAGTAATGTATCCATTAAATTTGTCACATAAAGGAACCTTAGTAAATGTAAATCTCACATTTTCTACACCGCGCCAACACAAACGCTTCAGTGTCATTTTCAAAAGGGAAGAAGCTAACGGTGATTAATAGCCTCAGAACAAGTTAACGTGATGTCCCATCTACATCCATTAGCGTCAATTATTGCAAACCTGGGCTGGCTTTACAAACAATGATCCAGATTAGGCTGATGATCACATCCCAGACATATGAGCTTTTGCAAATGCCAGCACAACTTATCATGCTTTAACACGCCTGTCCACCTGTGACCATGAGAGTCATGACAATGTGAGCAAGGATGCTCTTTGTCTTCAGGGTTTGTTCGAAAATTCAATCACATGAACTTATATTGATTTAATGAAACCGATCAGTATATACAACTAATGTCTTTTGCCAAATACAGTACTTATAGACAGTATTCACACCTTTTGAAAGTTTTTTAACCTTGTCTTTTCTTTTTTTTTCTACAATATTACATCATGGTTGATTTAATGTGGCTTTTTTGACAAAATTTGCAAAAATACTCTTCCATGTAAAATTGAAAACAGATATCTACAAAGTAAAATAAATTAATTAGAAATATAAAACTGAAAATACAGTTGGCAATCACTGTAAGTATTCACCCTCTTTAAAGTAACACACCTACATCATCACTGGTGCAGTCAATTAGCTTAAGAAAAACACAATTGGCTACCTGAGTGCAATAAATGTGTTTCCAGTGATTGTAGTATAAATACACCTCTGTCTGGAAAGCCCTGATGAGTAAGTAGCCTGGTCAAAAACTAAACCATGAAGACAAAGGAACACAAGAAACTCTGTGAAAAAGTTACAGAAAAGCAAAAGTTAGGGGATGCATACGATTTTCAAGACACTGAATATTTCTTGGAACACAGTTAAATGCATTACTACGGAGCCCCCTAGGGGTCATGTGGTAGAAAAAAATATTTAGGTGAAATTAGTGGTAGAAAAAAAAAATTCAGACGAGGTGGTAGAAAAATAAAATTCAGACGAGGTGGTAGAAAAAAAAAATTCAGACGAGGTGGTAGAAAAAAAATCAGAATAGGTGGTAGAAAAAAAATTCAGACAAGGTGGTAGAAAAAAAATTCAGACGATGTGGTAGAAAAAAAAAAAAAATCAAACTCTCCGCCCACATGTTAATCGTACATTACTAAGAAATGATAGGAAAATGGCACATGTATGAATCTGCCTATGGTAGCAAATAGCCAAGTGATATGCTCCATCATTTCCATTTCACCTGTGGAAGCTTGAAACTCCTTCATAGGAGCCACAGGTGTCAACATGCCCACCCGTGCACTGTGAATTCTTCAGATAGAACTAGGAGGGCAATGTCCATTTAATGTCTGGTCCCACTGATTCCGACATTTGTATTCTCACATTCAGCTCCTCTGGGTAATATGTACATAAGTTTAGGTTTGCATGGTGATGGTAGGGCCTTATGGTAACCTTACAAAGTTCAGGAATTTGACACAAAGTGTTGAGTTCACATCCTGATTCTGACATGTGGTTAGGTTTAGAAAAGGCTTTTGTTTAACTTTTTCAATATTTAATCAAGACTGCAGTATTTCCCCTACCTTAATCCATTGAGTGCCTAAACATAACCAGAACAAAAACATGAATCCCGCTTTACTTTCATTCCACCGAAGATTCTTGAGAATTGGCAAATGTATTTGTACGCCTGAATGGTAAAGTAGTAAATAGCAAATCTTAAGTATGTTATGCCACCTTATGCCAAGTCCTTAAGAGTGATATCTTGATTGTGTACTGCAGATAAAAAGTAAAAGCTAGAGTACACCCATTAGCTATTTACAGCTCATTAACTAAATCAATATACTCACTCCACATTATCACAACAGCTGAGAGGAGTCTAGAGGATTTATTTGCATTTAAATGAGGTATTCATGTTCCCCCTCAAGGCTTTAAAGCCTACTCTGTTGACATCAGGAATTTTCACACATATATGCTGAGCAAAATGTGAGCTTGTCTGACACTGATGAGACTGATGTATAAGTAGCAGAATATAAACTCCCACGTAATGCAGGATATGTTTCCAGGCAAGTCATTTTCTTCTTGAGAGCTAGACCTTCTTGATATCCCTGGTTATGCAGTGGCATCGCAGAAACTTTAACACTGAATAAACTCATCACTGCTTTCAAAGGACAGCCCCCCTCAGAGTCACCCATGTAAGAGGCTCACGCTGTGATCTCAATATTGAATACACTGCCTGTTCTTCAGTATGAATTATGGGTGCACATTTTATACATAATCACTGATATAGAATCAATAAACATACTAATCAAGGGCAGCGAGCATTGAGTGAGAGCACCCACTGCCCATCAGTTATCCTTGCTTCAGGAAGTAGACAGCCCCAAGCCATTGCAAGGAGCAGCATCATCCATCAAAAGTTTGTGACACGGAGAGGAATGCTATGTATTTGGATTCTCGCCAATTTCAAAGAATACCCTTGAAAGTGTCGTGGAGCATGTAGGCTTACAAATGTTAACAGAGAATTATCATTTTAGCGAGCTTTGAGCTTTATTGTATGATGTGCTTACTCTTGTCTACGCCTGTGGGTTTTCATTGCTTTTAGCAAGACTGTGAATATTAAAGTCATATCAAGGGAATAGTATTAAACTTTTAATAAAATTGCATTTTGTTTTTTTGTATAACTGGAAATACATGGTTTAATTTCGTGATGGAACAATACATTGTGACTTCAGCAACAATGGTAATGTGTTTTACAAAGATTACTCACAAGGAACAAGATTAAGACATCACTGATGCCCATTTAATTAAAGAAAAGGTAGAAATCTCTTACACTCACAACTAAATGACTAAATTAGAAGGCAGAGCATGTTCCCTGAACAACAACCTGAAAACTCCTGTTCCCAATGACTCACTAACAGGATTTCATTATCAATTTTAAGACCAAAGTCAAAATTAAATATCGGTTGACCTTCACAATCAGTCAAAACAACTACAGATTTATTTGGCTTCATGAGAAACAAGGAGCTCAAGTAAGTAAAACTTGCATTTGATGGATTTAGACAAATATGCCACAACATTAAAAAAACATGTTCTCAACATGTGTGTTTGAATGTAGATAATAAATTATTCATGTAATAAATGACAACAAAATCTGAAATATTCCAATTAATGCACAACATTCATTAATGATTTAGGTATATTTGCTAAACCTTTTAAATATGTCAGCTTTTGATGAGGCAATCTGTGGTAGATAACCAGAATAACACATAATAAAATACACAGCCTCAAGTAAAATATGTTTTAATTGCGGAAAGAAAGAATTCAGTAAATATGACTCAGTGGAGCATTGTTAGTATCCCACCAATACTACTGGAGGGTACTTGGGATGAATTCGTCTTTATTTAATGTCAAAATAAATTTTCTATATATTGTATTTTATACTATAAAGTCCATACAGTGCTTTTTGTGCTTTAGCATGGAGTGCAGACTACTGACTAAACAGTGATAGCACTCAAACTAGGGCCACTGCTGAAAATGCAAGGTGTACTGATAACTCAAACCGAAAACTAACACGCTTTATTGGTGATTATGCATGCTATCATGTACATTAAGCATATAGATCTGCACTGCACACTATACTGAGCAATGTGTGTATTAATAACAATATGATGACTGCTCAGGTACACATAATCACTGCCCTAATCCCTGAGTTAAAGCTGCATTAATTACTTTTCTGGCCACTTGGGGGCAGAACTGGCCTCAATAACTGCTCATTTACAGGCAATACAGCTAATGTGTTAGCATGCAGGTGTCTTATTAACCATTCAGCAGAAACTGGACCACACTGACATTCTTTTGGAGTAGTGTTTCTGGCCATGTAGTCAATGTAATGTATTCTATCTCTAATTTGGTCTCCACCATCTTCAGAAAACTCTACTTGGGTGTTTAGCTGCAAAATGTTCCACTTCGTTCAACAGATAGTTGCACATTTTGTCTGCTGAAACATAGCATTCAATGGGGTTGCTAGAACTTTTTTCTACTTGGAAAACAATCACTGCTACTGCTAGAAACTATACTAAAGATTAAAATTGAATCACCACTGGGAAGTAAAGCAATGAGCTGAAATACAAATAAGAACCAGCCTTGACTTGACGTGCTGTGTGAGGGATGTACCTTCTACTATGAAGCTACCTCAAACATCAGTTCTTCACCTGTAACTGCATTCAAATACCTCTCACAGTCCTTTGAACATTTTTTATTGTATCCAACATCATGATGAAGAGAAAATAAACAATAAAGAAAGTCTCATACATTTGAAGTTATTATTTTAATAAAGATGGATGTTGAAGAGAAAATATATTTTGAAAGAATATTACTGTATCAGTCGTGCAAGCCTCCCACAGTCTTGCCCACATGTGGGGCACTGAAAAAAAACGGCCTTGGTCTTATGACAGCTTCAGTACAAAAGAAAACTCTGCTCGTCTATGTTTGATTTCTGATACTGCCTGCCAGTCATGTAGTTAGGATCATCAAGTTCACATCTTCAAGATAGCTGAGACTGACTCATAGTAGGGGAAACAGAAAAAAAGAAAAGCTGGCAGAGCTGCTGCTGAAAAGGGCAACATTTTCTCTCCTGTCACTGCGCTGTGACACAAAAAACCTTTTAAAACAAGTTTTTTTTGCATCTATGTGTACACGCAGAGTTAAGATTTTTGACCCCCCTTTCAAAACACATTGTATAGTGTGAAAGACTAAATATGTTGCTTATCTGGATATCTAAAAGTTTCCTTTTTGAAGGTAAGTAGCATGAAGTAGTCCTCATATTAGCTGTGATATAGTGGTACATCTAATAAATACACTATAAGATTCACAATATTATTCAGTATATAGACCCTTTTAGAGCCTACATCATCAAAAAGGTGTGCACGCATTTTGGCAAACAAACAAGCTGAAAACAGTATTACAAGCACCAAAATGTCTGGCTGTTGCTTACATGGTAGCCAGAATCGATATTCCACCTGTGGAAGTTTTGTAGGATTCCAACTGGATCATGAACTTGTTTCAAAGCAACTGACGGTCTCTGGTTGTAGAATAATGGCTAATCCAGTTTCACTTATGTTATGATTGGGGCTTGTACATGTGGCTAAGACATATGCCAATAAAACTAGAACTGAAATGGTGAAATTGATAATTGATTAATTAATGTATAACTATCTAGCAAATCGACAATGCAACATAATAGTTCCTCTGCCGTGTGGGTACAATTAGCTGTCAAGACATAGTTTTTAGGATTGTTGATTATAACCCAGGCCTCATAACAGTCTTGTGTCCTTGTTTTTAAGTAGGAAGGACCTCCTATTTCAAGACAAAAACTTTTGAGTCTATGTCAGGGTATTTAATGTTCTAGACATGTCCACAGATAACATAGTCATAAGCATTGTTAGTGACTTGTATAGTAGCAGTTTCTCACGGGTGTACACGGTAGGTTTATCAATCACATAGGTGTCGGCCACTGAAAAACTGACCCACTTAACGTTTTCTACCCACTCAGTAAGCAGTTGCCATTTACCAAAGTCATTTATTTGGGGAGCATTTGCGATTTTCAATGGATAATGTCCTTGCATAGCTTGACAAACTGTTGTGGTCCACCATATTTCCATTGCCAAAATGCATGTGCAGCTTGCTTGCATCATTGCTGTTTACAAACGATAAAAGGATCTATTAATCTATATATTTTAATCTGTTTGAGTCTGCAACAACTGCAACTGTAGGTGCTGTGCATTTTGAAGATGGTCTTACTGCAAATACAGTTACCTTGTTAAGGTGTAATATTAACTTCAACGACAAGTGAAAGTTTATATTTTTCTTATTGTCAGCAAATCCCACGAGGACACTAAAAACAACAGTTTGTCTGTCTGTTAACACTTTCCAACTAAACTGCGCTGTCTGTGGCTGGTTCCTCCTGAAGATGTAAATCTTTAAAAATGGATCACACTTGTATACTGTAAGTACCTATTTTTACAAAAAGTTCAGTAAAATCCTGAAACAGCTGAGCACTGTAGTTTTTTAACAAGTGTTACACAAACATGAGTGCAAAGTACATTTGCGATGACTATTTCCAGCCATGGATTAATATGGTATACAAATACAGTATTGTGTTTACAGCAGGAGGACAGTGTTTGTAGAATAGATTAAAAAACTGCAGTGTGTGAATTCATGGTAATAAAGGAACATGTCACCCAACGATATGTCTCACTAATGCATTATTAATAGTTTCTGGACAACAATGGTGCTCTGTGGCTCAGAATAATCAGTTACAGTGACAGTCTTTGTCTGCCCAGACAGTACTTATTGGTTTTGGTCTTTTTAATGGAAGTTGTTGGCAATAACAAAATTCTAGATTATTATGAGGCCTACCTTTTAACCATAGCTGCAAAATACATTGATTTTTTTGTTTTCTTTCTATCTCAGCGCACTTTACTTTTAAGATTAGGCGAAGCAATACTATTCAATCAAATGTAACTTTCACAAACACTTCTTCATTTATTAGTGACACATATTGTTAGTTACCCTCTCCCTGCACTATGTCCTATTATGGACCTGGCAGGAAATACATCAGTTACAGGAAGTAAAAGGCTCTCATAATACTGTGTAATTTTACCTTCTATAAAACTCTTGACTTGTGACCTTTCAGGTGTACCAGATATGCATTTTTAGTTCCAAATGATCACTCCCATTTTGGTCCTGACAGCTGTAATTACAGCTGGGCTTATTAGAGGTGTGAGTAGCCTCAAAGTCTGTCTTGTGTCAAAAATCGCAGTAATTATATATAAAAGTCATTACCACCGAAATGGTCAGGATCTTTACTGGAAAGTGAAAGGATATCTGAAACATCACTTGCACATGTAAGCCTGCAAGGTGCATCTTTGACTGGTGGTTTGCATTGCTGGAGAAGGATATCTCTGGTTGCCTCTTTGCAGGGCAATATAACACCTTTACTTTAAATTTCTTCAAAGAATTATATGACACTTGCCAGTAACACCTGTTGCCCTTTTAAATTATTCACTTGAACCTTCACCATTCAATCATGCTGTGGAGTTAATTAAGCTATACTAAGAGTAATAAAGAAGATAGATGATGCTCTGTCACACATGCACTCCCTGACTCTGTGACAACAACTGAAGGCTGGTAAGGTCAGAGCCCAGCAATTGATGGAACTGTCATCTTATAGTGGAAATCCACCAGCAGAATCAGATTGTGGATTGACTTCCCACTGGTCTTGGGGACCAAACAAATGACTGGAGACATATTGGTGGCCTTGTCCCCAAACACTAAACCTCAGAATCTAATCTGAGCAGGTGATCATTCACTTGTTGTTAATGTCATCATTTATGGTTGTTCGATAACTGGCACATACAGTAGACACTTATTGACTTCCCCCCTGGTTTAAGAATATGAAGTCCAGAGTCTGTCAGTTAGACTCATCAAGATCTGTCAAACAATCTATCATCATGATGGTCAGAAATCACTGAAAAAGAGTCATTAAAAGCAGTCTATGAAGCTGATAGTGCTGGCTCTGCATCTTGTAATGTCAGCTTTTTTTTCTTTGCTGTGGTGGGAAGTATTGCAGTAGATTATAATTACTTACAACAGCCCAGTTAACTGCTAAATTAGTATATATGGTAACATTATGTTCAGATTTATATTGACATTTTATGACCCTGTTTTCACTTAGTTTTCAATGTGCTTTGGGCGATGAAGTGGGCAGTCCACATCATGGTTCATACCTGTCCATATACATGTGTCTCCAAAGTGTCCAGCCAGACTGTCAACATGCCTGAGAACCGGCTGGACCTATCCCGCAGTCAAACCAGGGGCAGTGCGGGTGGTCATGTGGCTCTCCCAACAACCAACACACCTTGCCTTCATTATGTATTTTCCTGTAACGTCTTTGCCAGGGACACATCAGGACGGATTGCAGTTTGCCCAACAAAGTATGTGGTCAACTGCATCCAAACCCACCTCGCAAATGAATTAAAAATACACTTGTATTTAGCGCCGTCCACTTTTGATCCAGTGTAAACAAGTTCAATATGATAATGTCGTTGGAGCGCACCTTTCCCCAGTAGCTAGTATTGTTGTCATGGCAATGTGCGTACATGACTTTTTGGGTGGGTGGGGGAATGGAGCTACATCTTTACAAAGGGGGAAAAAAATAAAAAATAAAAGCTCTGCTACGTTCACCATCTTGTCACTAGCCCTGGTTATGTACACTGGGTTTTATGAAAATGAGGTCAAAAGGAGTGGAGCTGCAAGCCATAAATCCAAAACAGTACATTTAGTAGAGTAGATTTGACACCGACACAGGCTACTGTATATAATAATCATCTTTAAAGCTGGTAGCAAGGGGTTAGCAAACAGTTTTTTTACACATTCAGTATTTATGCAACATCATAATTCTGGTGGAGTTGTGTTTCTGGTCAATATTGACTTTCAGGCAACTCTGCTCTTGCAGATTACTAACTACTGAGAAATATAGTGTGTCCAGCTCTTCAGTTGCTAGATTCTCCACCGTTTTAGTTACTGCGCTAGTCTTAACAGTGAGCTGAAACTCATTCTGAAGTTTCTTGAGCCAAAGGGATCTGAGGACTCAGGTGATAATTATCTGTAATTTCATTAATATTGCTGGATCCTTTCAAACTGTCCCACTGTTTTACCATTGTCATTTGATACATTGTTATTATAAAAAATCTATTCCATCCACTTTATGCAGAATATGCTCCTTTAATGACTGTGTTTTAATAGTAGAGAACATTATTAGTTGCATGTTTAACATAAAAAAGCCTTGTTTTCAGTTTCACATCACATGGAATTTTTTGTAGCCTTATGTTTGAACCACAGTGGTGAGTTAGAATAAACTCTAGTCAGCAGATACTGTACAGTGAGTTAATAGCTCCCCAGAGAGATGTTACCAGATTAATCAAGTTATCAAGAACAACCCACGATGTTATCCCAGAGTGTGCATGTGTGTCTTTTTCCTACTGCAAGTCTTTTTCAGTGGAAGCTCAGAAGACACAAACGTTTGCCCAAAAAAGAATGAGACTCACATGCAAAGGTTAGACTGGCCTCTCGGCTGACGATGGTCCCGAAAGAGTTTGAGGCGAGGCACTGATACGTTCCAGCATCTTGGTCTTTGTTCAGATGGCCGATTCTGAGGTTGCCTCCAGAAAGGCTGTAGTGAGATCCAGATTTGGGATTGATTTCAGTGCCATTCAGTTTCCACCTAAAAAAAGATTAAAATACATGGAGAAAATTTAATATGTAAATTAAAAATTAATTACTGTGCAGTGTAGACTGGGGAAATGGAAGCATTCCAGACTATAAATAGACAAACCATACTTGTACATTTGTTTTTTCCAACTGGAAAGAAATAAGAAGGTGGAGAGATCCTAGAAATTTTGCCCTGCAGCTTAATGTTAATCTAAGCAGCAGTGAACCACTGTGGTGCCAAGGACTTGACTCCCTGAGAATAGATAGCAATGCAGGCCATCCATCTTGCCAGACCCAAGTCAAGCCACATAAAAATGCTACTTAATCATTATGGTGCAGCAATTAAAACAAATGCCTGCAACCTTGCCTTCACGCTTGTGTATTCTACACCCATCCACGTGATTATAGTTGGTGTTAGGGGTGATCAACGAAGAGTATAATTCACTTAAAAATGGCAACAGACACCTCTCCACACAGATGCAGTTTATTAGAAGCAACACAGAAAAAAATTCAAGCTTTCAAGCCCTAACTTACTTTCAGCCATGCAGGGCAAGCAATAGCTCGGATTCTTGTATTTGTTATCAATGATGTGTAACCATCAAAGGGTTCTGCATATAAACAAGCATGAAAGGAGCATTTTATACCTTATCGGAAAATGGACAATGCAGATTTGATTAGAGCTTAAGGTGATTTAGTGGTTGATTATGTGTTTGAGGAGAGCTTCTAAATTTCCTTCTGCTTAGATTTTTTAATTTTCTCAGAATGGTTTCAGGCTCAGCTGGGAAAACCATGCATTGTTTCAGTCAGAAAAGAACGAAAAAGCTTTGATGTAGTAAAGAAAGGAGTTTGACAAAATGTTTTGTACAGTAGAAGATGTGCTAAGCTGTTTTGTGCACTATCTTTGCTCTCATTGTGGTGCCAATTAAGTCCTTCTGAGGCATAAGAACAACCGACAGTGTTGTACTTTTCTTGCAAAATATCTACATCTTTTACACTATAATATACCGTATAGAATAGATTAATTTACTTAATTTGTTGCAGAAAATCAACTATGCTGCTGCTACTGCAGTCAGTAGGGGATCGTCACATAACATTCAATTAGGAGTGGATTACACAAAAAAGAATGCCACAATGCGTTTCCTTACCCACCTACCCCTATAGTGAAATGTCTCACAAACAGCCAAGTAACTGTGGGCCAGGCATTGCAGCACTCACAGAGCGCCTCTGCAGACTTTCTTCTTTTAATAGACAAAATGTGTTGCACAATGGTCTTTCATGGCCCTCCTGCAGTTCAGTCATAAGTAAGTGCACACTCTCTAGAGCCTTATTACTACACACAATAGAGAAGAGCCTGGGGGGGGGATGGCTGCGGTCTCGCAGGACTACAGCAGCGATTTATTTGCAGCTGAAGTGGAACAAACAAACAAACAAGCAAAAAAAACAAACAAAAAAACACTTAAATACTTTACACGTAAGACCAACACCTTAAAGAAGAAACTGGTTCAGATAGTGGCGCTCTCACAGTTTCTGGAAAGGGATTCCATCTAACATGAATACAGCCTTTTCACAGCCGTATTTGCTCAGTAAGACTCCATTCATACTGAAAAACCAAATGCTGAAAAAGCTGTTCTCTGAGAGTTGATGATTTGGTGCTTCACCTGTGCCTTTCTTGAAACATGATGGACTGGACACCGAATAGGTCCGTGAGCCTGGGAAATGTTTTGACATATCTGAGTGAGTAATCACATCCCACGTTAAAAAGGATAGTTGAGGGAAGATACAGAGAATCCCTAAATGCACCATATCGTCTATACCGTGTGATGGTTAAACATAGAGGTAGTTAAAGATAATTGCCAACCGAAAGATGCCTATGACAACTCTCGTGGCTTAAAGCCAATTAGATAACAACTTTAAAGCCTCTAAGTGATGGACATTCTAATTTCTGTAGAACTCGAGCACATTCAGCACCAGACAAATTGAGATCAGCGTGGGAGCAACGATGAAAAGCACCACGAAGGGGAACTTTGAATTCTGAGATAGTGTCGGCGCATATTGTCCTCCCTGACAAGTGCGGAGCAACAGATTCCATCAAACACATGTAAACTAGATTCATTAATAATTGTATTTACGATGATTTATGCTGGCAAGCAGGCCACAGCAGCAGTTCTATTTGTTAGGCACATGCTTTATGCAATCATGTAACAACAGGCCGTGTACACAGCGACATAATACGGCACCATCTGGCTTATGAGGCTGTGAGTGTCAGGCGGTCTGTTGCTTTTCTTAAGCCTGATGCTGTAATGTGTTCAAAATACTACTTTGCGGAAATTCTTTGTCAAAGCCACAACTCAGATATTTGCAGTAAAGTTAATTTAGTTTTATTGTTATAGGATATTTACTGTATCTAAAGTGCATTATGAGAAAACAACATTTAGCAGTTTTTAAATATGTGACCCATAGCTCTAATTGGAAAACTGATTCTGATTCAGCCTTCTTGTAAAGTTAAGGGCAACTTCACCGATTATTACAATTTTCTCTGTCTCCTTCTCGCTGAAAATAACTCCTCCTTCTCCAGATGACATCATCTGGAGAAGTTTTCATCAGTTCAGATAATGTAAATTGGCTAAAGGGTTCAGTCTTGGTCAACTCGTTCTTCCAGAACCCCCTGATAGATGACATCATCTAAATGGAAAAACCTCCTCCAGATAATGTCATCTGTACATAATTAAAGTAGTAATTGGTTTAGGGACATTGTGTGTCACTCTAAGGTAAGCAAGATCAGATTTTTTGTTTTTATTTTTAACGCACAGTACACATTAGTGTATTGCAAGTTTATAGTACATCGACTTGAGTTACTCATGCAACAGCCTATTCATGTTGTCTTCTTTAAAATACAAAAAAATATATGCTTGGTGCTTCTCCATTTGGGTTTTGTTACACATTACACATTACAATGATTAAAACTGCAGTTCAGTTGTGTGACTGTGCAAATAATAAACTTTGAACATGACGTCTGCTTGTTGCAACAAATCTTTCGAAGGCGGCAGCTGCTCTGAGAGGACCGCACAGCGACCTTGACAGGAAACAGCTGATTAGGTCATCCTCTAAGCTGGCTCAATCCCAAGTATTAAATGTACCAATCCTTCCAAATCTCACCCCAGCAATTTCAGAGAGCAAACATGATTGATTTGAACTTTTACTTGCCAGAAATGCTGCAACACAACACAACAACCCTTTCAATAGACTAACGGTCCGCGGGAGGAGGAAATAAAGAGGGGGGTGCAGGTGAATGCCGCTGTTTGAACTCCGCAAAAGAAAAAAGAAAAGATGTTTGAACTGGGAGCGTGCAGAGCTTAATGCATTCACAGAATACAGACACATTTCCAATAGAAGGGCATGCAGAGAACATCCACTACAAAATAGACTTCATGTAATACATTCCTATCATCCTGATCAGCTCAGGTTTGATTTGCAAGAATGAAAAGCTAGAAACAACAGAGTCAAGACTCTCTTGTTGCTGCATTAGGAGACAAATCCTGGAGCGCTTTCATTCAAGATGAACGAATGACTGTGTCTGAGGACACAATTACAATATACGCAGCATGATATTCCAAGATATGGACACTGTCTCTGCATTCTAACTGTCAGGACTACAATGAAGTAAAAGCACATTTGGAAGTATGAGCTCCAAATTCATTAGAGTTCCCAACCCCCCCCGCCAAAAAAAAAGTCTAACTCACTGTCAGTGGGGCGGCTTCAGGCTTTGTCAGATTAGAAGCGCGCTTGTTTCTGGTTTTAGAACAGAAGTGTCTTGCAGAGTGGATGGATTAAACTGCCCGACATCAAAAGAACAATATGTGGTCTCTGTTCTGTTCGTGGTTTGGTTTGTGACTAAATTTGAACGGCACGACAAAGCTGCACATGCAGAATTCTGTAATTCTCTTATTTATTCTTCACATATCAAAAATGACATTAGAATTCCACTCAAGTACAGTAGATGAAACTGCTCCACAAAATAGTAAAATTCAGGCATCTGCCATTAGTAGGTATTTGAGTAACTGTTTTTGCAAATTTCTACTTGTTTCTTTATGGCACAAGGTTGAGTCAAGTTTGAAATTGCTTGGATATTTTGCTTGTAAGTCCAGTATATTCAATATCTACAGTTGTCGCAAAATACATTCCCGATTGTCCATGATCCAAAGATGGCTGATGTAAAACAACTAATGGAGTTTACTACAGTACTTCTGTTTTATATTTCCCTCTGTGATAAATTTGTCTTTGTCGTTTGGGTATGACTGTATGTGATGTAAACAGGTAGTATAGAATTGCAATACAGTCAGTGATTGTGGTGTCCCTGCACTTTCTAAACATACCAATAGTTTACATTTTACTGAACCTGCAACAGTTTCTGTCTGCACTGTACGACCTTGTTCAGACAGTGAGTGTTGAAACACTGCAGGGGGCTGTGTTGGTGAGGGGATAAGGGCATGAAAGGGGTGTGCCACGTAGGCGTGAAGAATAAGGACATGTCATGATGAGTCGGACCTGTTTCCAGTCCGTGTACATAAATAATCAACACCGACCGTAAAAAGCCTATGTTGTATGTTACTTGCTAATATTACTTTTGCACTAAAAACAGACTTGGGTTCTCTTCTTAAACCAAACGAAGACACAGCTTTATGCTTTCAGTGGAGAGTGGTGCAAAATACTGTGTTCAGCTGCAAACCACTGTAACTATCACTAGAGCTCATGTCTGGGTTCCTTGTCTGTGATTGGCTCATTGGTCGGAGGGCCCAACTTAACTGCTTCCTTCTCCATTTCCTTCCAAAATGCACAAAAAAACCAACGTAAAAACAGCACTCATGTTCATGATAATGCAGGAACCTGTCATCAAGTGTGGCTCACTGATGCATTTTTAATTGTTTCTGGACAGCAGTGAAACTTTATGGAAAATACTGTATGATACATGTGTTCCTGTGTAACAGAGTGATGGCTGTGAGAAAGAAAAGTGTGACTGTCAGTTGAGTTTGAAAAAACAGGAGCAGGCTGCACTGTGTCACATGAGTCATTGGTGCTGGAGATTTCAGACAGTGCGTTATGTGTGTGTATTATGTAAAGACATGTAAAAACATGTGAAGCCAGATTACATTGAGACAAGGTGGAGACATTTGCCAGTGATGAGTTATATAAGAGCAAGCAGCATTGATTGCGAGGAACAATGTGCAGGGGCGGACAGATGAGACGTTGCAGACACACACTCACCGGTAGATGGGAGGTGGGCTTCCCTGGGCTTCGCAGCTGAACACCACCTCCCTGTTCTTCTCCAGGGTCTCCACAGGATACACGATACTGCCGGGCTGCTTGGTAAAGACAGGACTCTGCAGGACACTGCTCTCTGTAGGGTGATCAAAACAAGACTCTGTCTCAGGCCAGTTTGTAAAACACACAATTAGTCAGCAGCAGAAACAGGCCAATGCTGCTTTAGGTGTTTCGAAGGACAAGACCACAAGCAGAGTAAACACATCAATCTGAACGGCACCGTGGCACAAAGAAGAGTGATTTGAAGTGATATGTGTCTTCAGCAGCTATTCAGGTGGTAACAGGACCCAGAGCCTGATTTATGTTGAACTGAGAAAAATGCCTTCATTTACTCCTGTCAACCTGCTTTTATTGTTCCTTTATTTATTTATTTGCCCACTGATGGTAGGATTATGTGTCCATGCTGAGTTGTAATCATGGTTTCATGCGGTTTCATGCGGTTAGAGCACTAAACTTTGTAAATGACACAACACATGTTTCAGTTATTCTATTAAGGCAGCCATTAACGCAGTGTGCTTTTTGTGCATGGCATCAGTGAAGATCAGAAAACAGGGAAAAGTAACAGCTTTAATCGCTCTCATTTCTTTGTCACAGCTGAAATTGTTGCTGATGATGCTTTTATTTTGAAAAAAAGCCAGGAGAAGTTCTGTATCTGAAGGAAAAAATACGAACAGAAAGAAATTTGTCTTTAAAAAGCGTGTTTAACTTTAGAAGTCTCGGCCTATTCTTGATAAAAAATGTCAAACTGAACAACAGTGCTGATGGTACAGTACTTATAAGAGTTTCTAAGGAAAAGAAAAAAAATCTCATATTTTGATGGTGCAATGTAAAAAAAAAACTAACAAAATCCAAAAGGCATAGTACAGATTTAAACAACAGTGGGCATTAAAACAGAACAGCGGAACAGTTTTCTGACAAGTTTTGGAAACTGACTTTCCATACAGATGTAAAGCAAACCTAAACTGTATTTAAATAAAATGGGCAAAAGACGTTACCATCTGCTCCCATCAAGATAAACAGTTGGATGTAATGATGCAGTATGTTCCATTACAGACATATCCACTATCATCTGCATTCCCAAAGAGAACACCAGTGTCTTTAAAAATTTTATTTATAGTTGTGCATTAAGGAGAGACAGACTGAGAGAACTGTGATCGGCTGCTCCGGCTATCTTTAACAAGTTTCTGATGCTGAGTGAATACAACTTTGAGTTGCTTCAAACCTTAAAAAAGTAATCTCCTTTTCATTAACATCTCCACTGCAAACGCTCTGCACTGCTCGATCTCTGTCACAGTAAAAGAAGGACTAAAAATAAGTTCTCTATTTTTCGGCAATAACAAAGTGAAAAATAAATGAAAAATAATGTATACGGTTATAAAATATGTGTAATAAAAGAGTAGGAACAGATAAATTGTGATTACTTATTATTATCAAGTCTTGCACCTGGAAGAAGTGTGACTGGAGGGTTTATGGGTACAAAAAACATGAACATGGGGTACCCCAAATAAGGTTATTCAGTGGCAACTGGACTTGTTTTAGATCCTTGATGACGTTTCACCTCCAGAAGGCTTTCTCAACTCTGAGAAACATCTTCAAGGAACTAAAACAAGTCCAGTTGCCACTGAATAACCTTTTTTTGGAATAACCATGACCTGGATGACTGAGAATCTTCACAGACATGAACATGTCAACAATTTTTTCTGGCTGTAATCTGTAAAAATTAAGAACTTTTTCGCTCTATGTGCCACTGAGAGACTTTCATAAGAGTGAATGGGCGTTATGTTTTGGTCTAGTATTGATCTGGTATCTGATTGATCTGATATCTGGAGTTTAACAAAAGAAATTTTGAAATCAGAACCAACAGAAAACCCATGGATTTCCTGCAAATAATATTCTCAAAAATAATGTGAGGAATGTACAATAATTGAAGCAGAATGTGACCTCATCAGATTTAACTATCTTAAAATTAAAACCTACACCACAGAAATCTACAACCTGCGTCTGTCCCAGAGGCCAGCCAATATTGTTTACCACCCTGTGTCACAGGATCATCACGTGGAAGTACTGGAAACTAATAATGTCGAACGTGTGTTTCAGAAATGATAGGAAATCATGTGATATTTAGTGACGTGGTACAACTTAGCCGTCGGCCTACAGCAGAAGATGAGGAGTAACTGCTGTTCATGCAGCACTGTGGGTAATGAGCTCTAGAGCATTCACACAGGCTGTGGCGTACAGCTGACTCATGGTCTGAAAGTATGAGAGTTGGAGCCAGATGATGACATTAATATATTATCAGGAAGTCTTTTTTTGTTGCCCTACCCACTTCCTTATTGAGTTTCCATACTCAGTGCAGAATATGGCTTCATGAAGCCTTTCTTGACCAGGACGTTAGCTGGCAAATGAGCCTGAGCTGGGAGAGGTAGATGAGGACTTCACATACTATAGGGCAGATGTTCACAGGACTTTACACATAAACTGGCAACAGTTTGCACAGAATAAGAACAAGTTGAAATCGTTCAACACAATTTTGTGTGATGTCAAATATAGCACTACAAGGCAGGCTGGAAGCTGCAGGGAGTGTTTGAGGAGGTCTGCGACTTTATCGAGTGCTCTTCAGAAAAATAAATTACACCCCAGTCTGTTGAGCTCCACAGTCATATCACAATTTAAGATCACTCCACTCTCTAAAATGTCACAAATGTGCAAAAAAGGTAGTTTAAGTTCTCTTACATCAGCTGAATCAGTCACTGACTTTAACACAAAAAATGATCTGACAGGGTTTAAATTCTAATAGTGGCGAGTCTTACACAATATTAAAATTTCTGCAGATACTGACAACCTAATTTCCATTGCAGCAAACATTTGCATTACCCCTCTCTAGTTTCAGCTAGTGGTGCTGACCTAATATCACACTCCAACTGTGATGCTCGCTGCAAACATCTACCACAACACTACATCTTGTATGCCCATATTTACTGTAATTATTTAGAATTAAATGTCAAATAAAGCTTTAACTGGCTATATTTAATTTATTTAAAAATCTTTAATTTAATATAGAATCTATAAAAAAATCTGTTATATTTTGGTAATACCTAGATGCCTAGAAATTGCACAATGTGCAGTGAAGTATAGACCATACAAAATAATTAAATATAGAACATTTCTAACATTTATTTTGGCAAGACATGTTCAGTAGCAATCTTGATTCATTTTTACACTTAATAAATGTTGCATCAAAGAATAATAGCTATACAACTGCCCATATCTTTGAATTTAGTATAGTATATGCCATAACTCCTTATGATCTTGTGACCCTATCTGAGCAGTCTCCACAGCTCATCTTTTCTTTATCACCTCTATCCGGTGAAACCTGTGGCCTGTACACACTGCAGACAAAAAAAACTTCAATTGCACTTTTTTAAACATTCACATAGTGCTCCCCAAATGGTGAATGAAGTGATGGGCTGAATGGAATCTGTGCACATGCATTACTGATGCCCAGCAACACCTTGGTAATGTGACTGCAGCCATTCATTTTGTCTTTAACCTACAAAAAAACTTTCAAAGAACAGAAATCTACAGCATTGTGTTTTTAAAGTGGTGAAGATCTGTGTAAAGCTGTATAGGATGACATGCTCTGTCTAATGCATAATTCAAAGAACTGCTCCATAGGCAATCCAATTCAAGAAAACGTCCCCTGCACACCTCACATTTTTACAAAATTACAGAGTATGCCTCCAATCCCAGAGTTGCATTCAACCTTCATGCTAATTTTAGTATGGGGTAAGCTATTCCTTTTTTATGCAAAATTGAACACTGTGTTTGAATGCATCACCTCTGACAAACATGCAATCTGCACAAGTCTGGAGAGTGATATTAGAAGAAAAAAGTTTCTGGTGAAAACACCAAGAAATGACACTGTCAGAGTTTTTGTCATTACATACACTGGGGCTGGCAGAAAATAAATAGACCACACAGTGCATTTAGGAATTTTAAACAGATCTTCTAATATTTCAAATTTGCTATAGGGAAAGCAGAATGCTGCTTAGTTTTGTTCAGAAATGCCTTTCAGCCACTAACCAACATTTTTCCCCCTTCTAATTATTTCTGGTATGTGGTAGTTGTTTCCTGATCATCCAGTCGGAATTAATTGGGTCATTCAAGGACACAACAAGTCTTATCAGCCAAATAACTTTTCAATATTTTGGTTACTCACAGCCCAGTATGTCTGCTGTAACTATTCAAATCTGCAAAATAAATTGGCTGCATGTTCACTGCTACCAGGGAACATTTGTGCCATATGTGGCAAGAGATAATAGCGACTGTCCCACAATAGTTGCCAATTGCAACTGTAGCGTGAGTCAAGGGCTATTCAACTGCGATGTACTTAACAAACCTTGTTGTGTGTTGTGCATCAGCTATAATTACAAGAATCATTTCAGCCTTGTACAAAAAGTTGAATACGTTATATTTATATTACTTTTCTGTATTATCGAAACTGACTCACTGAAACACAAAAAAACATATTTTTGTGAGGACTGATGCACAAAATATAAATGATAAAACAAATGCAGCCATGAAAAAGAAGCTAATGTGCTCAATAGGCTCCAATGGCTCCATTAATCCATACCTGTCAGAATAAAACATAATGCTTTGTGTGATCTGATAAAGCGACAGAAATTTTACATCACTCCATTTTATATTCAGTGAAGATTCATGTCTTTATTACTCATAAATCATCAGAGCTATTTTCAGTGGCACTGCTGTGAAAATATCTGTATATATATCATTTTTTGTGGTTATGTGCCAAATCAAATATATCACTATGACTAAACAGTAGCAAATACAGTATATATCTTTTTACGAATGCGGTTTTCAATTATGAGGCATTTATCTTTATCCAGTCTTCACACAAGCATTATGTTCACTTTTGCTCTAGTTGTTGGAGTGCAATACTTCAAGGAATAACAGCAGTAGACAGGATAATGGAGTATGATGCAAAGCTAGGATCTGTATGCACATGCAGAAAGGGGGCCCCTGGGGGGTCAGGCCCCTGCCCTATTCCTAAATTAATCAAAGGTTTCAACATTTATAACCCTCTGCAGTGTTAGTAATTTGTTTTTCCTATTACTGATGCGTCAAGCCTCTCATCACTGTAGGGTGGGTACGAGCAAGGAATTGATATTTTTTCAGTACAACATGGGCTATTTGAGTATGTTTGCTGTAGTGCTGTCACAATCAAATTGTAAGAAAAAATTTAACTTAATTTGGAATTTATCATTTTCCCACTACAATAATTACAAAACTATAAGTGGAAATATTTTCTGTTATTGTTGTCTAAGAACCCCAGGGTCAGTGATTCCTCCTGGCTACTTGTCAACGTGTCCTTGGACAAGGCACCAAAGCTTCGTAGTATCGCCAACACGTACTGTCCAACAACAATTTCTGGGGACTGATTCAAGGGAATTAATAGTAGAAATTAGTTTCATTATGTTAGATGCCACTTTTAAAGGTCTGAACCCTTGCTGTTGAGAAAATCTCTGCACATTGCTGACTATCTGTGTCTGTTTAAAATGGGAATTGTGATTTATTTCCAGTTTTAGATCATTTTCTACTTTACACTAATTATAAATATAAATTTATCTGCTCACAAATTATACAAATACCATAATAATGGAACCTCAATTAATTGAATCCATCCATCAATTATCCCACAGCTTGTCCTCTTAAGAGTCACAGGAGTGCTGGAGCCAGTCCCAGCTGTCATTGGATGAGAGGCGGGGCACACCCGGGACAGGTCGCCAGCCTATCACAGGACTGACATATAGAGACAGACAAACATTCACACCTATGGACAATTTAGAATAACCAATTACCCTCCCTCCTCTAACCCACATGTCTTTTGGCTGTGGGAAGAAGCTGAAGTACCTGGAGAAGGACATGAGGAGAACATGCAAACTCCACACAGACAGGCACCTGGCCGACCCATGGATTCAAATGTGGGTCCTCCTTGATGTGTGGTGACAGTGCTAAGTCCTACACCACCACGCCGGCCTAACTAATTGAATCATAAAGCATAATTTGTATTTGAAACCTGGCTACAAAAATGAACAACAGCATAAAAGCTGTTAGCTTAAAAATAGAAAAGTTGTGTATATTCAATTCAGTTCATATCAGTTTATTTATATAGGACCAAATCACAACAAAAGTCATCTCAAGGCACTTCACAGTGTAACGTTTAAGGCCTTACAGAATATAACTATATGTAGAATTATGTAGAAAACCCAACAATCCCACTGATCCTGAATCTTGAATCTTACCGTATAATGGACCAAGATGAATGTTAACTTGATATGAAGTTGCACACTGATTCAGTGCAATAGAGTGCTGCATAATTAACAATGAAAAATGGAAATTGTGCACACCATGCAAAGTCCAGAACAAAACAGGTACTTGCGAAAGGTACTGTCAATGCAGTTTTGGTTCCTAACTTCAGCGTGTTAGTTCCTGTCCATTGGATGAGAACATTGGCATCAGAAAGTCCCCCATAACAAGGTAATGATGAGAGGGATAGGAAACTTACATGAAAAGATCAATAAATACTGCAAACACATGGATACTATTTGTGTTTGTTCATTGTCTGCAGTATTCATACCTGCATGTACAGTATACACTGTATATGAGCCTAACCCCAGCTGTGTTTCAGTTCTCTGCAAACAGGAGCTGCAGGAAACTTTCCTTTTACCCAGTTCAGATGAGACTATTTAGTGTGTCCTCCTGTGGTGGAGCTGTGCTGAACAGAACAAAAGTAGGTCACCATTAAAATCCTAACCCTATGTTTCTCTAACAATCAGGTACCTTCAACAGGCCTCCCAGTTGGCCTCGCACACCAGCAACGGGCTGTTCCTTCTCCTCTCACGGTTACAACCTGATTAATCTGCATGTGAATCTGTGGGGGAAACATGTCAGCCCAAAGCACCAGGTTACTGCCACAGGGAATACCCTCAGCACTCTGCAAATAGGCTGCCGCCTACATTATGGTGACATTCAAAGATTTTTAAAACTTAAATTGGATGAAAAATATGTAGAGATGTTAGAAAAAGCTTTGATCTTTACATTTTCGCTGTGGCAGTCGGATGGTTCTGTCATTACCATTATTAGTGTGTGTGAACTGAGACACATTGACCAGGACTTAGACTAACAATAAGGGCTTCATCACGAAAGTTTAATTAAGAAAAGAAAAAACACTCTGATTATAGGTCAACACTGGTTCAACTTAAATTTGCAACGTTCACCCCGAAACTGATAGTTTCTCTAATTGTGAACAGGAAGAAATGACCTGACCATAACAGCTGAAATGAAAATGTATAATTAAAGTTTGATCTGCAAGCTTCAACATGTATCAGCTGGGAATACATTATACACAGCAGTTACAGCAAGTGAAATGAAGAAAACACACAATCAGAAAAGAATATCAAACAACACATGCACAGTATATTACTGAGCCAAATCTCAACCATTGGACATATATACTGTATATTATCACATTAATAATCAATAGAAATATCCTTAAAATAAGAAATGATGTATTTCTAATAAGCGCATTACTGAGAGTGAAGGGGGACGTGATTTAGTTGTGTTTTCTATGCACTTGTTTACAAGGTCTGCATTAGATTAACATATTTGCAAAGCTTTTACAAAAGAATACTTTATAACACTATTATGTTGTCTGGTTGAAATGTATCATTATAGTCATGATCCTTTGCAAAAGAAATTGTGGCACAATAATTTCCTGCAAAACAATCCCCCCTGTGCTTCTCTCTATCGCTCACTGCTAGCACCTTGTGTGCACTGGCTGTTTGAAACTAATCCACTGAGGCCTGGCAGGTTTTAATGTCATCCAACAATGCCACAATCAAACAGCCATTGAGATGGTATCAACGCCGACCTTCTAAGCGCTGGAAGGGAGATATTTCTAGACACACCGCGCTCTGTCTTGCTTAAGCCGGCCATAAAGGAGAAGATTAACGGCCTGAAAACGGCTCTGATTTGGCCGTCCTGAACTGTTTTTATGCTCTGACTCTGACCTGTCTGGAAAGGTTTTGCCACTGTTGGAGCCACAATAGAACCACCCACAGAGATGAGGTGCAAAGCATTCTGAGAAAGGAAAGGACATTTCAGGTCTTCCATGTTAAGAGTTCGTCATGTGTGAAATGTGAAATAGCCGACTGGATGTGTTTTTATAGCTTGCTATGGTTAGGTTAGCAACAATGGCACCGAATAGATGTCTCAAAAACTGTGGTCAGTGAGACTGAATAGTACTATTGTTAGAAGAAAGAGTGAGCTGAGTGGTTTGACTGACAAAAATATAATTTTTATATGTACAAATTCTTTAGCACAATATATATGTAATCCAATGAAAAGAGAAATGAATGAGTAGGAGTATGGAATATAATAAGAAACTCCTGACTCATCATTTTCTGTAAAATCCCTGTAGCAACTTTGTGCTTTGGAACATACTGCTCCTAAACAGAATTTTTGTTTGTTTTGTTTTGCTCACCGTCAGTGTTCTTCTGCCAACACTATTAGAAATGATGTTAATTTATTGTGCATGGTTATGGAAACAGCATGGCCAATTTAAAACTTTATTATCTTCAGTGCAAACACAGAGCCAATGAGGTTAAGACTGCACCAACATATTGTACTTCAAAAGGTTGTTGAGACAAAAATAAATCATATTTTCTTATTTCACCTCCCTCTAATTACGATGCATTTGAATGGTATAATTGGGCTGATGTTTTCTTGTTTTTTTTTCCACTCAGACAGACATGTAGTCTCAGTCCTCACTAGGGTGGCTGAATTCCCCAGTGAAGGGACAAATGAGTATACAAGCCTTAGTATGTATGATGTAACATTTGCACAGCATCCAGGAATCAAAGCCTGGCATGAAACAACAAAGAAGAGACCTCACCTTAACAAGTCCTCCAAATTAAATGACAAAATACAGATTTTTTAACTTTTCTGTGTATTGCAGTTTTAGAGTTAACTCACAGGTTTAAAGTACATACATTTAAAAAAATGGGTATAATTAAGTTTAGGCGAAAACAGCATGGTTAGGGTTAGTTAAAAAATAGTTAGTATTAAATTGCTTTAAATTAAATTGGAAATATGCTTTTTGCCAAAAGTAAGACTAGAAAATTGATCACTCACAGGGCTTGTACGCTACATATGAAGCTAGAGCCAGCAGTTAATTATCTTAGCTTAGCATAAGGTCTGTAAACAACGAAAGAACAACAACTTTAGAAAATATATTTTTTTTATCAGAATTATGCTAAAAAGTTTATCTTAATGTGGCAAGGTACAGTTGAAGATTCCTGTGATGTAGAATCATTGAATAGCACTGTCAGCAGGAATGACTAAATAGTTTTGAATGGGGCTATATGTTATTTCCCAATACTTATACTATACAATACTGCTTTTAAATCTAGTAAGTAAATGAGTTACCACAAATATTTATTAATGATATCTGGAATAGCCTGTTTGCAAAAGTATTCAACCCCTTGCACTTTGACTAACCTCAGTTAAATAAGGTAGTACAGTGGTACTACAGTGTCATTATTTACTAGTTACTTTTTGCAGTTTTAGAGTCTTATAAGAAAACATTATACTAATAAAATGCTGATGTATCATTGATGGATTAAGCTTCTGTCGCTACAAGTTGGAGAACTTTTTAAATATCTTATGTCATAGTCATGTTAACGTAAACTGCTTTGGATGCATTTGCTAAACAACTGATGCAGTTGTTTTTCGTGAGAAGAACCAAATGAGCTATGTTTTTATGTTTTACCAGTCACCGCCGATGTTCACAGAATACAGAGTGTGACATCTTTTCTGTGCTGAGATGACTACTGATACTGAAGCACTGTAACTCTAGTTTTATAGTGGCAAACAGAGCCCCTTAATGAGCTACCCTGCCTATAGAGTCCCATTAGAGGTCCGAGCCTGCACAAAGCCGAAGTATGCGCTCAATCAGATAGCAGCGTGAGGCCTATCTGATAATCAGGGAAACATTTTGAATTACTTGCTTTATGCACTGTAATAGTTGTACACATGCACTGATTTCACAGATGTGGCCTCTGCCACCGTGAGAGATTTAATGAACGTGGACATGATTGTAATGAAAGAAGATTTTTATTAAAGTTCACATCTTTACCATTATGATTAACATGAAACCTCTGCTCTGATGAAGCAGGTACTGTACGTGTGCCCTTTGGGATGTGGGTAGTAAACCCCACCAGTTCGAGCTCTCCTCTGCTTTCCTAGCCAGCGTGTTCTTTTCCAGTCACTCAATTAGCATCGCTGTCTCATTAAAAAACCATACAAGCTGTCGGAAAAGTGAGAGAAAGATGTGGGATGTACAGTCTTGGTTGTTCTGCTTCCTCAGAGTGACAGTCACATAAATCATTCATTTTTTTTTCGTCATAAAATTAGCTTTGAAATGGCAACTCCGTCCACAAATGCTTATGCTTCTTGTGCCTCCAGACAACAGCAAGGTGATCTTGACTGATTCTACTCCAAAAGGCCATGAATAAAACATGTATTGATATGCATATCAAAAGGCAAGAATTGACAAAGCAAAACAAAGCCAAACAAAGATGTAGGGGCAGAGAAAAGAGGAGAGAGCTTCTTCTTGAACCTGCTCTCAATCCCTAACACCCCGCCCCCCCGCGCAAATTAGCCGGAGCTTGGCTCGGAGGCCATCTGGGGATGCCCACCCCTCCTTCATCTTGACATAATTGCTCCTCCTGAGGAAGAGCAGGTGAGCACACCTAGAGACGCCTGCTCCAGGTTAGCCAGACATGCTCTTCAATTTCACTGAGCTACAGCTGAGCTCTCACTAATACTGTCATCAAGCAGATCACACCCCTAATGAAAGCTTTAATAGGCCAGAGAACAGTGTTTAAAATGATGAAAACCTCCGTGAGTCAAATAGTTGAAATAGCGGAGTTCTGAGGTCATATTACAAGGTGCAATTTTGTTAAGATGTGACCAATTTTCACTGGAGATGCACTTTCCTCCTTAAGCAGTGCTGTGGATTAAATGTTCAAACCCACCTAACAGAGTAATCTACTCCTAATCAGGACATAATGAAGCGGAGACAGCTGGGCCGGTTTGGAGGTGTGCACAGAGGCATACCCAGGGGCAAAAGGCCACGGAGTCTGCCTAGCAGCAATGTTCAGCTGGCCTGGCACCAGCAGGCTCACCGCAGGCTGCTCACACAGTGGAATGACAGAGGTCAGTGTTCATCCTGTCACTAAAATGGCCTGAAGAGATGAGGGCAGAACTACTAGAAGGGACCTTGACATATAAGGCCATCTGACATGCACATCAACCCAAGGAACGCCCTTCATGGGCAACGGGCACGATTATGGAGACACATTAGAAGTGCATCATCCTGGATGGCAGTTATTGCAACATCCAGGACTACTGCTGCTATGACAGATGCCACATGTCTTTTGGTTAGTCAACAAAGCTAAACCACAGAACTGATGGAAGACTGTTGTTTACCTGTGAGCGTCTTCAGTCAGATTGTGTCGTTAGAGGTTCCGTTGGATTTAATTTGAATTGCAGTTATTTCCCATGCTTATATTTGATCTGTCACATTATGAAGGATATCCTTGTATGTGATTATTGAATTATCTATCTTTTCAAATTCAGCTTGCTTGAAGGATCCTGTAATAATTATTTATTGAAATGTTCTTTCCAACTTTCACACAGCAATTTTCACTGCACTTGTTTCACTACATGTTTAAACTTAATTTGTGGAATCTTAACTCGCCTGACATATGTCATCCATCACAGGGAACATCGTGTCAGTTGTTGTCACGGTTAAATTATGACTGTACGCTGATGCAGTTGTAAATGCAGAGTGATGTGTAAAAGTCTTCACAGCATTACCACACAACAATAATCTCATATAAATAACAGATGACATCGTATTTCCTGTGATGGATCACATATATTAAAGCTTTCACAATTTTATATAAAAGCCTGCAGAAAAGGAAACTAGAGGCAGCACAAGTTGTGTACAAAAGAAAAACACTGAGAAATTTAAAAACACAATAATGTTCTCTGTAAACTGTTTGGTGAGAACTGAAAGCATATGGGATTTGTAGAGAATGTCCTTTATATCACATTGTCCTTCTTGAGATGAGTGTAGAGCTGACATCTTCCCTAAGCCTGAAAATAGTGAGCGAACAGTGAGTCAACTTTACTTAGTCATTTAGGAGTGAAACGTGGAAATGTGCTATGTTCTCCTGGGGGGCATATTTCCTTACCTGGGGAGTTAAAACTCTTTGTTTATGCCAATGAGTAACATACCAATATATATTGTTATATATAGTGATATAGTTCCAGTTCCCCCAGCTATGTGTGTGCTTCAGTTAATTTTACATTGTTGTATTTACATATAACAATATCAAATTACATTTTTTTTCATACAGTCCCCTCCAGAAGTATTGAAATGGCAATTAATTTGTGTTTGCTGTACATTCAAGACTTTTGGGTTTAAGATCGAAACACAAATATTAGTAAAGTTCAGAATTTAAGTAATTTACTGGTGTGTATGCATTAAACAACAAACCTGGCACTACCTGCACCTTTTGCATCAAATCACGCAAATTGTGAGCAAAGGTATTGGATAATGTGACTGACAGGTGTTTTAATACCCTGACGTGTCCTGTGAGATTGGTTGCTCTAACAATAAATAGCTCTATAGCTCTTGGTTTTAACCTTGGGTTTTAACTGTGAAGACTGTATTTGTTGTTAAAAACATTAGGTCAACATAGAAAGCAGTTATTGAAAAAGGCTTTACGGACTAATGAGACCAAGATTAACCTCTACCAAAGTGATGTAAAGACCAAAGTGAGGAGGAGGAAAGGGCCTGTTCATGATCCAAACTGTATAAGCTCATCTGTGAACGGGGTGGGTGGGGGGGGGGTAGTGCCATATTTTGGGCTGCACAGCTACTTCTGAAATGGGGCTTCATCCTGCAGCAAGACAATGACCCAAACAACTTCAGCTTCAAATAAACACTGCAGAAGAGGTGACTGAAGGGAGAAACCCCCAAAACAAAAGACAACTGAAGGAGGCTAAAGTAGAAGCCTGCAAAAGTATATCGTAATGGGATTGCATTAAATGAAAAATGTTACCAATAAATGTATATGCTATGTATATACCAACGATTCTTGCTGACAAGTGTCAATATACTTTGTGTAGCAGCAATATAAACTGATGCATTTACCCCTGAGTTGAGTTTGGTCCAGCGCTCGTAGCAAGAACACAACCTAACTTTTTCATCAAGAAGGGATAACAATGTTAGATCACTGGCTCAGGAAACACGGCACAGTGCCCACATGGCTAATTGGCTAAGTGGAGCTCATTCACTTTTAGCTGACATAGAGGAAAGGCAGCAGTTCCACTTAAGCTCCCTAAACACTGCATGTACGTCTCAAAAGCTGAATGCAGTTAAATGAAATAATTCCATTCAATTCAGAGGCCCTGCATTCCAAAAATAAATAGTAAGTACTTCTCATGAATTAATTTTTTCTCTTTTTCTGTGGGGGTGGGGTGGGGTAGATTTCCATTTGTTTAACAAGGAAATGCAACTTCATGACAGAGGCCTGATTCTTGTCATGAAGAATGAAAAATTTCACTCAGAAAATGTAAATTCCACACAGATCACATTACTGCTGAGTAAAAAATGAATAGCCAATACACACCAAAATAATATCTGAGCAAACTGGCAGAGGAGGGACTCTTTGATATGCTAAAGAGTGCCATCTGTTGTCATCAATAACTTAATGCACTGGGTAGATAGTGCTATCTGACTTCATTACTTTCAAAATATGTTTTGAAGCACAGGTAATGATCCCCCTCTTGCTCATAACGCTTTGCCAACACAAACAGGAAGCCGCTGCCTGTTGCTGAACCTGTACTTTCACGTGTTTGATATTTCACATCTAACGCTTATCACTGGGAATCACGATTCTGTGCAACAGTTCAGCCCTGGAGTTTATCTTGCCCAATGTGCAGCCATTTCATGATTTACTTCCTCACTGCATGCTTGAGCAAAAATTGCCTAACGCCTCCGCGGAGATCCCGTTAATGAAATGTCATAATTAGGCCTACGAGTCATCTATCTGTCTGCCCCCAAAAAACTCCCTGTTTAAATTCTGTCCATTAGTACCAATAGATATCTGCTGGAGAAAGTCACTGCATAATGTAATGAGTTTGGTTAATGCATAATGCATAACTGTACTCTTGACCTCTTCAACCTTTTTACAATGTCATTACAAAATAAAAAAGTTCCAAATTACCTGATTCTGGAAGTTCAGTTGCTTTACATGGATTGAATGAACTGACTGTAAAAATTTTTTGTCATGTATTATTATGGGCGTAACAGTTACTCAGTTGTATGGTTATTTCTGTTTTGATGAGGCAATGCTGATTAGGCAGTTACACCAACAAACTACATTATTTTTCATCATGTTTCCGCAGTTTGTCCTTTTGCTAGGGCGCCTGCAATCTAAATATAGCCTTGTTATTAATATGAGGTTGCATGCCATATCACACCAAGCGAGGCTGGAAGTGCTGTGTATTTGCATGCATGTATGAATATGTGTGTGACTACAGGAGATGGTTGCTCCCTACAGACAGAAATGTGCATTTTGCACAGTTGTCATCTATTGTAGTGAAATGCATGAATATGTATTGTGCTGGATTAAAGTGTTATCCAAGATAACTGGAGAAATGCATGGTTCTGTCTATTAAGTAGGTGTGTACTATTGTATTCCATATGTACTGTACTGCTGCATTATGCTGTTGTCAGTGGCTCTACTTCATTGTGTTGTGTACTTAGCGACATATTATTTGAATAGAACAAAATTTAAAATTTGCACGTGATTTTCAAAATAATTTTCATGGTTGGGTTGATCACAACTACTGTATATCTCAGTTTATCAATGTAAGCACATTAACTGGATTCCTGTTAATTTAACATTAGAGTGACAATAAAAAATAAAGTTTTAACCTTGTTTTTGAATCTCATCAGCCACGTTCACCCTTTGCCATGACTTCATCAGTTTGTCCTATTTTGCTATTTGCCATGACAGTCAGCACACAGTGGTCAAGAGCATACTGTGTCCTGCTCAGGGCAGGCTCTGACTCACTCATTGAATCCAGTCTTGGGGTGACACATGGCTAAATGGCTGCACAGTTCCCCCAGCTACTGTATGTGTCTGTCTCAGCATTAGTGCTCTCACAGCCACTGCATAGAGCTGCCGTTAAGCTGCTCACTGAGCATTTTAGATGAATTCTTGCATTGGCTGCACTTCTGAAAATGTTGTAAAATGCTGAAACAGTTGACAAGTTGAGTGATAACTGGACAAATAGTGCAGTTATGTCCACAATTTGGTATAATAATTGCATTTAACTTAGTAAAATAGGTTTTGGCCCCTGTTCCTAGTTTAAATGTACAGCTAGATAGTTAATTAGCCCAGACCCTACAACAGCCTATATCCATATTGGTATAAATTTGAAACAGAAAAGAATACTAAGCATGGTTTAAGATGTCAGAAGATGGAACTATTATAATATTATAAACAAACATAATCTTCCCAAGGGGGGCGCACACCTAACAACTTTACAGTGGCTTATTAATGTGATTTGGTTGTCACAACTGGTCAAACCCTGTCTCGCAGATTAACATAAGCGTAAATTAAAGCAAATGACAAATTGCAAATAGGCTGATACTGAACATATCAATAACATGTTTCCAGATAGTGAAATTGTTTCGGCCAAAATATCTGATCATGCAGCACAACATCTATTTTGACTGACTACAGTGTTTTTAAGGGTTGGGTTCAGGCACTCACAGCACTTGGTTAAGGTTAGAGAAAAATTGTGGTCTGGCTTAACAGAGAAAAAAATCAATCCTGTCTCCTAAAAATAACGTTCATATACAACGAAACTGCAATCCTGATTATGTTTTGGTAGAGAACGTAATTGCGACCCGATTATGTTTTCTGTTAACATAATGATCATTATGTCCACAGTTAGCGTAAATGACAACTGACAAATATGTTGATACTGAACATATCAATGAAATGACAACGTATTTTATCCACCAAAATATCCGATGTTGTCTGTCGGCTAAAATATCCGACGTTGCATTTCAACATCCAGATATGTGACTGTAGCAATATTAGAGGTTTTTTTTTGTTGGGATCAGGCATCACAGCAGAGGGTTAGGGTCAGGGAAAGACTGGGGGCTGGTTATTAGGTGAAAATGTCACTTCACACAGTTGCTTCACAAACACAACTAAGCATTAAAAATGAAACCAAAACATCATCTTTTTTCTAACCTTAACCTCAGTACTTTTCTTGCCTAAACCCAACCTCACGGGGGACGTTAGTCTTGAACTCTGGTCTCGAGCATGTCAGTCCTGCACAGTGAACGCCCTTCAGCCACAAAAACAAGTCCAGTTGCCATTGAACAACTTGAACTCAGGTCTCTGGAATGTCGGTCTAGCACATACAGTACACCCAAAATCTACGCCAACTAGTCTAGACCTAGGTCTTAAGATGTAGTGGTTTTTGTCTACTTAAAAAAAGTGCACCTTTTACAAGCTGCCAGTTGCTGTCCATGTTTATTTTGGCCCAAGAACATGCGATAAGTTTCAGTCTCACAGGATTTGCATGTTTGTCTATACCAGAGTTTCAGGTGTTCAGTATCAAATCTGAGACAGTTACTGGAAACAATCTGTAAGTGTGAACTGTCCAGTCTTAACTAGTCTTCAAGTGTGTCCCTAGTTAGTAAAGATAGTAAAATGTCATTGTGGTGTAAATCTCCTGTTACCATTTTCCTCTCAGTGTACAATGCCAAATCTAGAGTGTATCTGTGTGTGTGTGCGCTACTGCGATCTATTTCACTGTGTGGTCTTTGTCAGAAAACCATCTAAAAATAAACATATACAGTAATCCACAATGTGTCTAAACTGACAGGCAAGGGTTACAAATAAGAGGATATCAGCTTCCTATTCATCTCTCTGCTCCCACTCTCCAGCTATATTCACAGTAGAGCCACTTTGGTCTGTCAAAGAGCAGCTTCAGTACTGACAAGTGATGGTTTAAAAAAGAAAACAAACGCACAACGCAAATCTCTAGTCCAATTGCAGGTGACAGTATATGAATTTATAGAGCATGGCTCAGCATAAATTAAAAATCAACCTGGGTTTAGAAGCACCTAAGTGAGTCCACTTTGTAAAAGTTTTCATCAACTCTCATATAGAGAAACAGCCTGCAACATCTTCTGAGGAGGCGGATCAAATAATACCTCATGCAGATGTCGATGCGTCTCCTATATGTGGAGTTAATTAGAGATAGTGTCCTCTGTGATCATTGGAGATAATACACTCTGCACGTGGAACAGTTACAGCGTAAGCATGAACTTTGAAGAAAATGTATTTTCTCCATGCTGCTAGGGGGGCCCGCTGAAGGTCTGCGAGGATCTAAAAGACTTCATAAATGAGTTCAAGGTGACGATAGCGGAGAATATCTGCAAAGGTTTTCTATTTTTTTAATGCTTCCTTGTAACTATTAGAAGAGATAGTTCTGTCACAGTGCATAAGTTGATCACTGGGCTGGGAATATTAATTTTCTATAGTCAGGACACTGATGTATGAGATATGTTTTAACAGCAAGGGTCCATTTCACACCCACTGGTTTTGTAAAAGCACACTGAATGAAAACCAGACTTAACAGGATAATGATGTGATTTACAACAAATAAATTACAGATGCTTACATGCTTGCAAATAACATTATTAGAGCAAAAATAATACAATTGTTGAACTCAATTTTACTCCATAATGATGACACTGCTCATCTGCAGTAAACTGGATGATTTAGATGACTATTTGAAAACACCAACCACAGTTCATTGTGCGACAACGTCTCATCACACTTAAGCCAACCTTCTTTTTTTTTTACCTTTTCTCCAAATATGCATACAAATAATTGTATTCAAAAGTGCAAATTCCACTCTCTCTGGCCTCCAATAAAGATCCACTGTAAAAGTCTTCTGATTAGTTTTATTTTATGTCATCTTTTTATTCTGGCACTCATTGTGTTCACTTTTGATTAGACTCCCACATTTACAAAAAATGTCATCAGCAAGCATCAAATTGTCATCTGTTTGATTTATTCATTTAATTTCTTATAATTATACTTTGCTGCTACCTGTAAGCACATTGATGTGTGCTGTCGTTGCAGAGCAAGCCTGTGCCGTAAATACTGCATTTCACTAGGAAAAGCACTGCATAATGGAAATATTGTAATTCCTAATGGTTGGAGTCATTTGGTGGAGACTGTAGCAGCCTGTGGGTTACAGACACTCACAGATCAAACATAGTTGTGATGAGGTCTCCTTAACTGCACAGACTGGTCTTACACAACTGAACACAATGATGAGTAGAGAGATGTGTCTGTTGCCTGAACATATAAGATAAGATTCAACGTTGTCATCCAAGATGGCCAAATGGCTGTGGTCCAGATCTGGTCAGGTGTAGACCATAAGTGGACCTCAGCATGGCCACATGTCAGTCAAGAACGAATCAAATTTTTGCCAAATGTGATCTACACGCAGCCACATTTGCTATTTTTTTTTGCTATTCACATTAAACTTAGATCCACCTTGTCCAGCGCTGAAGAAGGCCAGCAGTGCCGTATCATTGCATGAGGTGGCCTACATCTGGATGGTACCCAGGATTCAAGGTGCTACAATTTAGGAGGTCAGTGTCTGGTCCAACGACACTTCGACATGTGGACAAGCGAAGTCAAAGATCAAACTAGTGTCCCTGTGATTGCTTGATACGCCTACTAAGCTAGAAGTGGCCCTGAAGTTGTTGGCAGAAAAAGAAATGCAAACGTGTCCTCAAGCATAGACAAAAAATGGCTATATGTTAATTTACTACATTTTTGTTATTGTTAGTACATCCCATAAAAAGACTAAATCTGTGAATCCAGATCCTGATTTAGCTCATTCCTCTGTGCTACAGAGCTCCAGTGTTGTTCAAAAAGTATTACAAACACATGAATGAGTCACACCACTGTTGCACTGGATAATTGTTCTCAAAACATATAACCTTGGTATTTTTAAAAGAACGTGCTCCAC
This sequence comes from Sandelia bainsii, assembly GCA_032362345.1. NCBI lineage: Eukaryota > Metazoa > Chordata > Actinopteri > Anabantiformes > Anabantidae > Sandelia > Sandelia bainsii. The sequence continues at coordinate 3,969,260 of JAUMHL010000025.1, forward strand.
AGGCTGAGAATTACCATCACTTTTTTACACTCTATGAAACTGATTAAGTTGAAGGAGAGTCAATAAAATGATTTGTGTTAAATGGACAGGATTTAAAATTACTCAACATTTGAATCACATTGTTGTATTATATACTGTATCTACACTACCAGTCAAAAGTTTGGACACACATAGGAATGACCATGTTTTTCATGAAAAGATACATGTCTTCAGTT
>JAUMHL010000025.1:3996501-4014556 GCA_032362345.1 Sandelia bainsii
CTCTCACGGCTCTCACCAAACCATCCAACCAACCTCGACCCTTCCGGCTCCCTCCAGAGGCCCTTCATGCCTTCCATCGACTCATCGAGCTCTTCACTACTGCTCCTATTCTGAGTCACCCGGACCCGGCCAAACCCTTCGTTGTCGAGGTGGCCTCTGGAGGATTCCATCAGAAGTGCACTGCCCGGGGAACCGGCTACTCCCGAGACACCAGCTGACCGCCTGTATGTCCCCACCCAATGTCGCCAGGAGGCTTTAGTCTGGGCACATTCATCCCCACTGTCCGGGCATCCCGGCCCGAATCGCACGTACCAGCTGCTCCAACGGGCCTTCTGGTGGCCTTCTATGCGGTGGGATGCCCAGGAATTCGCCTCAGCCTGCGAGACCTGTGCCCGAGCTAAAGCAACCACCTCTCTGCCTACGGGAGACCTTCAACCTCTCCCAGTTCCTCATCGCCCCTGGTCGCACATCGGGCTGGATTTCGTCACTGGACTTCCACTCGTTGACGAAAAGGATACCATCCTCACCATTGTCGACCGGTTCTCCAAGGCGGTGCACCTCGTGGTCTTGTCCGGACTCCCTCCACCAAGACCACCGCGGAGCCAACCAACAGCTATCCACTCGCCACTTACGCCTACACTCGGAGTCCAAGAAGCTCACTCCCCGGTTCATCGGTCCTTACCAGGTCATCACGAAGATCAACCCGGTCGCCTGTCGGCTGTAACTCCCGTCTTCTCTCAAGGTCTACCCCGTCTTCCATGTGTCACAACTCAAGCCTCACACCCCCTCTCCGCTGGTCCCCCCCTCTACTCCCCCACCACCACCTCAGATCATTGACGGCGGGCCGGCCTACACCGTGCGGCGGATCTTGGACTGGCGGATCCTGGACTTTCGCCCTCGCTCCTCCCAGCGCTCCTGGATTCCATCTCGCTTCGTCCTGGATCCGTCCCTCATTACGGAGTTCCATCGTCGTCGGCCTGACCGCCCAGGACCGTCAGGAGCCGGTCCTAGAGGGGGGGGGGTCCTGTCAGGTGAGTGAGTCAGGTGACCGCGAGGAAGAGCTAGGATTGGTTAGGACAGGATATAAACAGGAAGTCCACTCACCAGCTCCTCGCTCACACATCGTGTTTCTCTATGTCCAAGAGCTCCTACCACTTCGGTAATTCTTCAGCATCGCTTCGCTTGTACTTCCAGCACCTAGCTCCTCCGGTACCGTGAGTATTGAGCCCTTTTCCACTCATCTTTATTGTTGTTTAGTTGGCCGGTTAAACGGTAACGCCGTCTCCCGGTGAGATTCCGCTTTTAGTGCTTTAGGCGTTACAACAGCACACAGCGTGTGTCTTCTAACCCGTTGTTGCTCACTCCGCAACTGGGTCAATCCTACACGCAACAAGGGCGTTCCAAACACACACTTTGTCTGTGTCTTTACACGCCTGACAAATAACAATGGTTTATGCTCATTATATATTTTGTCACAAGCATGCAAGCTCAGTTTGTGGTAAAGAGAAGGGTTACCACTACAGTTTTACATAATGATGTTTCAGAAGAAAATAAAAACATGACTTCACATTTATTTTCATTTCTTTAACATTTTGTTACTCTGCACTGTTTGTAGGACCCCACACAATTAGGAAATGACGTTCCTATTCGCAGATACAGATAGTTAATACTGAACATTCCCTGTACTCCAAGGGAGTTCTTGTATCCTAAATAATCCTCCATGTATTGTGTGTTTCTTCAAACAAGTAAAAAAAACACTTCCACCTAGGAAAACTTCAGAATTAAGTGCTGCTATCTTGAAACTAAGCACAATAAAGCTTTTAAGCTTACAAAATGTCGTCTGCTTTTAAAACAGTTCTCCAAACAGGTGTGTTTGCAGTAGAATCAGGTATTATCTAACTTTTTTTCCCTCTACTCTCTCTGCAGTAGCTCTAAAAGGAGCAGTTATTCACTTCTTTTTCTAGGTCATATCCGACAAAAACACCCTCCGAGATATGAGGTATGTGGGACAAAATCTTATCAAACGAGGCGGGCCTGTAGCCTGATGCGTATCTCTTAAAAGGTCTTAAAAAAAAAGAACTTTGGCTTTTCACACAGCAACTAGTGTTTTCTTTTTGGGAAAAAGAACAATCTCGGCTGTGCTCACATGGGTTTGGATTCATGAGTGCACTTCTCCCATCTGGAAACATTCAAGTGACTTGCTCGTGCTCAGGTTTTTTGGGAAAACTCGGAGACCGACCACAGGGTCGATGAGAACTATTTGCATTTGCCAAGTTGTCTTGAAGAAACAACTAGTGCGTTACTATAATAATAAATCTAGTTTGGTATGGATATTTAAAAAATTCATGTGGACAGAACGTGTTAAATGTGATTTGTGCTAGAGTGACACAGCAAAGCACCATAAAGTCACTATGACCTCTGTAGTCACAGTCTTCCCATTAGAACATAAAGTAAGTGTAATTTCCCCACAAACATGACCAACTAATCAACTGTTTTTCTCCCTCATGCCGTCATTCATCTCTTTCCTCGACCATTCAATAGAGAAAACGGGCTCCGTTAAATTAAGCTGGATTGCTTGAAAGAATCAATTTTTACCACTGATACTGACAGATGATGCAGGGGCAGGAGGTCAAGCGGGTATAGCCTCTCTGCATCCCCAGCTTGATAGAAAAAATGTATTCTACTGACACCTGTGAATCAGTCAGTATCCACAGATTTTAGTCCACACATTATGCACTGTCATAAGCGTGTGTGTGTGTGTGTGTGTGTGTGAGAAAGCTGAACCATAGACATTTACATAATCACACAGACTGTCTAAAGAAGTGCAGCGTATCACCAGGATCTCTAAGTGTCTGCGAAGGGGAGTCTCAGTGAAGTTCAGCTTAAAATGTGTCAAAAGCTTTAAGGGATGATACCCAGCAACTTTGACAGGTCATTCTCACGCTGCATCCTTCTTACTCAACTTTTCTTCCCCACTATTGCAACATTTGCTGAATCAGAACATTCACAGGATACCCGTGTGTTTCACAATGCCACTTCAGATCTGCACAAAAGTATCATTTCTTACGCACATATAACTATTTATATCAGATGGGGAATTATTTGATTTCCGTATTAATATCTCGGGGACTTCACAGACTCTAATTGTAACCCTCATGAGGAAATAAAATTTTTAGTTTAAGCTAAAAATATGCAGACATTACATCCCTAATTAGCTCCACCATGCAACTTTCAGCTGGATTCAAGTAAGAAACTGGTCCCAAAATGTGACATAGCACAGACTACACTTTTACAAATAAATACACACACACACACAAAAACACCCAAACCCCATTTGACAGATCAGTGCTTATTTCAGTACGACTTTGTGGGGAAGTTGTCTGTGTGCCATAATTTATTCCCTGAGGAAAGTGTATTTATGATGATTTCACCTTGCTCATTTACTAGCCCTGTAATAAATACAGTATATTTATGACTCCCTGGATGTTTACGCGCCGCATAGAGTCACACCACATCTTGTTAAGAGTTAAGGCTTAAATAGGCCGTGGAGATTGTGCATTTGTAATTTGTGAAGTTGTAAAAAGTGAAAGTTTTAAGGCTGTGGAGTGACTGGCTACTGCAGCTTTACCTGAAGATGACTTCAACTTAAACAGTGAGGATCCTGTAAAAGTGCACTACAATACACAATATAATCTGTAGTGTAGTGGTTTGGACTATACTTTCTGAGTGCAGAAATACAGTGCCTGAGTATTTTTTTAATTTGTAGAAATAGTTTACTTTTTAATAAACCTACTTGTCAAAAGCTGAATGAGAAGACTGATACCAATTTAATGTTTGTACAGTTTATATAAAGCCACAAGAGGCAGCTGATCAGCTTAGCTTAACATAAAAAAATGGAAAGCCACAAAGTGTTTTTTTTTCTTGTTTTTGTAAGAGTTAAACAAATCACATGTAACATGTTAAATAGGCTGTTTGTAGATGTTATCTTTAAGCTGTTTCCAGTCTTCGTGCTAAGCTGCGCTAATCAGAGAGGCATGCAGATAAACCGTGCTGCTCGCTGTGCTTACGTCACAACGCTGCGGTAATTAAAACAAAACCTTAAAAGAGAAGATTTTTTTAGCGTTTATTTTAATCTGTCAGACTGAATCACATTTTACGTAAGGGTAGCAACATTTCTGCCAATGATAAAAACAAGGTTAGCACGTCTATTAAAATTCTTGGTTTTATAATTGCTTTCAATAACAAATCATAAGGGTTATGGAGGAAAGAACTGGGAAGAGACTGACTGTATCAAATATAAATTGCAGGGTGGAAATAGATGTGTGTAGGTGTTTTTTTGTAAAGTCGCTTTACGCTAAAGTATTGGCAGTTGCAAGTTGAAGATTTTTTGTGCTTGTTTCTTAAGGTGTTATGTCTTATATACCTGTTAAATAAAACAAAATTGTTTAGTTTGTCCTGTTGCAGACAGCAACACCCCCACCCCAGTCCACATAGGAGCTCTCTTTCCTCATTAAGTACTGTAGTTCACTGTGAAATAGTGGAAACAATATGACGAGTGGGAGAAAGAAAGTGGAAAAGACTGGTTTGACCTCAACTGGAGCAGGTGAAAGATTGTGCAGGTTCTGTAAGTGTGAAATACACTCACATCATGTCAAGCTTGTTCAAAAGCAGTGATAAACAGAAAAGAAACGCAGTTTATTGTCACGGGGGCGATGCACAATGCTGCTGCAGTGACATCAGGCTGTGCTCAGAATTATATTATTACTTTTTATGGCGTCAAGTTGATTATTACAAGGAGATCTGTAGTTTAGTTTCAATGAAGACAGAACATTTTTAAGGAATTACTGTCTCTAAAACAATTAATCTTTTATGATAAAAATGCTTCTTATAATGTACAGCTGTGTTTAAAGTACACAAACTGTCCTCAAGTAAATATAAGTTTCCTTCATTTTTTTCAAGTAAAAGTATGAAGTACAAGCTCTAAATCTTACAGAAGTACAAAAGTAAAAGTATTCCACTAAGAAAACAATGTGTTTTAAACACTGTTGAATTTGATGCATGTGATAACATAAATGTAGAAGTTTAGTCCAGATTTGGTTGACAAATTCTCAAAGGTGAAAATTATGGTAAAAATTGTTACCTAGACTGTGGAAAAACAGCAGTCAGTAAATGGGGGGCTGATTTTTTATCACCTTTTATAGTGACAGGGAGTTAATCCATAAATGATTCATCACCATTTCATTAGTTTATACAGTTTTTCTAACAATCTAAACCAAAAATGAACTAGTAACTAATAATGTAACACAAACGTAGTGGAGTAAAAGTTAAAGTAACTTGAAATGGAAATACTCCTGTAAAGTACAAGTACCTTGAAATTGAACTTCAGCACAGTACTTGAGTAAATGTTCTTACTTTTTTTGTAGCTTAGTTGCTTATTTTGGGCTTGTTTTCATAGACCTAATTGCTTGTTTCACTCCCAAGATCCAAGTTATTCATGTGTGGAAAAGACTAAACCAGGTACATAATCAGATTTGGATTAGCCCCACATTTGGATTGATTGTTGGTTTTCAAAAAATATTGAGAAAGTATTAAAAAAGGTTTTAAAAGGTATTAAATTTAACTTAAGGATTTATGTATATACCCTGTGTGTACTGTAATCCTGGGAGACACTCCACTAGGTGGTAATGTGCATTATAAAAGCTGCCACAGTGACAAAATCTTGAGGATTTTGAAATTTAAATGTGAACATATTATATATCTACTCAGTGTTATTCAGTGATTCTTTCCATTAAATATTCACTACATGAACTATATGCTGAATTAATTCAACCTTTGATCCACCAATTTCCCGTTATCATCATATAACCCTTAATTATAGTGAGAGGGATTTAAGAAGATCTAGTCCTTTAAAATATTAAACCTATATACAAGATCAGTGGTCAGTAATATGTAAGACTGTATGAAGACTGATACTAATTTAACTGCAAAAAAAAAGAAAAATAGAGATGATCTATAGCTCGAGTCAGAATGAAACTCACTGATGCTCTGCTAGGTGAATGGACTAAAGAGACACCTCCTACTGTGTGCTGAAAGCATCACAGACTTGACTCTGACTCTTCATATTTGCTCCACGTCATCCACCTATCCCACTTTTCTGTAAGTGCCATCTCATGAAGCAGAAGAGCCATCAAAAATACGTTTCACCAACATTTTCTTGTCAGGTCCAATCAGATCTTCGGCATGCTAACGACTGCTGTGCTAACCTCGATACGATCGGTCTTTTCTCTAAAAGACAGTAAAGTAGCCTGTGAACCATGAAATGAAGCACCTCAACGAATCTCATTTTTCTCTCATGGAGTGAAAGGCCATTTTATCGAGCGTCTTTTAGCTTTCAGCTGGACCAAGAACAAAAATCAAGTAATGGATTAATCAATTACAGTCTTAATTAGTGCTGCGACTGAAGGATTAACTGAAATGAGCATGAACACAGATGATCTTATTTTAAGGTGTGTTGGTGCAGTTGTGAACCACACTCCCAAGATCCATCCAGCTAGTCTGTATGTGGGAGATTGATGCAACTGCTTTTCAATTGAGAGTGCACCAGAGAGCCGTGCAGAAAGAACCAGATGACTGAAAATGGAATTTCTCATTACTGTCTCCATGATATCTCAGGTTATTTTCTCTTGGAGAACACAACCATTGTGTCTGAAAGCCTGCTGCGAACAAGAGAGCTCACACTGAGGTTTCAATGCAGCCACCCCCCACCCTCCCCACTCCTCTCCAACTGCCACCTCAGAACCACAGAGCAGCACATGATATAGAGCAGAGCTGTCATCCTCGGCAGCCCGGGTCTCATTACTCAGGCTGTATTTATCCATCCACGCGCAGGAAGTCTGCCTTTATCAGGCCTTTTTATCGATGGTGACTGGGGTCATTACTAGGGATGGACAGTATTTCCTGTGCAGTCATAATTAAGTCACAGTGCTGCAGTAATTCATCAGTAAGGTTATACTTTGACTGAAAGCTGCAAATGCCCTTATGGCCAGCTTTTCAAAATAGCAGAATTTCAACATCATCGGAGCCTCTTAGTCTTTTTTTTATGATGCCTTGTCAGGTTGTGTTAATTGAATCGTCTACACACACACACACAAACTGTTCCATGATTTGTGAAATCCTGGTGTATGTGTGTTTAACAAAACCCTCATCCTTCCACATGTATTAAAATCACGTTGTCATCTGGAAGACCCGAGTCATCACGTATCCAAGCACTGGGGTTTGGATCAGAGTTATGTCAGTGCTAGCAGGTGGGAGAATTACAGTGCATCAGAGCTCAGCATTTTAAAGCTAATTTCAGCATTACTGTCAGATTGATTTCTGCTGCTGCGATGTGTTTTGACTATTTGAAAAAAAAAAAGATGCATAATATGCAAGACCAGGTAGGTGAAATGTTAGGACACATAGGTTCTTGTTACAACATTCGTCATGGATTAGTGCTTTTATCCTTGCTGTTAATGGATTTTTAAAAAGAAAACATGCAAAACAAGTGACAAAGTCAACAGAGACCATCTTCAAACTGTGGCATAAGCGACGTGTAAATGTTTCTGCGAGACAGTAAACAGAAAAGACAGTTAAATCTCTATTCATCCCTTGACGGAGGAGAATAACCTTGTTTTATGGGCTGTGCCACAAAGCAGAAAATTAGTTCCTGAAAAAGTCATTAGCAGCTTGCTTGTTTTATAGGGTGACATGCCCTGTTGTGACCGCTACTGTGCATTTTTGTGTGTAGAAGCTTTTCCCCGTCAGATACGCAGGAAAAAAACTGAGAGGGTAATACTGTACATGCTGACACCATATAGTAAATGAGTCCAGCATTGGTCTGTGGAAGTATTTAATATACACATTTGGTTAAGTATAAGTACGCAGCTATTTACATAAATAAACTGGAGTAGAGTTTCTATGTCACCTGTGTTGCAGTAGTCGACCAACTGATCAAACTTTGACATTTCTGATTAATCAGCATTAGCTGATGTCTGTGCTGATGTGGACCGATTAATTAAAAAATGTCTGCAGATACACCTGTAACCTGCAGTGGCAGCATTTCACATGTACATGCATCGTCAGCAGACCTGCATACACTGCGTAGCATGAGTGACCGTTCCTCATAGCAAAAGCACTAGTGAGGCGTTCAGAGACAACACAGAGTGTTGGTCGTCCATGTTTAAGAAACCTTTTTTAGAGCCAAAATGACATTGATACAAATGTAAAAAAATCAAAAGACCTTAAAACCTCAAGTTTTCATACACCTGTTAAGTTACATGACGTTAATGATGTTAACCAGCTAGCTAGCCACCACCTCTGCTAAGCCTTTGCCTAGTGCGCCACTTGCTGGAGGGGGCGGAGCTGCAAGCCCTCAAAAAAAAGTTGCTTGCAAATATTGTCAGTCGCGGGTGTTTGAGCTCGTTTTCTAAAGTGTAGTTACTTATTTGGGCTTTTCTCCCTGTATGAACCCCGCTCGCACAGGCACACACACACGCAGACCTCCAGCTGACAGAGTGACAATGTCCAGCAATAAGTGGAGAAAATATGGACAAATATATGAAAGAGTAGGAGAAAGAGAGAAAGAGAGCGCAGTGAAAGACTGGATCCGACCTCAAAGACGCTCAAAGAAGCAGATTTATCAAGTGTGAAATATGAGCTCATCATGCAGATTTAATACAGCAGATGAACAGACCTGATGGTGAACAGTTATTCAAGGTTTCTGTCTATCGGGAGATCAGCAATACTGATCACAACTAGATAATAATTTTGTCATGTTATCACTTGTACTGTACAGTAACAGGTAAATTTACTCTTCTGTCCTGGACACTGAGAAAATATTAGTTTTATGTTTTATGTTGACTTGTTTGCACATTGTGCTAATTATTATTAAGTGTAAAATTCTTAAATAAAATTAGGGTTAGGCTTAGATTTATGGGTTACGGTTAGGAATGACTCTGCGCTCGTGTGTCGGGGGTGTGTGTGTGTGTGTGTGTGTGTGTGGGGGGGTTATAGGCGGTTGATTACGGGGTGTCAAACCGTTACCTCGCCTAGGGCACCAAAATGGGTCGGGCCGGCTCTGGATGAATGTGGCCCCTGGATTGAGACACAGCTTATGTCGATATATTATTAATTTCACTGCACTTCCTTGAGTGCAGTGGTGTCCTAAAGTACAATTTCGAGGTATTTCTAATTAACTTGAGAATTTATTTCAACGACATTACAGAGCCAAATATTGTATACTTGTTATCATAAGACTTTGAGTGAAGCTGTTGTGAACTTAACAAGCTACCCAGCAGTATGTAAAACTTGTCCATATCTCGCATATCAATCCAGATGTCTACACAGAGATCAATGCGCTTTACTTTTGCCAAATACACAGCCTGAGGTGTGTTTTTAGGCTTAAAGTCTAATGTCCTATATTTAATGCATGTGATTATGTACTAAGGATTGAACACGTTCACAACAGTGTAACCTAAACTTTGTTTCAGCTTCATATTTAGCTTAGTGTTTACATTTGACCTTCTTTAATTCTCAAAAAGAAAGTGATTAAAGGCATTTCCAAAAATAACAAATTATTTAATTAATAACATTTTTTTTACATTGCTAAAATCTGATTGTTGCTAACTTGTCATAGATGGAACATTTTGTATGTGCCTGATGAGGGGAAAATGTTTAAAAATGCAATATATCAGAATACCCATTTGAGAATCAGACAGAAAGCTGTCTTGGCAAAACAGAAAAAAATGTAGTCAATGAAGACATGACACCTTCAGAATTCTGTGCCTCTGGGTAAAAACATGGTGCAGGAAAACAAGCATGAAAAGTCACTCTAACGTTCATTACATAAACTGATCATATGTCTTATGTAAGGAAACAACTGATATATATTTTCTTCTTCAAAACTCCAGTGTCTGCGCAATTTCTATCCACAGAAAAGAAATGCTTTAGCCATTTTCACATTTGATATGTCTGGAGAATCCGGCCCGGACGTTGTGTGGAGTTGTTCTTTCACATGTGTAGCACACAACAGGAGATTGTCCGTGTCAGATACGTTCTCACTCGGGGAAAGAGTGTGTTTTGACTTGAGTGTGAGGTGGTGCACAACGTGACACAACTACACTGTTGCAGTGTTATGTTCAGCACATGGTTAGAAACTATGTCCTATGTAAATAAGTTCTCATGCACCCACTTGCTAACTGAATTCTCATGAGAATTATCTGTTGTGTTCACACATGGGCTCATCAGACATTACTTGGACTTCGTGCTAGGGAGCTGGTAGGGTAATAATACCTTTAATGTCTGGGCTGACTGACTCGGACATTTGCGTTCTCACATACTGCTCCTCTAGGTAATGTCTAGAGAACTTCAGGGTTCCAGTGCGTGTCTGAAAATGGCTTTAATCTCACATTAGGAGGAAGCACAGGTGGGGTAATGACTGAGTGGCTTTGTCATCATGTATTTTCCAAGTGAAAGAGCACTTTGTCTTTAAAAATAAACTGCCTTCCAGTATAAGCACATTTGAGTGGATATGACTACTTGCTCTTGTGCTTCCCCAGATCATCGTTCATTGACTGTTAATGAACAGTGGCAGAATGATCAGGGATATTACAGACAAACAATTAGACAGGCACTCAAACAGAGGCAGCACAGGTCAAAGTGCAGGAGATTAATTACCTCTGTCACGTGAAAATGAAAATGGAGGTTTCAAGAGAAAGTACACTGGCAAAGGATGTGTTGATGCTCTGTAATTTCCCCAAGCTATTTTCAGGCAACACAGAATCATGATCTTATGAGCTTTTTCATATTTTCAGTTGTAACTTTGTTGTTCTATTGACGGGTGACCATATAAAAGAAAGAGGTGGCAGAAGTACACGTGCACAATGCACAAGTAAGAGTGAAAGTAGTAGCTTAAAAAATACTCTGTTGCAAGTACCATTTCAAATTATTTACTCAAGTAGAAGTACTAAGTGCACACTCGAACAGAGAGGGGGAAATGAAAAGAGGGACTTCAATTATATGAATTATAAACTTTTAACTAACTAAAAGTCCATACATAAACTTTCTTTATAAGCCCAAATCATTTTTTCCGGTGATTCTGCACACTAGTGTTGCAACCATGAATGCAATACCAACAGTGCTAGCCTGGACCTGGCTAATTCATGCACTTCATGCAACTGTGGCCAATGTGCCCAGGACAGCATATGCTGATAAGAAAAGTATATGATGACAACACTGGGGCTTGGTTGGGGATAGAAACGATTGACATTTGGACCCATTTTGAATATAATGCCATCAAAATTCCTGCTGGCACTTATAGTGTAGAATAAGACAACCACTAATCTGAAGAGACAGCTCAAAGTGGACCACAAAGAAGAAAGAAGAAAACCTTACAAATTACAAATACATTGTAATGATTGAAAATAAAAAGATTGACTAATAACTGTGATTAAAACTAACAAGAACTTTTGATCCCTGGACCAGGACTAAAACAGCTGACAAAATTATTAGCAGCACATACTGTGTTATCTTTTACACTGTATGCCACTTCAGTGAATACAATTTCTTTTTTGAAAAACTGGAAAAAAGATCAAAAGCTTTGGTAGAATATAAGGATGGAGGGAGTAGTGTAGTGTTTTAAGGCGTGCCGCCATATCACCCATGAGTGATGCACTGATCTTCATTTCCCTGCTCACTGTAGCACATCTCATCTCATCACACCTTTCCAGGTGCAGCCTTTTGAGCGCCTCCCTGGTGTCAGCTGGTCCCGCTGAGCTACTAGAGGACATGCTAACAAGGATATGTGAAGGGTACAGCGGGGACGTGTGATAATGTGGGACCTAGATAGACTTGACATCAAATAAAACTCACACACTGATGTGTTCATCCATATGTGAGTTTAAGCTGATTACATGATATAACAAATATCCTTTTATTGAAAAAGACCCTATTTGTATAAGCTCCCCTGCATGACTCACACTGGATCCTTTGCATTCAGCAGAGGAACTGGAATTGCATGTACCTCTTGCAACGGTGCCGTAGCAGTGATTGCAGACCAAGTAATTCCAGCATAAGTGTACTGTACAGTGAGATTGCTATTACCTCAGTAAACACCATGGTCAACTTCTATTATGTGTTTGGCTGTTGAAAAAGTGACAGGAAAATAACAGGGAAGAAACAAATCTATATCTGTAAGATATCTTGAAGGAAGAAAACTAAATAATAAGAAGAAACAGAATATGAGTGCCTTCAATCAGTCACAGAGCTATAAAAATACCTTACAACTTACTTCTCAAGTCAACAAGAAATCTGATTCATCAACGGCTGCTGATGAAGTCTTTAGCTGTTGTTCTCATTAGCTAACCAACCTACTGATTACAAGATTGACATCTATATTTGACCAAAACAAAAAGCCACAAGTCCACTGAAGGTTTATCAGAGCTTGTGTGCTTAAAACACAGCCATAATATCATGGCTGGAAGTTTAAATTTCAAAAATGGTTGCCAAGGGTTTCAGGTTAGTTTTCAAAGTGGTTTTGTGTGTTAGAGATGACTGATTTAGCCAGTATTTTATTTACATACATACAGTTTGTTTGAAACAAAACAATTCTGACTTTATAAAGTTAACTAACTAATTAAGCACAAAGGCTGCAAATCCATTTAAGTAAAGACTACGTTAATGACAATCAGACATCTCACACTGTGTAAGACTCCTGACATTTGCAGCTGTTTTGGTTACAACGAGGTTGTCATATAAAGCAGATCAACATACAGTCTGCAAGCAGCTGCCTCTTGATTTTTGTTGTTAATGAGATGCCATCATTTCCAATAACCTAGAGGGAAATATTAGAAGATTTAAACCCAAAGTAGCTTTGGTTTCATACTTTAAGCTGATCAGATCAAAAAGCTATTTTGCAGATTTCTGTTGACCTAAAACTACTGTAAAAAACTGCAACTGCAAGTATTGTTTGAGTATTTAACTTTAAACAGACAACAGCAATTTGGCATTTATATTATAAAGTACACCAGTATATATAGAGTATATATATTTAACCCCATCAGAGTATAATAATGGTAAGACTTTCTTGAGTCTTCATCAGCTACTGGCAAACATAAATAAACTGATGAACTGAGTCTCAGGTTAATTAGTATCACATCACACTGTTAATGAAAAAAGTAAAAGAAAAAAAAGAATAAATATTTTGGCCAGCTGTGCTGAATAGGTCTCTACTGTGTGATGAAGAATGCATGTTTCCTGGTTTGTGAGGTTGTTTGTGGGGTTGGAATGACTCGTTTTTGCTCAGGCTGGGGTCACATGAGACTGGTTAACGTCATTCAACTGTCATGTGAGAGTTATGACCTACAGTGTGAATTGGTGTGAAGCTTCCTGGGAAGTGATGTCAGGATGGCACTACGACTTGCTAATAGGTGATGTGGCACTACCCCCCACTCGCCACCCTTTTCAGAGAGGATCATTCTGGTTTGGCATAGATGACCTCCGTCAGTCTTTTTTCCCCTGTCTTCCTGTGTCTCTTGTTCTTAAGAAGATGGAGGTAAGTAGCTGAGAATTACTGTATTAGTACTACAGGCATTAGGTCTGTATAATGGGTGTTGTTTTGTCTTCCATACATACACACAATGATAAGATATTATCAGTATCAACATCAGTCATCTTCATATGCATATTGATGGTGTGATGGTGTATGAACATCACCAAATTTGTAGAAATAGAAGTAGTGTGGTGGTGGAGGGAACCGTTGTTTTGAGAAAATGTCCACATACAGTCTAGCGGTGTTCTTGTTCTAGTTCAGAGGTGCACAAATGAATACCATTTATCACACGTAAGTAGTGAAAGCCACAATGTATGATATTATGGTATAATGCATACAAAACCTGTTTACTATTAACTACATTCATATACCACACTGAGGACATCTTCAAAAAGTTAAACAACAGCGCATGTTCTTTTACAGTTTCCATTGGTGGAACTAAATCATTTCACCTTTTAAGTGTGAGTCATTCATGTTATACTAACTCTCAGCCCTAACTTTGTCTTCTGTGATTGGCTACATTGGTCTAAGAGCCATTTTGGGGATACTGGTGTCATTTACGTTGGATCCACTAGATGTCAGTGACCTATAAAGGTGGGAACAATCAGGCAGGTGGCAGGTGTTGCTGGACGGACCAATCATACAGTTTTTGACCGCTTACACACTCACGCTCGTATGGACGCCACACTACACCTTGCTTCACCTGCTATGCTCTCTTCTGCCACCATAATCACTTTTTGTACGTTTTTATGCTTATGGAAAATGTATGGACTGTCGTATGTTCAGCACGGCAAAGAGTGGACACTTTGTGTGTGATAAAGAATAAATAATTCACCTGAAGCAGAGGAGCAACGCCTGGACAGCGTTATTTAAGCTGAGCGCGTCACTTACTTACTTTCCCCGTCTAGCAGCCCCTCAGCGGCTTTAAGTTTAGGCTTAGTCGCTACAACAGGGTTCCCCCAAATGGCGGCCAGATTTATGGCCTGCAATGGATAGTGTAAAGTAGCAAATTTATTATGTAGTTGAAGTACATGTAGTTATGATAAATCATCTTTAATACTGAATGTGTGAATGATGGCAGAACAGAATGCATTCATTCTTTTGTAATACTGAACCAAAACCACTATTAACCAAAACATAACTTTAACCAAAATGCCTCAACATAACCACACGTTGACGTACAAAAACATAGAAGTGGAATGGTGCATCATTCTGCATAAACATCATGCTTCAAGGCTAAAAAAATTTATTTAGTAGAAATTAAACATACGTAAGCTTTAGGACACAAGGTTTCTGCACAATAAGATGGATTCTGCAGAAGAAATCATAGAATATTTCACACAGCTGATTAAAGTGTGAGACAATGAAGTAGTGTACATCTCCTCAAGAGTTTCTTTTGTAAGGTACTTTATGGATTCTATGCTCTGTACTATTTTCATTTCTTTTTAACTTCTGTCAGCCTTTGTACAAATAGCAATCCTAAAAGTTCTCTGGTACAGCACCACTGTCACCATACTGAAGCTTGCAGACCTGAACACGATCAGTTACACAAAGGTAATTAGAGCAAACCACAGCATGCAGTGAATAGGACACTGCACCAACACTTTTTTGCTTTGTGTAGTGTAACAATGGAATGTCTCTTTATGCCAGTCGTTGATTTGTAGCACCATCCTCCACTGTGCAGCGGCTGAGAATATGAAAAGGGTGGGAGGGAGATTGCATCTTGACATTCCAGAAGATTACAACTTTTGTTTATATGAAGTGAGCTCTGAAAGCAAACAAATTTCAATGAATCACAGAGTGATATTTTAATTTTGGGGTTGACGTTTTATCAACATGTTTTTCTATATAGGGGAGAAAAATACTTCCCCTCACTCCCCCTTCTAAGCAAAACAACCAGCTTAGGCAATTAGCAAATGCAAGTTAATGGTAGCTTAGCATGTGCCTCAGATAGCTAACTTCCTTGTTTCATGGCAACAAGGTGCATTAGTTTCATAATTTGGACATAATTTTGGACAGTCAGCAAACTGTCCAAAATTGCCTACTGGCAAACAGGCAACTACAGCAAACAGGACATTACAGAACAAAACAATCATCAATCCAAATAATTAACCAAATAAAGAATATGATTAATAATATAAATGAATCAAGACTCTATTTCAAATCAGGGTTGAGCAATGATCAATCAACAGCCTATATTCAAAATATGAAAAGAAGTGTTTGACTTTCTATGCTTCTACTAGAACCTGGACAGATGATTTAAAGCCCCCCTGAGCCTGTCAGAAGTGGTAAGTAACTTCAGTATATTTATTCACATACTGTAATTGAGTACAATGTTTGTACTTGCTGGAGTAATTCCAAATTATTTTATGTTTAATCCACTACAAGTTAGAGAGAAATATAGTACTTTTTAATTTTTTTTGACAGTTTAGTTACTAGTTACGTTGTAGGTGCAGCATCTGAATGCAAACATAACTAATAAATGATAATATATTATTGTGGAGGAACCAGCTGTCAGTACATACAGTTCCTAAAATCAGCTCCAACGTTAACAGCTGTGATTGTTTTGTTCCACATCAAATCTCTAGGTTACAGACAGTTAAAATAATTACTAGATATTTTCTTATATTTATCACTTTTGAATGATTAATTGCACAATAAATACGGCAAAAATAAATAGTTTTTATAACTAAGGTTTTATAAATATTCGATAAATATTTTCTTCTTTCAAACAGTTTCACTGCTGTGTACTGTAGCTTCAAATTTTTTTTATTGTTACTAACTAAAAATAGCATTTGTGAATTGAAATTAATGTTGAATGAATAATTTTTTTTGACTGAAATTCTCTGAATTAATGTTTTTGAACTTGTTCTCTCCTTGACTCTGTACATGAATTAAATTTAACAAGGTCTGCATAGTTAGCAATGCTCAATTAACAAATTAAATGTACCAAAGTCTGGGGGAGCATTTCTATGGAAGCTCAGTACTCGAGTTAAATCGTATTTTGATCTATCATTTGGCCCTAAAGAGAAGTATCAGGCCATAACATCATAAATCTGCACTGTCCCATAATAAGCAGTGCCATTTTCTAGCCCTATCCTAATATAAGAGGCACATTGAATGATTTCATAGGCACCATTACAGTGCACCCAGTGACTAAAAATAGCTGCCAGCGTTATCGCTGTTCAGCTATACTGGCAGTAATGGTGCCATGAAAACTGAAAACATGAGATGTCCTGCTAAGCTGCTTTCTACCCTCTTCCTTCTGTCCTACTAATATTAACAAGAAGAAAATATACCCATGGCCACCCCTCTGAATAATAATAATAATGAATACTTTATTGATCCCCTTGGGGAAAGTGCCTGTATTACCAACAATTTCAAAGATCTGGGTGAGTGCGTGAGTGTGCAGCCAAGTCAACAGGTTCATCAGATGGGCACCTGATGTTGGCTTGTTGTTTCTCCCTCCACTCACTCAATTTCCACTCACTCTGACCAGTCGAGGCAAATGGCCGCCAACCCTTAGCCCAATTCTGCCAGCAGCTTCTTCTGTTTGACAGACTTTTTCCTCTGTACTGTTACCAAGTGTTTGCTGAAGAGGGATTTATTGGGTTTTCCATATGCTACAACTTTGTAAGATCTTGACATTACCATGTAAAATGCCTTGATATGATTTTTTTAATAAACTGAATTAAAACTAATAACTGGCATTTTAGTGAGTTGGGCCCACAACACTGGCAAGACTCAACAATGTGTTCCACTGTAAACCTGAATGCTCAAAATAATTAAATAGATTAAGTAGTGTGAACTTAATTTTTAATAAAAAGTTCTACTTACTTAAATATTTTGTGTTAGATGTACTTTTTCTACTTATAGTCTTTGATTAACTTCAACTATTTTCTGTATTAAGTAAGCAACACTCAAAAGTGTAATTTCACTTCTTTCTAATTATTTCAAGTAATGTTTTGTACATTTGTGAATGGGGAAATTACTCTTTATAGCCTCATTGTTAGTCCTGTTAAGTGTTTACATAAAGTTGAAGGGAATATGTTTATTTAATTATATCATTTATGCCACTTTTGCATGGATGGGGACACCCATCCACCAGACCCAGCATGTGGTCATTGTAAAGTATGGAGGAAAATTTTTCTAAGACTGTAATTCAAGAATGATAAGTAAGCCAACACGTTTTCTTTCAGTTAGACAGAATTAATAATCTCCGTTGCACACTCCGAACAGAAGGTTGTGGTAATGTGCGTAAAGCGCTAAAAACAAGTAGAAAGAGCGCGGAGAGATGAACGAGAGATTCAAAATCAGGAATGCGCCAAAGACCTGCAGGAGGATCAGCTCTACTGGGGTCACTGTAATTTTTGAATTTATTTTGTTTTAGACATTTGTTAATATTTTGTCATGTTGACCTACTGTTGATGTTACCTAGAATATTGCTTTATAACTTTAGCCAGCAGTTGA
>JAUMHL010000025.1:4030923-4048172 GCA_032362345.1 Sandelia bainsii
GTTGGTATAATTTATACTACTTATTATATTGTTTTGTTTTCTTTTTTCCTTTTTTACTTCTCTAAAATGTTTACTATTACTTTCAGAGAGCTCTGCACAAGAAATCCAATGTGCCTTGACTGTTGGTTTTATGCACAAATGGCAAAACAAAAACCTTGAACCTTGAACCCTTGAACCTTGAAAATTAGAATTATTAGTATCATTATTAATTCTGGAAGAAAGAAGGAAAACTGCTTTAAGGGATCACAAGTCAGAAAGATGTAGACCCTCTGGTTTAGTTTTTAAAATATTGTATTTTGTGAACCTTTATATTTATTTACATTTTAATCTGTAAATCACCGACATGCATACAGTAGCTGTTAAATAAAGGCAGTGAAGTAAAAGCAATATGCTGAAATATAGCAAAATACTAATATGTATATATTTACATGAACAAATACTTTGATATTCCCTGTAATGTTTATTAATGGACGCTGAGGGCTGAATGAGTGCAGGAGAGAGAGACGGCAAGGACAAGAGAGGAGCAAAGCAAATGAGCACGAGAAATGAGTCGCTGTTGAGCTGTTGAGTTGCTGATAGTTTCATGGTGCCTATAACAAAATTTATCATGGAACACTCAGCAGATCATCTTCATCTATTCATTACATCACCTCAAACATCAGTCATGAAACAGTAAATACATAGAACAACAAAACCATCACTTTGAATTTAAAACATTACCTTTGTTTTGCAATTAGTCAGTGATTTGTTAGAACAATTTTGTCAGGAAACTAAAAAAATAACCATTATGACATTAGAAATAATGAAATGATTAATTTATGTTTAATAATTTCATAAAATATTTATATTTCATAAGTTTCATTTTATGAATATACTATGATTATTTAATTCATTATTATTTATTTAATATTATATATCTGTTCACCCTGATCAAATAAATGATTCAATAAGCACAAAATAAACAATAAACCACTAACGATCACCAGCTAGTGTTGTCTGCAGAACATCATCCACACCAAGTAAAATATATTTCTCACTTTTCTTTTTAACAGGATGCTGGTGCAATAACATTCTTGTGGCCCTAGAAGGACTTTCCTTGAGACAGTGAGGCTATAGATCATGCTGTCCCAACCTGCCATCCAGCAGCATGGGCGAGAAATGTGCAGCAAGAGACTCAGACAGTCACATGGTGCACTTTTTTTAGCTTGTGAAAAGATGAAATGACTTGATCCTCACATAGCTCCATATCACACCCCAAGTCCACTTTTAATACGTTTATTCTCCAAAAATATATAATAAATATATAAGTTTATTTTTAAAATGAATGTAATGCTCAGGCTCAGAATTGTGATGCATCTATACCCGTCAACTGTGTTATTATACCTATCTCAAAAAAAAAAGAAAAAAAGTTTAGGCTTCTAGTTGTCAAGTTGTTAACGAGATTTCCCACATTGTGTATACAAGGAGAAAAGCCATTAACAGGTCAATGCTGCACTCTGACGTGGACTGAAAAGTCAAGCTGCTGCTGGGAGATTGGCCACAGGTGACAAGGACAGATTCCTCCCAGCAGCAGGGTGTTGAAATCCATAATGGGGGACTTGTCAGGGCTCAAAGGAGGATTCATGATGATATCTTTAACAATGCACTGCCTGTCTGTCAGAGTAGTCGAACCAAATAATATGCCATGGAGGTGAACAAACAGCCTTCTTCCTTGGATATAATAAAAATCTGAGGGTTTTAGGTTCTATAATCAGTGCCCTGTGCTGTGATAAAGCTCGACCAAGTTGAAGACAAAGAGTGCTGACTATTTCCTGAATTTATAGCATTTTGACATGACTTGCTTGTCAGTGAAAAAAGTCTTTAGTCTTCTTCCTCATTCTTTTGTCTGTTCTATAGCTGTATAATGCTCACACTGCTTTCCTTGGGATAACACACCCCAGGTTCATGGCTCTTCCTTGACATTATTATTACACAGTGCCAATTTGGAAATGTCTCAGGAGATCGAAATGACATTCAAATATCCTGTCCAGCTCTATTCATTATGGCCAGTTTGCCAACTGGGTACCAGGTGAGCAACTCTCACATAATCAGCTCCCCAGAGATATCAGGGAGACTGTGCTGTTGTGTGGATAAGATTTAAACTTTTATCATTTCCAGTCATTAAGGTCAAACGTGTCAAAACAAATTATGACTCTAATGTCTTGTACAAGCACCTGGTTAGTGACAAGCAGTTCGTTTTGGACAGACGCGTTTCTCCAGGCCATTCTGATGTTTTTTTAATGCTCTTTCCATTATATTTTCAATAGAAATAGGAGTTAGTGACAGCTATTCAATAAATATCCACTTATGTTTTTTTTCAGGTGGTGTGATATTGCACTAAGGTGCTATAGCAGCTGTGCAAGTTATTGACTCTGTTTAACAGAAGCGCTTGCTTCCGCCACTTATGTCCCCTAAAACTATATTTTGAAACTTGCAAACATGGATGAAATTTCATTTTTGTTGAAAGACTACACTTTGTACGTCACTGTATTGTGTCAGTCAAATAAATGACCTACGGATGCGAATTCACTTTTAGGTTTTCAGTTGCCTTGCAGCGAAATCCCAGAGTGGATGCACTTAGCTCGTATTTCCAAATTAGCCTGTCCTTTTTTGAACACAGAAAGGGACAGTGAGGGGAAGAAAGCAGAGGTGTTTAGAATGCATAAGATTCACCCATTTCTTACTGAGGAATTATTGGAGCATATCTCTCTAGCTGGCAATGTAATAAGAGGGCTGACATACTATGTACTAATCATTTGATGGTAACAAAGGAAAAGAGAGGATAGAATTTCTTTAAACGAGGACTGCTTTGACCTCTGGTGTCCTGGGAAGACAGGCAACATGTAGGTCTCTTTGTGAGTAATACAGCTGTGTCTTTAGCCACCATTATCTCCCTGGGGTTCACTTAAATGTTAACAGATTTTTAAACCTACTTCCTGCTGTGCAGGCGGGTGCAAAGAAAAGATACAAAGTAAAATGGTTTCTGTAAGAAATAAACTCAACTTGTTGATGTGGCTCCCTGCATTACCTGTAGTAATTCTGAGGTATTGTACTTTACTTGCAAGGGCATTTTCATGAATTCCATCCACACTTGAATTTTGTGCTGCTCACATTATTGTTTCAGCTCGATTTTCTCAGTAAACAGTGTTATCTTACTGTTCAGCCACCAACGTCCAGATAAGAGAAGATGTGAGTGGATAAAAATGTTCATCATGACTCATCTGAGTCACCTTCATTTAGTGCCTTGCCCTGAAAGTAATGAGCTTAACAAGCAGCAGCCAGTGGTGCAGAGAGGGATCTTAAGAGTTTTTGCCCTGAGTTTTGCTGCTCAGGTAATATTACTGCCTTATTATTGTAATGATAAAGATTGTTGGGGCTGTAATTAGCCTGAAAGCAATACCTACAGACGCTACTCATGGCTGAATACAAAAGAATGTCTCTTAATACTTTTATTTATAGCTACTGTTCTTCTAATTTAGACACTGCAATTATATATAAGATAAAACTGTAAACTAGTGTTCTTTGTAGCACATATGCAATTCAACATGATCTACCATAAATATTGTTTATAAACTATAAAAGTATATATATAAAAAGTAAAAGTGATCATTTAATGCTACCTTATACATTCTCCTCCAAAAGTATTGCCATTTGGGCTTAAGATCTAATGATGAATGTCAGACAAACGTTTTCAGCTTCTATTTGCTGGTATATTAACTGTACGTCTAAATAAATTAAACAACATAGAATATAACACCTTTTGTATTAGATTACCCAAATTTTGACTTAAGTTAAGGTCACACTTTATTGATCCCTTGATGGGGAAATTCAGATGTAGTAAAAATTACAACAAACAAATCATCAAAAACATCAGAACAGAGTAAATTCAAAGTACAATACAAAAATACAGAATAGAGCAGTAGTAATACAAATAATTAAACATAATAAGGGAAGTGAGATACAGTGGATAACAAAGAATGTTAATCCGTGAGAGACAACAGTGGCACAAAGTTGACAGATGCCTTAAGCTCTGCAATCAGATAAGTCAGTCTGAGGTTGACATCACTTGATTTTGCTGGGAGCTACACAGGTTGAAGTCTCATTGCAGCAGTTCCTCCACATACTGAGGGTGGGGCAGCCTCATTTGTCTGTCCACCCTCACCAACTAGAAACCATCCATTTGAGTCGGGACTCAGTTCATCAAGCGTCATCACAGGCTGGTCCATGATCAGTGCCGATGACTTGACCATTTTATTGGGCAGAGATAATCTCAGTTTTTCTCAGCTCTTCACTCCTCAGTTTCTGGTGGATTACAGGTCTCTCTCTTGGGAGAGTTCCCTCTTCAGAAGGTAAAAATCATGTTCAGTTAGGTTAAGGTCTGGTGTTTGACTTGGCCAGTCTGTACCCTTCCACTTTTACCCTCTGCTGAAGCCCTTTGTTGATTTTTTCGGGGTGATTGTCTTGCTGCATGATGAAGCTCCTCCCAATTAGTTTTGGTGTATTTCTCTATAGCAGCCAGAATGTTTCTGTGTACACCTCTGAATTCATTCTGCTGCTACCATCATCAATAAAGATGAGTGAGCCTGTTTGAGAAGCAGCCATGCAAGTCCAAACCATGACACTACCTCTGCCATGCTTCACAGATTGCAAAGTCAAACCTGGCTTTTAGATTCTTACTGCTGATGAGGGGTTTGCAGGGCCTCTATATTTATGCTGATGAAGTCTTCTTTAGATGGTAGATTGTGACACCTTCACCCCTGCTCTGTAGAGGTTGTAATTTTTTTCAGAGCTCCCACAATGCTTTTGTTATGAGCTTTTGTTGTTTTCCATGATGTGTATGTTGCTCAGTACACCAGTGGTTTCTTTCTTTTTTATTTTTTACATTCCAAATTGTTGTGTTGGCTATGCCCGGCCTTTGACAGTTTTTGTTTTCTTTTCTCAGATTCGAATGTTTTTCTCCAATGGACAGCTCTTTGGTTTTCATGTTGACATATCATTTTTAACATTTCAACAAATGCAGTCTTCACAGGTAAAACCCAAGGCTAAAACCAAGATTTCAAGCTATTAATTGTTTGAACAATCAATCTCCCAGGACAAACTTGGGTAACAAAACATGTTACATGTTCTAAAACCTTTGCTCACTTAAAATTTATGTGGTCTGATACAAAAGATGCTCTCTTCTGTGTTGCTTAATGTATCTAGCTGAATCTAATAAAAACTGAAATTCCGATATATTATTAATATATTCATATTCATCTTTTGTTGGGTAAACCAAATGTGTTCAGTGTACCGCAAAGACAAATGAATTTGGCTGTACTTCTATTCCACAAGATGTTAGATGTAAATATTCTTATATTGTTAGAAATATATAGTAGGATCCATTGTTATACAATAAACAAACCACCTATACAGTACAGTACAAAATATCACTCCTCCCATCAGCACCAGCTGCAACATTGTGTTGTAAAATAATGCACAAGTGAAAAAGATACATATAATATCTAACTACACACAACATAAAGGGAGAATTTTTCAACTTATCAAATTCAATATTTTAAGTACACTTTATAGTTAATACTAATATTATTACAAACACTCCAGAAAAACCACACAACGATTATGATTTATTAGAAACGCATACCTAATGATAGTATCCATTATGTAATATCCCTGCTTTGCAATTTTTACAAATGCAAATGTATCAGACCCTAATCCTCAGGAATCTCTGGAGAGATACATCCCTCAGGGAGGGGATTTTAATGCTTTGCAGCTATCACAGCCAGGAAGGAAAAACCATGTTCAAATTAAAAACACACTGTAAACTCACACTGTTAAATTAAACAACCCACAGCTGTGTTTCCTTTTAACATGGACTCTACCTACACTAACCTTGTGACCTGAGGTACAGTTGTTGATGAAAATAAGCAGCTCATTCTGTCTTCTAAATATAATTCTAGTGTTGAAATGTGCCCCAGCAGCAGATTCACTCTGAATGTAATGAAACACACACACACACACAAACATTTCATACCGGGTCTCTAGGTGATAACATGATTTGATAAGTATTGATTCAAGGCAGGTGATTTGAGACCCTCTTACATATTGTACATCAAAAGTCTCTGACATCGCTGTTATTTGTTTGAGATACAACGATCCATCATGACACTCAAAACTGAAAGCTGAAAAAAAGTTGAGAACGTACACCTCTGGTGCAGAAGATTCATTATGCTTTGATTCCTATGCACTTTCCTACTCTGTTCATTTTCAGCAGTCTGTAGAACATTTCTGCTGAAGTCAAGTTCTGGTTTGAGCTAACAAAATTAATCCTAAAAATCAGCATATCCTCAACTACTGTGCCTCCAAATACACACACACACACACACACACCTCCCCTCCCACAGTCAACATCCACCACACCTCTCACACAAACTAGAACAACATCACGTAATTCCACAGAGTGCTGCTCCAAAGGGACCAGCCTATTTCATATTTATACCTAGTGAGGAGATGGTGTACTTCGCTGCGCTTTTGAGCGAGAGATTTCCCTAGCCGCTCACAAAAACGCCGCCACTCTTTAAACATTCAAGTCATGGCTCGGTAAGGTGCCTGCTGTCAATTTTATTTATAAACCTCCCTGGCCTGTTCTTTCATTCAGACAGGTGCTCTACCACCCTTCCATCCACCTCTCGTATATTGCCATGAGAGTTGCATCCTCAAAGGCAAAGGGTAAACATGGCTCACAACAGCACTTAATGCAATCACTGGGCAAATAAACACATGCCTCAGCAACATCGAGCTACAGCACTCTACAAGGTGTTAAGGCGAATAAAAATGCCTCACTACATCCCGTGGCTTTAGATGTGTATATTTCTTCTGAGAGCCACGTCTCAGAAATTACCCCCTGCTTGCTCTGCCCAGTATTCACCTCTCACGCAGCAGACAGCGAGGCTGTGGGGGCGTGATGACTCCCTGGTTGTAAGTCTGACGATAGGCTGCGATACTCACAAACCAAAATGATGGTCTCCTGTGTGGGGAATGCAAAGAGAGGATCCCCAATAAAACAGACAGATGCCCTGGAGAACGCCAGAGGAGCACTCAAACTGTGGGATTTTAATGACATAATGAGGGCAGTTGCATGCATTTGCTATTAATTTGCAGTTTCACTTTATGCAAGAAGAATAACACTAACCATATGAGTGTGTGAGACTCAAGTAAAGACATACTGCACAGAGGCGGCCATCACGATGGATCTTGTTAGACTAATTTGCATTGTATTTGCATTATTTTTAGTTTTCAACTTGTCTATTCCCAGTTGTATCTATCCAACCAGCTTTGTTTTGCTCTCGTTCTCTGTGGCAAAAGACTCATCTCTACAAAATGATATACTGTTCCCTGTGTTAATATTGGCTGGGTGGATGATCTCAACATTTATGATTAACCTTTAAGATTTATGCTGCTGCAAAGAGTTTGATGAATGTCTTTAACTGTTATTGAAGACTTCCATTGAGAAGTTAGTGTGATCAGCCCAAACTTGAAGTCCCTTGCAGTTTCAAGCCATGCACAAGATTCCCACAATGAGTTAAACTATACCAGTGAAAATAAGGTAAGGTAAATAAGGCTAGCAGTAGCAGCTAATGCTACATGCACCACACTCCTAAAGCCAGGTGTTTTATTTACAGGTATACATGCTTATTAGGATAATCAGCTTTATTGTCATTGATTACATTTAGATGTTACAATGAAATTTGACTTCTGCATTTAACCCATCCCCCCTTGGGGGGAGCAGTGGGCAGCCACAGGCAGCTAGTGGTGAGAGCCTTGCTCAAGGACACACCTGGTATGGGGGGGATACCCATACCTGGGCTGGGATTTGTTCCTTCACCTTCTGCATCCCAGTCTGATGCTTATCCCATTGAGTTACCAGGCCGCTTATAAAGCCTTACTGAAAAGAATGACCCAAAAACTGTGGTAAATGACTCCCAATCAGTAGCAATGTAGAATAATCCACTTTAGGGACTGACCAAAAAGTTATTAGGACATTTCATTCATAACTTTTAATCTCATGGTGGCACCAGACAAAGAAAGGAAGGAATCACAACAATCATTAGGATTCCTCATCTGGAAACCATGAATGTCTGAATAAAAGTGCCAAGCTTCATGACAGTCTGTAACAGACACAGCAACAAGACACTGATATTTCCTTCCATCCATCAAGTTTGGTTGACAATTCAGCAAGGGTTAGTGCAGGCACTCTTCTCCCCAGCCATGTTTTCCAGCTGCCCCTGGGGGACCCTGAGGCATTCCCAGACCAGATGAGAATTATAACCTTTCCAGCATGATCGGGGTCAATCCCATGGTCTCCTATCAATTCGACGTGCCCAGAAGACCTTCAAAGGGTGGTGCCCAGGATGCATCCTAATCAGATGCCAAATTCCCTCAATTAGCTCCTTTCAACACAGAACTCTACTCCAAGGCTTCTCCAAATGTCGAAACTGTCTCTAAGCTTGGCCGATCTGCAGTGAAAAATCAATGTGGCCACTTGTAGTCACAACCTCATTCAGTCACTGCCCAAAACTTGTGCCCTGTACACGATCAAGTGTTGGCACATAGGCCGACTGGCAAATTGGTAACTTTGCCGTTCACTACTGCATTTTCAGACAATGTGCGCATTCTAGCCGATGCTGCTCATGCTCCATTTTGCTCTCACTCATGAACTCTGAGATTCTTCAGTTACTTGGAGCAATAACTTGGTCCCACCCCAAAGGGAGCAATTCACTGTTTTCCAGCAGAACCATGGCCTCAGACAGAAGGACACAAGCGGGTTTTTTAAATTGAATTATTAAATTACACAGAAAAAGGCCTTTCCTCGAAGTCATCCTACCTGTGGCAGGCCTTTGGTATAGTCTAGAGCAGGGGTTCCCAACCCTGGTCTTCAAGGACCCCTGCCCTGCCTGTTTTCCTGCTATCTCTGCCCCTGATCTAGGGCACAGGAGTCTACTTTCTCATGCTTGAATATGTGTGTACCTCTCTTGACTATAGGTGTACAGACAAATTTCCAGTGACAAATAAATTTTTAAATTACAGATAGACAAACTCTCTGGCAACTGTATGATAACAGATATACTGTATAATAAACTATCATTCCTACATTTCTGTTTTTATCTGGAACACAAGGTATTGATTTCTTTCAGAGTAAATGACGGCATAAATGTTTTTGTATCATGTTCTGTAACAATGCACCCATTTGCTGATGCAGCACATCTGTGAATTACATTCAATTGTAATATGTCTGCATTAACAGTGAACTCTTTTGGTATCATTGATTTAAATTTTTCTGTTATGCGTAAACCATTAAACGGCGGAACAATTAAAAAGCAAATTAAAACTAATTTGTGATTTATAAATTGCACTGAAGTGCTATGGTACCAAAAATGAGTTTTGTGTTCTGCAAATATTTTTATATCTAAATGCATTGTGTTTCAATCATCTTTCCCCCATCTTTTCCCCATGTTGTTTGTATCTTCACTTATCTAACAGTAACTAGGCTGAATGGAGATTTTGTTTGTTACTGTGGTGATCTCAGGCTCTTGGCTACTGCATAAGACATTGTTAGAGAATAGTTTGACAACATAGTGTATTGTAATGTGGTGACAACAGGCGTAGTTTCTTTTCTTATGTATTGTCTTTGTGTGTCCACACAATAGGAAGCTCATGAGGATTTATGGACACAGGGTAGTGTTACAGCACACAGTGCAAAACACAATACAAGGTGTAACAATGCAGGAACACAAGAAAAATGAGACCTATTGTAGATCATGTCCATAAGTCCGGTACTTGCTAGGAAACTTTCTCACATTCCTGCTCTAAGGATGCCACTGAATCATTTTTAATGCGCCATTATATATTAACCTCATTGCTTGTTGTTCTTCTTCGTATTTATTTTTTCTTTTACCCCTTTTCTTTGTACATACACACTTGATCTGTGTGACAGAAAACGCTAATAAACGTGATCCTAAAATCAAACTTTAGGTGTCAGTTGTTTAATCATTAAATACAGAATGTAATCCAAAATGAAAGTGAATAGACCATCTTTCTTTCACCTGGGGATGATATTAAAGGTCATAGCAATGCATTCAGTAGTATTTTTAAGTCTGTATCAAAGTGGTTGACCGAGCAACTATTACACACACACACAGTGCCGTCCCTGGAGTCACACTGCTCGTGTGGCTGAAATTTTCCTGGCACATGAGTCTCACTCACCCCAATTAGGTCAGCAGCAAGAGAATATCTCAATAATGACTAGGAAGACGTAAGTGGTGCAGTCACGTCACCAAGCAAATGCCTGACCTTTCCACACACTGTACCTTCAGATCTCTTGGTTCGTACTTATGCAGACTGTATATGTCATTTGCTATACCCAGAAAGAAGAAGAAATCCTAAAGATCTTGTCTTTGTCTATATTGTTTTTTCTACACAAACTTGTTTTAACACAAGTATGAGACTTCAAGCAATTCCTCATACTTCTTAAATGTAGCTCCTGACAGCTGCCAGCCAGTACATATCGGTGGTACTACGGGGTTTCAGTGTCTTTTCCTAGGACACTTCGACAATTAGCGAGGAGGAACCAGTAATCAAACCACTGATCCAAGGGTTTGTAGACGACTGCTCTAACAACCGAGAATGTCTACTTATCTCACTCTGATTCTGTTATAAGCACTTAAAATGTTATTTGACTCCGGAATAATGTCAACTCATACTTTGGCCCCATGTGGAAAACTTTCATGCATAGTCCTTGATCAGATTCATATATTATCTAATTTCTGTCTCTATCTCTACTGTCAGAACAGTCAGATCAGAATTAGAAAATTGGAATTGAGCATAAAAAATTATAACGTGAACCTAACCTAAATCCCAGTTTTCTCAGAGCAAGCCTATAATTCTAAATTGCTTTGTCAGTTAAAAGTTATGTATTAGTTTCCCATTTTCACTTTAGATTTACTTCACATCGAGTCCTGATAGTGTGAGATCCAAGTTGAACATGTTTCTCAACTAAGGTAAGAGCTCCCTCATTTCTTTTGCTCTTCCAATTCCTGAGGTAATTTCTGTTAAATTGACCTTAGCTGTTGCTCCATACTCCTCCTAAGGTGGAGATCAGGACAAAACATTAAAATGTCAGAATACTAGAAATAAGAATGGATGAAGTTTTTAAGAAGCAAAGGCAAGACGTCAGAGAACAGCACTTCCTCTGAAGAAGTCTATGAGGAGACAAAGATCACAATGAATAGAAAGCAGTTCTAAATACATCTCAATATGTTGTTAGATATACGCTGTGTGATAGAATTTAAGAGGATACTTAAGAGTACCTTAAGAGTCTGATGTAAATAGAGTTTCCCAGCGTGTACTTTGCTTCACAGAACGCTGTATATTACATGAATGCAGCTTTAGAGCACTTGAGTGGTTTAGCCTGTTAAAATGGCAATAGCGCTATATAAGCAACTTTGAGAAAATGGACAATCAGGATGCTATAGAGGCAGATCCCACTGCAGCTTGAGTGTTCTTGTACTGAAGGGCTGCGTATTAAAATCGCTTTTGGCCTCAACCGCTGGACCTGTTTTTAGTTTAGAGTGTGTATTGAAGTATAGCACTGCCAGTCAATTACAGCACATAAACCTCTACAGTGAAGTGGTCACATTTTCAGCACAGTTAACAACCACAGTGGAAAAATTGGAAAATGTCTTCTGAATCTTCTGAATATACAGAATTTTCATTTACATAAATACTAAAGGAGCATGAAGAGCATTCAGTAGAGTTTAGGTGCCTTGATTAGGTGCAGAACAGAACTGTTCAGAAAAGTTTTGCTGTTTCAGAAATCATCAGTAAACTTAAAATCTTCCACAGATCTAAACTTCATTTTATACATTACTGATGGTGTATGTGAAGAAACACTTTCATGTATCACTCTGTAGTGGGAAAGGAAAACCTGTTTTGTCTGTGCCCACAGACCACAACTAAATTTAGGGAGATGTGATTAACCTACAGGGTTTCAATTAGCAGGGATGAGATGTTCTCAGTGTTTCAGCTTCGGTTTGTGATGTAGATTGTGTTTGGCTTTGTGACAGAGCCTTAATTGTCGCTGACTGCTCACACATTGTATACTGTACGCCCAGAGTTTTTCCACATTATTTTTATTGGGACCTCTGCAGGCTGAGCAACATCAGAGTTGCTAAATCTTTTCTTCTTCTTCTTCTTCTTGCAAAAAAACTACACCACAGCCAGCATCTGGTAAAGACTGGGACAGAGAAAGTCAGCAAGCTAACTCATTATTTCTCGGCTGCAGTGCAGGTTAATGTCAAAAGCTTTGCTGTATAGTTACAGTTATGTTTAAAATGTGTGACTAGATTAGAAACAAAGTTTGACCACAGAAAGCAATCCTCTTAATTTTCCTGCCACACATCACATGTTTCTGACTGTTCTACACACACTGTCAGTTACTTAACCAACTTTTAACCAATTATGCCTCTGGTCAGTGTCCTCCTGTTTTCATGCTGTGCTGTGATTCAGCCCAATTCACAGTTTAGTTTACTTTAGTTCTGCTGTCCATGTTGCCCATGCTTTGACTTTGACCACACTATCCATCATTATCTGCATTATCTATACCGCTTACCCTTTTAAGGGTTGCAGGCATGGATGGATTATTAGAGAAGGGGCCCCTGGGCATAGACAGGGGGGCCCCAAGCCCTCTACACCCAGAAGGAGTTTATAGTTTCTTATCTGTGTGTCTTTCATTTTTATTTATGGTAATTTTTTGTGTCTTTTTTTGGTCATTTTGTGTCTGTTTTGGTCTGTCTTTTGTTAAGTAATGTAAAGTAAATTTCCATGTGGTTTTCTATTTCCACTGAATTTTTTGGCCCCTGGACCTGTGCCCAGTAGGCACATTCAGTAATCCATTGATGGTCCAGGGGTTGCTGGAGCCAATCCCAGCTGACATTGAGCGAGTAGGGTACACCCTCTACAGTCTATCACAGGCTTTTACATAGAAACAGACAAATGTTCTCATGGGCAGTTTAAGGCTGGAACATGCTTCTGTGGATGAAGGTGCGCAAGCTCCCATGGGGAGAGTGCCGTTTCAATGCGTAAACACTGTACAGTGCAGGTGATGAGTTCTATTTGATTTTATGTTGTTCCCTCCAACCAATGATCCAATCACCAACAAGGAGTCAAGCAGTAGCTTGACGCAGAACTTAGAATATTGAGAGGCACATGCAAGCCCCCCATTCACTCAATCAAAAGACCAGTTGGAAAGGCTGTTTTTTGGGGGGGGGAACAAAACCAGCTCACAGTGAGACAGACACATGCATTTTACTGTCTTAGTGTTAATGTACCTTAATTGGACTTGGAATTGCACTTTTTGATTAGTTAGTCATCTGTATCATCCGCGACAGAGACATACAGTACTTCTATTTTAGGGAATGTGATCTTGCGCTATATTTGAGTCATCTTCAGTGGGGTTACAGAGAAGGTAACATACTTCACAAACCCCGATTGACAGTCAATGATAACAAGCAATGTGATTCATTTTTCTAAGTATATATAGTAAAAAAAAACTTCTCAGCCATCATTTGGAGAATGTATAGACAGAATCAATAGAATAGGCTACAATTTCTGAACAAGCAGACAGAAAAGACAGATCCCATTTCATTATCTTGATGCTTTTCACAGATTCACCATATAAATTGTTGGATTGTCAGTCAAGCACAGACTCTTGAATAAAATAGCCCTGACTTGGATGTATTTGCTCAGTGATGCGTCAATAGCATTTACTACCCCTGCAGATGGCTGCTCTCCTATAGCCTGGAGGAACATAGTAAAGTCTGATCTGCTTTTAACTATAAGCCAGTGCGTTGGTTTCTGCTGTGTTAGCACTACAAATATCTCAGGGAGAATACTGGATAATATGAATAAGACAGGATTCTTGAAACACACCGAATGAATGCATGTAAGTTACTATTTAACAGTCCATAGATTCTCTTCTCTGGTTAATAAGACATGAACGGTTATTTTCAGCTTTTCTGTATCTCCCTTCTCCAGTGAAGTCAGGAAGCTCAGTCATGTAGCAACTGTTGTGCTTTTCCCCCGTGAGAAAGATGATGAGACTAATCCAGAACCATTCGATCAAATGAAACTTTTCAGTCAAGCTATTTTTCAATGTCACATTTCTTTATGTTTGATCCATGAGGTAGGCTTGTCCCGTTGGCATCATCTATCATCATCAAGTCGATTTACTGGGCTCTCCTGACCACTGAGCAGTCGCTCTCGGGAGACAGATGCCTCCAAGGAACATCTGTCAGTCAAAGACTCGTGAAACTGGAGAGAAACTCATGAATCTTATATGGTAAAATGGTAACAGTCTTCATGCATGTATGGGGATGCATGCATACATGCATGCTCCTGGTATTTAGTGCATGCATGGAGGAAACCTGTGTATACTGGCAGTATGCGGTCACATACCGTGCACGCATTTGTGTGCTTAGACTGAGCCGCTCTTTGACATTCCAGTTTCACATGCCAGCCACAGATGTGATTCCTGTGCCAGCTTTGTTTAAACATGCAGCTCAGAGCCAAGATTGGCAAATCAGGCTCTTGGAGCAGAGTGCCTTAAGGCAGGAGTGTAAACATTAAACCTAGTTAGTGTTGGCACTGTGTATGTTTGTGTGTGGGTGTACTATATTTTACTCACACTGTGGGTGCCGAAACCTGATTACACATTCCCTTTGTGGGGACATAGCCTTCTTTGTGGGGACCAGATTTCCCCACAATAAGAGGAAACCATTGAATTTTAAAGTGATGACTTGGTTAAATCTGTTGACACACTCACATTGAGGTTGCTGAGGCTTCTTCAATTTTTTTCCCCCATTAAAGTCTGTTTCAGGGTGTTTTTCTTTCCAATTTCAGGATGTCATATGCTGCACAGAATGTAAAACATCTTGAGGCAAATTATAATTTGTGATATTGGGCTACATTAAATTTGAGTTGATTTGATTTAAACACCATCTGCATTCAAAAGTTTTGCTGCAAGCAGTACTAGCTCAAAGATTAATGCAAAACAAGACTTCTTCAGGACTTTAGAGGTGCGAGAGAAGCAATTCATTCTGTCACTCTTTGAAGGATAATCAACGGTGCGTGCCGTTTACTGTAAATGCAGAAATCTCTGATTTAAGCTGCCTAGTTAGTAGAAAATATCAAAACATGCCAGTGCTGCTCACTTAGACGTACTGACTGAGTCTTTGAAATATCAATGTATCGAACAGCTGCTGATTAAGTGCTGACACTTGCAGGGAAAAAATCAGTGAGTGAGACAGTCCCCTGAAGAAAGGAATGACAACACATTTTTGGGATGTTTGCGGTCACCAAAGGCTGATCACTATTCAGACATGGAAGACGACAGTGTTAATTGGGGTCTTACCTCTGGGACATCCTCTCTGTACAGTGTAATTTTCTTTGGATGATTTGCCCACAGGATGAGAGGAGAAACGGCTACAAGCGAGCCCATGTTTTTCTTCTTCAGAGACTTAGCGGTGGAGTCGGAAAACTGGGATCATTTCATCAAATCATGTTGGTGTTTACACTCAATATGTAGCAGACCTTCTTTGCCAATAATAATAAGTACTTGTTGCCAAGTTGCAAACACCATGTCATTAATCTGTTGTGTGCTACACTCAATTATTGCATTTTCTCTAAGGAGCCAGGAACAGACTGTGGCCTTAACTGTGGTTTCACAACATCTATAATTAGAAAAACAATTATTCAATTCCATGGTAATCATGGTTGCAACACGATGTAACACAAAAATCACACCCTGTGTACAGCTGCACTGTCTTTGTCACGGTTCCCACTCACCTTCAAAGTTCATTTGGGGCTAATGAACACAGCTCATAAGAGCTACACACTCCCTGATGATTTAGGAAGATATTTCACTTGTTTATGTTCACCATATGGTTGGTCCAGCTTTCCATTGGGGACCCTGGAATGGGGTTACCTTCAAAGGAGGTCTGCACACACAAATGTCATGTTTCATGTTTGCTAATGTGTTAGTAGGTTGCTATTAGTAGATGCTAGTTTGAAGGTCAATTTGAGGACAATGTTAGTATTGCTGCTCTCTGCCAGTTTTTCGCACAAAGTAATTTATTTTATATTTTATACAGCTTGTAAATAGCCTGTGGTGTTATAGCCTATTTCAAAAGACAGAAGAAGTATAGCATCTATGAACAGTTATTTTTTTTACAACACTAAATCTTAATTTTTAATTTTATTTGACCTTTTTGACACTGTGAAAAAAAGACTCTTGTCAAAGTGAAAACAGATCTAATATAAATCAATTAAAAACACAAATCAAAAAATAAAAGTTGCAAAGGTGTGCACCCCCTTAAAGTCGGTGTTTAGTAAATGGATCTTTGGCAGCAGTTACAAACCATACAGTCTGGTCATTGCAACTTTTTCTGATTCTTTGCAAAACTGCACAAGATCTGTTAGGTTGTGTTGGTCCAACCATAAATTCTCAGTTGATCTGGACTGAGTTTTGAGGTCTGACTCTTCCACTTCAGAACATTAACATTGTTGTTTTGCAACATTTTGTCTTTGGCTATATGCTTGGGATCATTGTATTGCATGAGACAGCTCTCCTGCAGATTGCATGAGGTTTTCTTCCAGGATTTCCTGGGATTTTCTTGCATTCATTTTACCCTCTACCTTTGCAAACCCCCCAGAGACACATCAGGATGCTGCCTCAACCAGAAGCTGTTAATACTCTGGACATTTACCTGCTATATTCGCAGGTGGGCTCACATGGACCTTACACAGATTTCATACTAGGTGGCTTGCACCATAAAGTTTGTTAAATAACTGCACTGACTGACCCAGATATTTGTGTTCTCACTTGGTCTAAAGCCTAGAGAAGTTCCAGTGCATGTGTGAAAGCAGCTTATGTGTAACATTGGCACCAAAATTCACAAAAGTATAAATGTGATATTAGAACATAATATAAAAAGCTTGTCACTGCTTGATTTCTCAGCTCTGATGATACACTGTAATGACCAACGGGAAGCTATGCAAGCTCATACACTTCTCACAAAAAGGTAGGGATATTCGGCTTTCGGGTGAAATTTCAGGATGAACCTAAAATGCACTATAACCTTTACAGGTGAACTTAATGT
>JAUMHL010000025.1:4048691-4073217 GCA_032362345.1 Sandelia bainsii
ACCTGAATAACATCATTAATCCAGTCATTGTGCCCCTGCATGAACAACACAGGCCTAATTTCATCTTCATGGACGACGATGCTCCAGCTCATCGAGGTCGCATCATTAGGGAACGGAAATCTAATCTAAGCAGTCACTCACTGAGAGCACCTAATGATGCACACCTGTTTTCACTGTACTTAGTAGTAGTAGATGATCTCCAACATCACAAGCGGAACAATGGTGGAAGGCATCAAACAGCGCCATGGCGACCCCTTTAACAGATCATAAATCTATAGATGCTAGAAATGTTGATAGAAAATAAAGGTTTTTAACTCCACAGCAGCAGCAACAACAAACTCACCATTGTTGTCGCAAAGACATTATATTATATATGGACAGTAGTAATCTGTGTGTGTGTACTTTAGTTGACAGTTTGCACTGACAAAAAGGTATGCACTTCAGCCAAACAAAAGTTGACCAGAAACTCAATGCAGTTCTCTTTGTGAGCCATACAACTATAATACAATAGTGGAAACAATCGGTGATGATTTACAGTCTATCCATACACACATGCGCAGCAAAGCAGCATACAGCCTGTTGTCTGCCTTGCATCTTCAGTTAGCATCAGATAGTGCTGACAGTGTCCAGATGTCTACACAGTACTCACACTGATTGCCTGAGACAAAGCCAGCAATGAAAATAAAATGCCTTCACCGGTGGAAAGTCTAGATCAGATGAGAGCTGAAGGCCAGAAGAAAAGGCAGCTAGTGAATTGAAAGAGCACATTCAAGGTAAATGACAGACTTTTGTACTTTATTTATTTATATATTGGATTTTTGATCTGTTTTGTCTTGCTTGATGCTAGTTGACAAGCTTGCAGTCATCTAGTCTAACAAACATTTCAAAGTTAAATTTTTATTCATCATTAACAAATAGAGTCTGGTGATATAGCTAACAAGTGCAGTTGTTTCTGCAGCATCCATGCGTCTTAATGATGATGAAGCAACTGGTTGTCTCAGTAATTGCATCTTTGAAGACAACTGCTTCACAGAGAGTGCAAGTGCCAATCCTTAGACTGGTAATTAAAAACGTGCAGCTGTAGCTGGGATGGGTGATTAAGGCAGTATAGACTCGTCTACTGACAGATGAAGGAATGAAAGTTGTATTGATAACAGTGCAGATGAGGAATTAGTGCAGTCCTGTCACAGCAAGAGCTGAATATGTCGCCTACCTGCATGCACCTACATTTACAACCAGCCTAACAAATACATTTGAAATATTGTAGCCTTATCCAGTTGATAAGTCAATGCAGCATACAGTTACTTACTTACACATGCAGCAGATCCAGAACTGTACTGGCATTTTTTTACAGTCCAATATTTACTCTCTTCACAACTCCAGACATACTCTACTAATACATGTTTTGTATCATGTTTAGAATCCAGCTTAGAGAAGACACAGATATATATACAATATATTGTGTATATATGTAATATTTACAATATACCGTATGCACAGAACATCCATTTGAAGCTCCTGTACAAATAAGATGACATATATGCAACACATAATGGAATATGAACTCATGTTTCACTGATCAATAATTTACAAAGCGGTGATCGACACAGCAGTGTCGTAATCCCAGGGGATTTCCAAGGTTAATGGCATAAATGCATGAATGCACTGAAATACTAGCAGTGGCTTAACATGGTATGACAGATAAGAAAACATTATTGTTCTTTAGTGAATGACAAAATAAGCAGTGTGCTAACAGTGCAGTGGAGAGGCTGAGGTTAAACGGAAAGACAAATTGGACATAAGAACAAAACACATAAAATTTGCTTTAAATGAAAAAGACCCCTTGATGGTGAGATAATTAGATGATTTCTTGCTGACACATCTCTACAGTAGGTAATTAATAATGGAAGACTGACACACTTGGCAGTGAATAGACTTTAATTCCCAAGAATTCATACGCAGTCTAGTGAAGGCATGGCGTAATATGTGACAGCAGATTAGACAAACAGTAGAAAAACACAATCAAAACTAAAGAATCACATCAGTGTTACAGCAACATCATTCACAGCAACATTCACATGTGTAAACCAGGCCACAGTCACAAGCCAGGCCGTCATACTCAGCTCTGATTTGGTGCTCATGTCAGACTTTTTTGGATGTTTTCTTTATATCTATTCTAGGATGTATCCAGTGACACCAATATGAAGCGACAGCCATGCTGAAAAGATTTGTGTGAGGAGTGACAGTAACAAAAGGCGTCATATTTCTGTAGCCTGTTTTGAACACATCCTGGTTTTGGTCTGTCCTCTATTTTTGACTTGAATTGAGATTTCTCCACAAATATCAGGCAAGACATCAATTCCACTTCCTTTCCACTGTTGATTTTTTATTGTTGGATGGAGAAAAGCCTTGTTGAACCAAGCTGCCATAGAACTAAAGTATTACAAGTCTGTCTTTGTAAGACAAGGAATTGTAACAGTTAATTTTTCATAATTTAGATGGTTCATTGTCTAAATGTTCTATCAATAAACTTAAATCTGCATCTGCACTGATGAAACACTTTTAGCCATGCCAGCAGCTAGCATAGTCCAAACTGAAATAACTGGAACAGCTAATTGATGTATTTCCATAAAATTTTGTAAATGTTTGAGTTATCCATTACATATCTCAACATCTAACAGTGGGTTAAGACTTGTGGTTTAGCCATCATTCCTATATTTAGTGTCATAACACTGATGTCAACAAGACCATTGCTGAGATCTGAGTACAGTCACAGTGCTACAAAAACTGTTCATCAAGACAAGATCGAATCAATCTACGATGCTCCTCACTCTCCTACCCCAGCCCGTCAGATGCGAGTCATCATAAAATTACAAGAAAACGAATGATACAAAATGTACCAGTCAAATAGAAATAATGCCAAATTGGCATCAGCTTTGAATTCCTATTCTCACAATAGAACATAGAAAACAAATTAACTGTTCAACCTGAAAAAAGGTCATTTTGAAACTGATGGGAGCAACATGTCTCAAAAACATTGGGTGTGAGGCAACAAAAGGCTGGAAAACTAAGCGCTGGAAGAACATTTTACAGCTAATTAAGTTATTGGCAACAGGTCAGTAATATGACTGAGTATTAAAGGAGCATCCTAGAAAGTCATAGTTTACCAAAAGATTGGTTGAAGTTCACCAATCTGTGAAAATCTGCATCTACAAATTGTCAACCAATTTCAGAATAATGTTCCTCAACCTACAGTTGCAAAGACTTTGAATATATCATCATCGACAGTATATAATATCATCCAAAAATTCAGAGAATTTGGAGAAATCTCCAAATCTCCATCTCTTTGGACAAGTCCAAAGCTCAATATTGGATGCTCATAGTCTTCGGCCCTCAGACAGCCTGCATTAAAAACAGGCATGATCCTGTGGAGGAGATCACTGCATACTTCCAAAAATCAGTGTCTGTGAACACAGTTTGGCATTCAATTCAAAAACTTAAGTAAGGTAAAGCTCTATCATACAATGAAGAAGCCATAAAGTATAATGAACATGATAGAGAAACAAATACAAAAGACAAAAACAAAGACAAATTGAAATGTGACATTCTTTTTGGAAACCATGGGTGCCACATCCTCCAGGCTTAAGAGGAGAGGGACCTTGTTGTCAGCGCTCAGTTCAAAAGCCTGCATCTCCGATGGTATGGTAGCATTAGTGCCTATGGAATGTGCAGCCTGCACATCTGGAAAGGCACCATTAGTGCTGAAAGATATACCCTGGTTTTAGAGCAGCATATGCTCCCATCCAGATTAAGTATTTTTAGGGAAGGTCTTGCTTATTTCCCCCAGCTGGATGTAGAAATGTGTACAGTGTTAAATTAAATTAAACTTTTAGATCTAAACTATGAAAATAAGACATGATATTAGCAGAAGATATATTTGAAGCTGTATGTTTGGGCTATAGCCATGTCCCTCAATGTTTGTGCCTTCTCTATACAAATTAGCTTTTTTTCTGCTTTGTAATTGGATCATAGAATTAATTCATGTCAGCCGCCACAACACAATATCCAGTGTAACAGTAAGGTTATAGTGAATATTGGCCTCCACAGACCACAGTGAAGAATGAAAGTGAACAAAAGTGCAGTTTGTCAGTTTGAGCCTTCTACACAGAGGCTTTTCCCTGTGAACCTGTGAGGAGAGCTCTGCAGGCTGCCTGTCAGGTGTCCCGTGGTGCTTGGAGAGGGCTCATGGTCTTTTTAATTCCCAGCCAATCTTCTGTCCATCACACCACTTTATCCCTACTTTAGAGCTCAGCTCAGGTCCACACACTGTCACTTTTCTGACATGTATAGCAGGCTACACCTCAACAATACCATAAAATATTGTGAGTTCCTCCCCACCTCCAAGTCACTTTCCATATAAACAACAAATTTCCAAACTGGGTGTAGGAACGGAGCATCCTGTCTGCCTCCCCACACCAATCCACTCCATATTTGACTTTTTTTAGCAGCATGTGGGAGATGGGGATGAAAGCATATATAGGGTAAAATAAAAGCTCTGGGTTTAGCTCATGACAGATCACCCCGTGCTTATCAGGTGACCCAAGCACTTTCTTCCGACTGTCCCACACATCATGTTGATAACAGTGAAGTGGAGGCGGATTCAAAACAGCACAACACACAGCCCACCAAAGGTAGGCCTCAAACGCTGCCATTCTCAGTGGATTTCCATGAATAAGGATTAGCTACAAGCTGCGAGTCAAGCTCCGGTTCTTTCAGTTGCTTTACATATTTAAGGCCGAATTTTGCACCGCCAGAACAGACAGCTTAAAGTCAAAGCAGATTGTGCAGCAGTTTTATGGGAATGAGTCTTGAAGGAGTATATTGGTGTAAGCTGCTGAAATTCTTTACATATATATGCCTTATCAGGCTTCCAATTTCACCCAATCTAAATGGCGTGTCAGACAATGTTTAGCTAAATATACATGTAACAGTGCTAAACTTTACCAAGTTTTATATTTGACTTCTTGTATGTTTTAGAGGTTTTTTAAAAAGCCAAATAAAAACAGCATATATATATATATATATATATATATATATATGTATCCCACCATTTCTGACACTAAATCAACTTCTTTATGACACAGAGATTATGAGCTGAGATCAGAAAGCTTCCAGTAAGCTCTGAGAAAAGTCATATCGCTGCTGATTTTATCTTCCAAGACTAATGACTAAGGGATAAGGGACTAATCCATCATACATTTAATTGGCTCAACGAAGATCTTTGCTACCGATACCAATTTTATGAGTGTATGTACATGACTGGGATTAGAGGTTCTGACTCTGCAAATACCAGGTGGTATTATGAGACAGTCACTCGAAATACCTTGACTTGGTTTGGTAAGATGATGGTTTTCTGGTGTATTTTATGCACCTAGTTCTGTACAGAACATCTTATACTGGGCAAACACTGTTAGAATGAAATATTGATTTAACCCTGAACTGCCTCAGCCTTACTTTAACAAAAAATACAGAATTTCCACCAGATCAAAAGTCGTTGTACACCTGATTCATCTGAGCTTGTTTAAATACTATAGACATACAGACAGATTATATAGTCTTTGTCTTACCGAAGCACCTTTCGGCCATGGCACATCCATTTTCTTTCTTTTGTCACAAGGACTGTCTTTCAGTGGTGAAAAGTGACTAAATACTTTTACTTACAGTTCTGAGGGATTTCTACTTTAGTTGAATATTTCAATGTTCTGCTACTCTACTCCACTACATGTATTTGATAACTTCTATTTACTACAATTAATCAGAATCTGATTAATAAAACAAAAATAATCAGCAAAATCAGTCTGAGTAATCCACTCATCCTGAGGGACTACTCCTTTTCTCCACCTTTCTTTCACTAACAAAGGCAAATTTTATTCTACAGTGGAAATACCCTGAGACTTATATTGCAGAGAAAGAAAAAAAATAAATCTGCTAGTTCCTTGTAATGTGCATTATAAATCAAATACACCAGAACACATCCATGAATTAAAGGGTTTCAATGTGAAAATTTTATTGAGTCTTTTTTTTATCTCACAGAGATATTTTATTATATCAATACAATGGTATTACATTACTGAAGTACCAAATTGCAGATTCAATTACAGAAAGCATGTTAATCATAAAATGACTGTAAATAGAAATTTGAGACATCATAATTGGGCATTACATCAAAAAATAAAAATAATATAAAATGTAAATGGACTTCAGGCTTTGACAGTAGGGGACTATTAAATGAGAAAGCAAAGGTTTGGAGTTATACAGATTTCATGTAGACTGTAGCATTTTTCTGAATAGTTTATAGTAAAACAATACATGTATTCATACATAAAATTATATACTGACTATTTTCAGCACTTCAGTCATTAAAATAAGGAAAAAAGCACACAAATTATCTTGTTGAAAATGAATAGGAAAGTGTTTCTTCCCAAAATGTTGAAATGACAGACCCGAGGGGTCTCATTACAAAAGAACAAAAAGGCATCAAATGACCTGAAATTAAAAACCAAAAAACATGTGCATAGCAAACAAATTTGAAAAAAGAAAAGAAAAAAGAAAACATTACAATAATTTGTCCTTACATTTCATCACGGCAACATTATTGTAACTTTTGTAACTCTTACAGTTTACCCTTACTCCTACAAATTAACCTACATCTATTCACCATCAGGGAACTATCTCTAGGAGTGAATGTCTCAAAGCTCTAATGTTACCTCTACTGTTTTATTTGAATATTCTGTCCTGTACTAAATGTTAAATTTTAAAATATAAAGCCGCTAAATCACACATGTCATATTCATGTTGGACAGAAATTGTTCTGAGACAATTGTTGTTTCTTTGATGAACACACTCTGCATCTCACTGCACTTAATGAGATGCTGTTTCATTTTTCAATATTTCGTATTTAGTTTCTTACAGTGGACGCTAATGCTTGTGTAATCTTTCATCTCTGGGGGATGATAAATGAATGTGGTACTGTAGGTGTTCTTTAATTTGACCTCTCGTTTGCTCATTTTTCCAATAACTCCACAATTCTTTTTTTTCACATAAAACTTTACTAAATAAAGTAAATGAAGTCACGTAAATAAAATTATACATTCTACATGTGATAAGTCTGCCCTTTTGCACAAACATGTGCATATGATATAATTACAGTCTGTATGTTTTAAAGACTGACAGCAAGGTTGAAGAATATAAACTTGATAAGGCAAAGCAATATTGTTAGACACTTCAACAGTATTTGCGTCTGTTCCCAATATACAGCTCATTTAAGCAACAAATACAAAACAATTCTCAGTGTATTGAAAAAGCATCATTAGAGTAGCCACTGTTCCCTTGCATAAAATCAACACAGAAAACACTGACAGCTGTCTTAACCATGTAGATGATAAGAGTTCTGTGTTAAAATGATAATTCTGAAGATTGTATGTTTTTATTGGGTCAGTGGGTTGAGAAGTCATTTTAAGAATCTGTACCACTATGACCCAGATAAACCAGCACGAGCAGCACTATTGACTACTACAGAGTACAACATGGATTATGTACACACTGTGATAACTGTTGTTTAAGGAGTGAATATATTTTTTAAATGTCACTGCCTAGGCTTTATTACACAATTTATATTATACCTTTTTGTTGCAACACTGTCCCAAAACTTATGTTCCTATGCAACTAAACTGAAAACATGATTATGCATGGCAGTTTTACAGTGGGCAGGACTAAGAAACTGCAGACCCAATTAATTAGTTCATTTTCAACATTTCATTTCATTATGTAAAAATTATGAAAAAATGTACTATGGTGTGATTACAACTACATTCCTTACAAAAAACATATTTGTAATTGCAGTTGTGTAGGAACATAATTTTGAGGAGACATAGTTGTTATGTTGATATCTGGAACTGAGCTAAGCTTCTGCTTAAAGCTACAGCATATTAACTTTACTTATCAAAGGCTCCTGTGACCCAGACATCATCAAAGGCTGCTGTGAGTCTGGGTCACAGAAGAACAACTGGGCAGCAGAGCAGAGATATTCCCCAAAAGTCGCTCCTCATTCATGTGTATGTGAACTTTGACCCACAAAGTTCTCATTTGTCCAGCTCGCTTGAGTGATAGGACTAACCTTTGGTTCAGGAAATAATGTTTGTATGTATTCTTGTTTTAGAATTTCATGGCGAAATAATGATGTTTGGTCAAATGATGTTTGTGTGTAAGGACAGTGACAGAGGTTAATGACAATGAGATATTTGATAAAACACAGTTTCATTTGAGATGTTATTACAAATGACAAACGTGATGTAAAGAGATCCCCTGATTTTATACAGTAAAGTCTACTTACAGATGTTGGTGAATACTAATGTGTATGTGCAAAAAAAAAGTATAAATTTGTGAATTCAAATAGGACTGCACAAACCAGTGCACTGTGGGTAATGTAGTTGCCAGATTTGGACGACGAAGAAGAACGTGTGGGATTAAAAGACAATGCCCCTTGTTCTGCTGCATCAGTTCATGCCCACTGTGACTCTGCCAGGGTTATAGATAGGAGTGTATTTCCTAATTGATACTCATTTAAGGCAGACACCACTGATTTGTGTGGCTAAGGAGCTGAGTTAATGTTAATTGCAACAAACTAAACAGAAAGGGAGGTGGTTGCACAGGATTTGCCTCATTTCCAGTGAATAATTGATACATTTTAGGAAATACTTATTTGCTTTTTTGCTGAGTAAGATAAAAATACTGATACCACTAGTCTACTAAGTCTAGCCTAGCTTAGCATAGGGACTAAAAACAACAGCTAGAAATTGAAAAATGCACTTCAGGTTTTGTGGGGTAACTCTGGCTCCACTACCTTCACTAACATTTTAAGTCCAAATGATGTGAACATAGATTAACTCTGCTATGAATATAGTTTAACTTGTACCTTGTGATCTGTAACATTCATGGAGGTCAAAGCAAAGCAAGAAAATACTTGAAAGCTGAGGTAAAAAGCTTGGAATATACAGTGGAATGGGAAACTAGGACATAGACCTATGCTTGCGTTCATTTCACAACTGAAGATAAGAAATTCATCTTTCCATGTTTATCAAACACATGCATGCTTGAGGATTGCAGTGGTCCTGAAAATAGTCAGATGAAAATGTGTTGTAGCTGTGCTGCTGCTTGTAGAAAGGTAGCCACAGGTGTGTGGACATTTGACAACCTGTCAGAACGCTCCCAT
The DNA here is from genome assembly GCA_032362345.1 of Sandelia bainsii. Classification (NCBI taxonomy): domain Eukaryota; kingdom Metazoa; phylum Chordata; class Actinopteri; order Anabantiformes; family Anabantidae; genus Sandelia; species Sandelia bainsii. Next base: position 4,057,963 of record JAUMHL010000025.1, read on the forward strand.
CATCCAGTCTGGGTTTAAACTATAGAAATAAACAATCTTCACTCAAGGGCTAAATACAAAGGCATTAGAAGCTACAAAAAGAATATAGAAAATATAAAAAAGATCATAAAACAGAAAATCCTCATTGGAACTGGACACATACATCCTGTTGAGTTAAGACCTAGAAAAAGAAAGAAAGAAAAATGTAAGTTTTAGCAATGAAATACAGACCTGTGGGTGAACATTGTAGCTTTGAATAAGAATTAGTTGTTTCCTATTTTAAGTAAGGTCACTTTATTATTGCTTAGTTATGGTTATTTATTTTATACTGCCCCCTATCAACAAGTCTTTCTACTTTAGGTCATTTGTTCCAACCCTCTCATACAACAAAAGTCATTTGTTGTAAGAGCGTCCCCACGTACAAGGGCAAGCGTTTGTTAAAATTGCACCTCTTTTGACGTCAGGTGCCAAAATAGCGGCTGCTTTCTTGTACAATGGCGCCAAAATGGCATGTCGTGTAATGCTTATTTTCACCCTAAATGATCAAAAATGCTGGACAATAACTGTGCAAACAAAGCGATGTGGGTAAGGTCATGTGTTTAGGTCTCTGCTACAACTGTTTTCTGACACATTTGCCACCGCCAGATGTGATTTGTTATCTTAAGTCATTCTTGTGTTTCAGTAACTTACATTTTGTAACATGTTAAAGATGCATCATAAATATCTGACCATCACAAGACCACGACAAGTCACCGTTTTCTCAACTGTATTAAAACTTCTTCATGTCAGGTAGTAAATAATTCTCTCATTTGTTTTCCCCGGCAATTAAAATGACTGTGACTGTCGCTCCCGTGGCTGTTGCACACAAAATATATGCATATTGTGTATGTATAATAGTGTAGCTACCTAGTGTAGCCAGGCCTTACTGCTGTTGACTCTGCTGTTTGAATCTCGATGTGTGAACACCCCATAACCAGTTCTATCTGTTTCCATTATTTATGTTATGCTAAGCTAAGAACATATGGGTATTCTAGCTCTGTACTGAAAACACAGACATCAGATTAATATTCTCATCTTACTCTCAGAAGGAAAGCAATTAAGCATACACTGTTTCCCAAAGTGTTAAACTATTCCTTTAGGTTTTTAAACCATCCCAGTTCGCTAACAGACAAACAAGACTAAAACAGAACCTTTTGTCTCTTCTTCCTGCTGGTATGGTGCACGCTTATTATAATTTAGATGTGTATTCTGAAGGCCTTGTTCAAGCTTTGGTAAAGCTGATGAAGAGCATCAGTCACACTGGGGATTAGTTACACAGTGCACCCATCCCGCTGCTCCTCTGCCTAATTCCAACTCTAATCATTTGCATGCTGCCGAGTGTTTGAAACTTACTGGACATCTTTGGTATGCGGATGGGGCCGCTGCTGGTGCCATCACCCCCTTCAGTCAGAGCTTTGATCTCAATGAGGTAGTCCTCTCCAGAAGGGATTTGCAGCTCCACACTGGTCTTATTTGTTTCCAGTACAGTTGTCCTTCCATGCCAGTTCTGACGATAAACAACCTGGAGAACAGAGTCGATGCCTGGATGAACAATTCATTCTTCAGCCATTTAAATGCACATGACCAAACTAACAACTCACTGTCAGAAACGAGTTGTTAGTTTTGTCATGTACATCTATCTTCATCAAAATGTATTCAAATATTTTATCCTGTAGTTCAAAAGAAACAGCAGCACTGAGAGACAAAACAACAATTTGGATTTTAAAACATGAAGAACTAGCACAGCACAGGATTCTTGTCGCCAAATTACTATTAAACCATTTCTGTCCCATGCACTGCGTGCTCCTTTGCAACAGAGATCCACAAAAGAATTACCAATATATAAGCAGGTCTGCACATCTCCGGAGATTAAATATACAGTACATGTTTGTGGAAAGCATTATAAAATACTGCTTGTATGCAAAATGGATCCAATATGATTCACTACTGTACTCATTGCTAGAAGCTTGAACTCCCTCTGCAGTCTCACACCTTTCATTTTATCATTTGGAACAGATCTTTTAATTTTGAAAGGCCAGACAGGGCCAATCCATAATGTAACACTGGAGTGCTGAGGTCTACCTTTCCACTGCAATGAGAAAGTCATTTATTGGGATGACAGCTACTGAGGCTCTATTTGTTTCCCCAGTTGTGGAGTTTCTGCTATTATTCTGACAAACTCACCTTGTATCCTGTCACCTCAGACTCATTTTCCATCGCCTTGACATGTTCCCAATTTAGAAAGATCTTAGAGTTGGTCAGGTTCCACTCAATATTACCCGGAGACTGACTTGGTGCTGCAAGATATGTAATTATATAGACACATGTTTCAGAAATGAATGCATGAAGAAATGTCATCACTAATGTTATCTAAAGCTGCAATCAGTCTTGATTGAATCATCAGGTCTTGAAGCAGAACGCATTTCATACTATGGACCTTTCAATCTTCAGAAAAACACTAGAGTATAGCAGAGGTCAAGAAAAATAGAAAATGCATGCTTTTTGATTACCTTTTCATCAATGTGCATGGAAGCACAGCTAATAAGGATGAAATGAAAAGTTCACCCCTAAAGCAGCAGAAAAGTCTTTACTGCATCATATTTCTGTGAACACTCTCAGTAGCTGGGAGCTTCTGACTTAAGCAGTATGGCTGTTTAGGCCTCAGATAAGAATCTTATTACTATTATTATTTCTACTGCAAAACAACAGAAGAACAGAGAAGCAACACTGAGCAATAAAGCATAAGAAGATGTAAAAGAAAAGAACATATATTATAACATGACATTAGCTGAGGCTGACAGAGACATTTTCATGCTTGCTAAAGAGTTGACCAGCAGGGGGAGGACAGTAAGTGAATTAATAAATTGAACAAATGACTAATGATGAAAAATAGTATCATATTGAACATTTGGCCACAGTTTCATAATTGCACTGAACATTTTTAGTTTTCATTTTGTGCAAAGCTATAGCAGTGTCTAGACAATTTGTCTCTTTATGTTTCCCTGTTGAGCTGCAGTGAAGAGAAACTAACATTTTTTTAACTTTGGATGATATCAACTTGATTTGTTTAATGCTGATGGCTAGAGCCACACATTATCTTCAGATAAACTTTGGAATGCATTTTTGCAGAGAGTGATGACTGTGGATTTTATCCCCTATCACGCCCATTAAATGCACATTAGGGAGGGATCTCACCAAGGCCAGTGTGAACAGGAGGAAGGATACCAAGCAAAAACCTTTCAGTGTTCGTATGGGCACCTGACTGTTATTTCATTTCACACACAGCTCTTGTTTTTTTCACACAGCTATCACACACAGGAGAAAACATGGTCTGCAAAACATTTAACACAAAGTGCAAATCTCTGATGAGAGTCTCCTGTTCACAATGTTTACCATCTTGCGCCTAATAAAGAGAAATGTATTTCTGTTGCTTTGAATTAGCCACGGTGTGAAAACATGCAGAGGTACAAAAGTTTTCACTCTATAAGACTATGAAGTTACATCTAATGTGGCCTTTACTAAAAAAAAGGTGCAATGAGAGAAGGAAAAGCAGCTGTGATAAAGGAGGGTATATGTAAATGTAAGGTGGTAAAAAAAAAAGTATGAGTAAATTTCTGCAATACCAAAGTCACAGTTTACACTAGATGGAAGCACTTAAATTGCACAGTTGAAGTGGAGGCACTGAAATGAGTTATAAGTTCAAGGGCTGTATTTTCATGCTAGCAGTCTTGATGACTTGATGTGAGCCCTAGTGTTTGTGTGTGTGTGTGTGTGTTGTGCTAGAGAACATGCTGACTTGATTCCAGTGATGAAGAGAAACTTGGTGCCAAGAATGACTGTGTTTTATGTGGCCCACTGTCCCCTCGTGATTGGCCACGATCGTCACAACCTCTAACCAATATGATAATACATTCTTTCTGATAAAGGGCAGTGCAGGTTAGTCAAGCCAAGAAGATGCCAAAAGTGCACCTGGCATGTCAGACAAGCTCACAAAAAATAAAATCCAAAGTGCCAGTTAAAGTGCTGAAATAAAGCACTGAAAGGAGATGAAGTGTTACTGAGATGTTAAACAAGTTTTTACGTACACAGTTGAAATGTCAGCATGTGCGTAAAGACTGGAAGGAGTTGAACTAACAACTGAAGAGTAAGAGGTTAAAGCCAGTGAACTGTGAGACTGGCAGCCAAGTCACTCTCAGCGTCATTTAAAGAGTGACAATAAGTTGTAGTGTCAGACTGAAAGCAGTTCAAATGTCATCTGTCATTTTTAATGTTTAGAAATACAACCAAAATTTTAACCATATGGAGCACTTCCACAAAACTTTTGCATTGAAGACGTAAAACAAGTCATGTCATTTAGGTTGTTTATCGCCTTTCAGACTCACAGAACAGCCTGGTAGCAGTGCAACGCTGCCAGATTGTTCTGTGAGTCTGGATAACAGGAGGCTTTGACACCTCCACACATTAAGGTAGGTTTTAGAACACATTCCTACAAAACATTTTTCTTAAAAATGAAATGTAAAAAAAAGTTGCATACCGTAGCTTTAAGTAAATGGTCAAGCAAAGCATGAAATATATCACAATCTTGTGTGTGGACTCACGTGGCTTCTTGGTGGTGATGTTAAGAGCAGGACTGCAGGGACCAAGTCCAGCGCTGTTTTGGGCTCTGACTGAGATCAGGTAGACTGTGCTGCCCTTCAAGCCAGACAGGCGAGCTGTGGTGCTGATAACCCTCGCTCTGTCTGCCTCGCTCTGCCCAGATCCTTCCTCCCAAAAGAGAACCTGGACACATAGTTTTACCACAGGCCTTCAGCCGAGTTTGGCACCTTTGCCTTTAGCTTTTAAGCTGCTCTCAAATTTAAAAAGTGGTAGCAACGGACTCAAGTCCCACTTTAAAGTGCATATTGTAGGTTTAAGTGAAGCCAGCAAACATAAAGTATTAGTAACATAAAGCAGAACCTTAAGGACAAGACACAAATAAGAAGATGCAGATATCAGACTTCATTTTGGGGCTTTTTACCACTTCATCTGTAACAATGTGTGGTCGTTTGGTTTAAGTCTTTAACATACTAAAGTTGTGATTCTGTCGGTACTGACTTCAAAGTTCCATGGTATCTGCTCAGCTATGGTACGGCCCGAGGCAGTGAAAGTCACATTTTCAATCAGCAACACCAAATGTAGCACTGGGAGTGGGGAGTACAAGGATGAGGAGAATCTGTATTCATAGAGAGATCATTTATGACCCTAACACGAGACAGAAAAAGCAGTCAGGAAAATGTCAAACAGATGGTTTGAGAGTAGGTACTTATTCAATTGGCTGCACACATGTTTGCGGGGATCTTGCTTGGGAAAAGGCAGATTAGCGACAGAGCCTGGAGTTGCTGATAACAGATGCATCTAGGGTGTTTTTTTTTCACCACCTGCAGTTTAATTATAGCAGTTTCACCAGCATTTGGGAAAATACCTAAAATACCTGAGTGGAAGAAGTTTACAGTTTTTTTTTTTTACCCCACTTCTGCTAAGAACCTAAACACACGTTCCAAGGAGGATGAAAGCGAGGGATCTAAGGAGACTTAAGCTGTCTTGCTGCATCTTAAAGTCTTATGGAGAAAGTGGCAGAAAAGTGCATCAAACCACCAATACAGTATTTTAATAATGCAGTGTTTATATGTGGGTAGCCCAAACTTGCACATTTGCCCAAAATAAAAACTTTCTTAAAGCTGGTTATAAATTTACCAAGCTTGGGCAATTTAGATTATACCGAACAACGTGTGTTCAATGTGAATTAATATACCCATTCATCAGTGCTTTAGGTTTGCACTCAGTTTCATGTTTATTAGGAACACATATCTAAAACAATTATAACATAATTCACATTTATTATAGTCCCTTTAGTCACAGAGGTACCACTATGCTCCAAATCCATGGTTCAGTTCAGACTGAGCCACTAGTACTACTATGGAGCAGTGTTTTTATATCATGTATACTAATGTTTTATTTTGCTATTACACTTTTACAACATAAAAAACACCAATCATCATGCTTTGAAAAAGTTTTATGAGGAAGAAACACATTTAGCATGTCTGTTCTCCCAAGACACCCAGTATGTTTTGGTGAGTATGTATGTAAACAACTTTAAAACAACCTCACCCTTGCTTTCTCTGTCTCATTACAGTTTACAAGGAAACTCAACAGGGCACCTGCAAATTTAGGAAAAATCAAGGAGCCCTCAAAAAATAGTAAAGACATATGGAAAGGGATTTGGCCTAGAACCAGTCTAAAAAAGTCTCAGTTAAAGACAAGACAGCATTACCAACAAAGCAAAGTAGGCAACTACCTAAGAGCCACAGACCCTCTGTATTGTTGGTTAGTGTATATCATATTAGTTTTCCTATTCTTAAATGTTGCATATTCGTAATAATAAAAATAATTTTGTTAAATTAAATCATTATCAACTGAGGCACAGGAATCCAAGTAGTCTTATATCACCATATAAATGGCTAATGTCTGAGTGTGTGGGCAAATAATGAAGCTGCATAGTGACTTGAACAATAGGCCTTTTTCACAGCATTTTCACATTTTGACTTTTTACAACAGGGAAGGCCCAGGTGTTACTAATAATATCAGCAATCTCTCTGCTCTTTTCATGTGTCCCAGTAAGCCATGACAGTGAGCCAGCATGCACAACATTAGGACCCTGAAACTGAAGCAGCAAAATGTAATTCAGCGATCACTGATTTTATTATCTACACCTAAACTTTTCCTACTGTGACATGTCAGATGTCTTCAATAGGGGCCAAACTGCAAATGATTGCCCTAGGGCCCATAAAACAGTTAATCCCACATGGTCCATAATTTGATGATTTTGATTTGGTGATGTGCACAGCCTCAAAAGTTCAAACTGCTGAGAGGTAGAGATATTTGTTTCTCTTCTGCTAACACAAAGTTGTTACTTGTGGTCTTGTGTAATCAAACTGTCGGGGAGCTCATGATATTTATGTTCATACAGGTGAAGCAGCACTATAAACTAAAAGCTTAAACTGAGTGAGGGATTCTCTGATACTTTTCATACAGTTGTTCCAGTCAAAGTACAATATGACAAAGTAGCCACGGAAAAGAGAAAGACTCATTCTAGGAGAATATGGTCAAAGACGTGACTACATTGCATCTCAAATCTACTGCCAAAACAAAAGTGTGTTTTCTGACATAATGAAGTTTTACGTTGCTTTTCCTCGTCTGCCATTGATACAGTATCTATTTCTATAAAGGGATACACCACTCCTCATCTACTTTAGCAACAGAGTCAAAGGTTGACTTGAATGGGTAGTTATCATCTTCTAATCCATTAATCTTACTGAAATCAATGACATTGCTAGCAGTGCCAACATGGTATTTGTTGGCCAACATGCATGGAGAGCTCTTTGGGCTGATACCCTGCTGGGACAGATTGGCAGAGCCATACGAGAGCTTTCCAGGCTCTCTGCTCCACAGCTGGCTGCTCAGCCTCTGTCTCCATTTACCAGTGTCAATGTTACTATTGTTCCTATTTATCAACCTTACTCTTCATTTATTCCATTATTGATCAGTTTTAATAAACAAATAATATATTCAGTGTAGTGATAGCTTAAATTATGTTTGTACTTATGTTTCTACTTGTTTTTGGGGCAGCTGTGGCTCAGGAGCTTGAGCAGTCGCCTGCCAATCGTAGGATCAGTGGTTCAATTCCCAGCTCCTTCCGTCATATGTCTGTCATGTGTCCTTGGGCAAGACACTGAACCCCAAGTTGCCCCCGGTGTGTCAGGTCAGCTGCATGGCAGCTCTGCCATCAAGCAGTGTAAAAGCGTTTTGACTAGCAATAAGGTAGAAAAGCGCTATATAAGTGCAGACCATTGACTTAACATTGTATATCCAAATAATCACAAGAACAGAATTCTGAGATACTGAAGTACTCACACGATATACAGTAGCAAACAGTGTTTTCTCCCACACTCTATGTATGTGAACATACACAGAGAATATGCATCCCGACAAGCATGCTTCATGGCCTTAAGTCATTGCGTGCAATGGACATCAGATAAATCAGTACAACAGAGGAAGCAGTATGTCTCTGCCCCCAAACAGGTGTTGACTCTCATTTCACATCACTACCAGTCTCTGATAAAATAAATTTTGGCAGTGCACTGTGTTCTGGCAGAGTGTAGGCATAGGACATTACGAATGAACTTAGCTCTCCAGTTTCACTCCCTTTTTGGCTGGAATGAGGGACACATTACGGGACGATGAACCCCTTCAGGGAGATTTAGGATCAGGCACAGAAGAAATCTATTTCTGAATTCCAGAGGACAGACACAAAAGTCTGTATACTGGCTATTTTATAGGACTCAGGAAAAGTCTCTATGTTACTTTGTGAACTGTACAGAGATAGTTATTCTTGTTTACAGTGAACGTACAAGAACAGGAGGTTAATGGCCATTGATCCTCTTTAAAAGTGTGCAGCTTCTTCTACCTAGATGTTGTCAATAACCCAGCCCAGGGAGTGGCTCATGTTCACAATCTTTCAGTGGAATAGAAGCCCTGAGGCTACACTGTCCGATGTCTACACAGGTTGCATAGTGAAAGCAGCACATTAGCAGGGCAGCCTTCATCTAACCAAGTCCAAGTGAGCACTGGTCAATGGTCTGTCCCAGAACTGCTTTAAAATCTGCATATTGCTAGCGTCATTATGCCGCCTCATTAGCCAAATATCATACCCCAACTTAATTCTAAATGCAGTGGAATAAGCCAAATTGCCACTTTAGCCGATATTAACTTTTAGAGTTATCCAACAGCTAGAAATGCAAATAAGAAAAGAGCTACTGTATAACACCAATCAGTATTTTTTGGATTGACAAGTAGAACACTGATCTATTACTTTTTTTTATTATTTACTGATTTTGTTCAAAAAATAATATTTCTCAGTGCATGATTGCAAAGAAATTAGGACTTTTAACATCTACAGTACATAATGCTGTGAAACAATTCAGGGACTCTGGGGAAATCTTGAGTAAACACCAAGTGTGTAACAACTGTTTAAAGTGTGTGACCTTCAAGCGCTGAGACAGCACTGCGTGAGAAACCGCCTTGTATTTTGGAAAGACATCGTCACTGAACCCTGTCCAATGCTGCAATCAGAAATGCAGCCTGAAACTTGGTTTCGCAAGGAGGAGGCCACGCATCAATTCTGTGCAGAAACAAGAAGAAGAGTCCTCTGGGCGCAAGCTCACATGAGTTGGACTGAAAGACATGGAAACATGTTCTGTGTTCAGAGAAGTCCACATTTCAGCTTTTTTTTTCTTATTTTTGAAAAATAGACATTGGATTTAAAGATTTGGTGCCATGTGAAGGTGCCCTTGGAAATTTCAGCAAGACAATGCCTGTGCTACAACAGCACGGCTTTGTAGACACAGCGTGCATGTGCTTTACTGTCCTGTCTGCAGAACGAGAGTTATCTCTTCTAGTAGAGGTAAAATTACAAAATGGTGACCAAAAAACGTTGAGCTGCTGAAGTCTTCTATCCAGCAAGAATGGACCAATATTCCTGTTGAAAATCTGCACCCTGAGTTCCCAAACAATTAAAAAGTGTAATTAAAAGAAAAGATGATGCCCCAACTTTTTGAGTGTGTTGCAGGATTAAACTATCTTTTTTAGTATTTTAGAAAAAGTCCTAACTTTTCTGGAAGTGGGATTTGTATAATAATTATTGCATAATGTATATATAAAAAAAGCTGTTAAACTATATTCATATTGTTACGGAGCTGTATATTTTTATCTTGGAAAAATCTGTAAAATGAGATTCCCTATGTTTAGCATTGCCTGAGCTCAGCTACACTGCTTGGTCTTGGGTCCCAAACACACCAAGGTGCTTCAAACCCCTGTCTTATAACAATGTGCGGACCAAACACTGGTAGTGACTTAAAAGCCTTCTCTGTAGAAGTCAGACCACCTGAGTATACCTGGTTGTGACATAAAATAGCCGGGGTCAGGAAGGAATGTTATTTTTATCTAGGTTTTCCACAGCCAAATCCCAGGAGAGTGCTTGTTGTAGAGGATAGTGATATATAGTGTTCACACTTTCTTTTATTTATTTATTATTTTTTTAATAGCAGTTCTCAGACAGTCTGGGGTATTGAACTTTTTTGGAGAATGGAACAACCGTCAGCATACCTCTTCATCCTCTAGATTTCCTGTGAAAAATCTGCCGGTCCAACACATGCAGTATTTTAATGTCAGACTATTTCCACATTGTCGCCTTCAGCAGTTATATTCAAATGAACTCCAGTTTATTGTACTGTCAGTCATTCTGGGATTAATGTCTACTCCTTGTTTGAATATTTCTCGCAGCACTATTATTTCAAGTTTTCCTTTTCATACCTCATATGCTATGATCTCGTCGGTGCTGGACCCTGGGGGAACTGCTTCCCAGAACACCTCAATCTCAGAGGCTGACATGGCACGTGCCCACACTCTCGAAGGCGCCTCAGAGGGCTCTAGATTAGACAGATCAGTTATGAGTGAAAGCATTCATTTCTCAAATGAACACAGTCAACCTGCAGTATTTACTGTACAGGTGAACACACTCACCTTCCTCTGCCGAGAGCACTTTCACAGCATGGCTGAACGGACCCTCTCCCAGGCTGTTGTATACTCCCACCTTCACTTCAAACTGGGACAACGGTGCGATGCTGTCGTTTCTGTAAATATATCTGGATGCATCAGGTGATGCCAGCACTGTCTGGATCCAGGTGCTGCTGCCAAGTGGGCGGAAAGCCACAACATAGCCAAAGTCCTCTCCGCTCTGCTGTTCCTCTGGAACTGGCTGAGGTAGGAACAGAAAAATTACGCCTTTGACCCAGTCAACTGTGAGCAGGAATTGAATTAGAGAGCTATAAAAAAGTAAAGCAGAAACTGTACTTTATGTGTAAGAAACTGCAGAGAAAATGTACAGATAAAGCATCTGTTTTCTAGATTTACATACAGTATATAGAATTTGCACTTGCTCCCTATATTGGTTTTGATTTACGCAACACAGTGAGTCAGCAGGCAACAAATCAGAAAAGCTCTGCCTTTAATTAAAAGCCATTCCTCGGAATCCAGACCACTGCAGAGAACACTAACTCTGCCAGAAGTCCATTCTCATCAAAAAGATTCTAAGAAGGCTCCGTCACAATGAATGCCCACTCAAAAATGCTCATGATCCTCTTACCTCCCACATGATGACAAGTTCTCCTCGAGCTCCTCCGCCACCGTTCACATTTACTGGAGCAACCTTAGGAACTAAACAGGCACAAAGGAAACTTAATCATCCCTCGGTTCGGGCTGTCATGTCTAAGGCTGGCGTGGAGGATTCTCTTAAAACCACACGGCTTTGAATGAGGTGATCACAGCCACTCTGCGGAGCTTCTTATTTACACAAAACAGGTTAATCACATAGCAAAGGAATCACATTGTTGTTGACAGTGGCATTACCACCCGTGTTCTGTGCCTGCGTTATTAGCCGAGCGCCGTATGTCAGCTCCATGTGTGAGGCACAACAGGAAACTTGTTCCCTTGTGATTCAACCAGCGGGATAAAATTACTCAGCGAACCAGCTCAAAATAGACACTTTTATGTCACTGCCTCATAGAATGTGAGGATAGGTCACATTTTCTGTTGATGCAGCCATTAATTAAGCATGACACGAGTTCCAGAGTGCTAACACACACACACACACACACACACAAGCATAATGTTGATACGTAAATGTTTGAAAGTGTGATTCAACTTCCACTTATTTTGCATGTGACTGAGTAATGAAAGTATTGGCACAAAAAGGAACAACGGGATTGTAATAAATAACATCACAGGGAGCACTGATGGAAAGTGAAACTAATCAAACAGTTAAATTACATTTTCAAAGTGGGACTGATTAATCTGTTATGAAGAGAAAAAAACAAATTGAGAGGATACCTGCCGCTTTGGTTCGAATCTGTTTTGATGGCATGCTGGGTTCTCCTACACCAACACTGTTGATTGCCACCACCCTGAATTCATAATCCACCCAGGGGTTCAAATCTTTCACTGTTGCATGCATCATCTGTCCAGGCACAGAATCAGGAACTAGGATTAAAGAATTTAGAAATGAGATGTGTTTCTACTTCACACTATTTTGTTTTATTTTTTACTAAGGCAACATATCACACATGCTGTTCATTACTGACTATTTGTAAAAAAAAAGCTAACTTCATGTGATCTGGGAGAGTGGTATCACTGCTACTAGCCACTGTTACACACTGGTATTCCATGTGTCATGAAGTTCATTTAATGCCATAGGTTTTGTCAACTACACATACAGTGTAGTGTGGCAGTCTCAATATGTTGCATTGTAGTGCCCCCACTTTTGCACTTGTCAGCATCAAACCTTTTCATTCATTATCTATTACTCTATTTATCATTCTATCCTTTTTTTAAGTTAGTTAGTTTCTGATCATCTCTCAGGTTGCAAACTTTATGATTCATATACAGAAATATCTACGTATTCTGTGTCTATTCGGTGCAACTGAGACAGAGAGAAGAGCATCTTAAGTGGCCACTGTCTCACATTACCAGTGGTGGAAGAAAGGCTCAGATCATTTACTTAAAAGCAGAAATACCAAAAGTAAAAGTACTTGTTATGAAGGATGGCTGATTTCACTTCAGTAAGTATGATATTATTAGATTAGAACAATTAATGAATCAATGTGTTCATCACTTTAATTTTGCAGCTGGTAATGATGGAGCTTCTTTGAGCATCTTATGCTTTGTTTTGAACTGCTTTACACAGTGCCTTATGATTGTACTGTGTTTTGTATTTATCAAATAAATGTAGTGGACTACAAGTACAATATTTGCATCTGAAATGTAGAGAAGTTGAAGTATGAAGTAGCAGAAATATAAGTAAAAAAGTAGAAATACCTTGAAACTGTCCTTAAGTACAGTGCACAACCCTAAAACACTATCACTCTTTATCGCACCATCACTAATGTCACTAACGAAAAAATATTTCTCATCAAAATATATTAAAGTACAATACAATACATGGCAAATAGAAGTATTGTACGTCTATAAAGAGTAATTCAATTTGAAGGTAGGCGTGTTTCCCTGCTCCCATTCCTGTTTTTTCAACAGGCACGTGTACGGGTGGTTTTTACCCGACATTAGTGATAGAGGCTCCGAAATTAATGAAAAATTTGAAAATTGTTAACAAAAAATAAGAAAAAACTTATGGAGCTGGGAACTCGTTCTTCGGGCCACCCATTCCTGTGACATTTGAGCATTTTCGGTGAAAGAACAGTCTCCTTGCATATGAAAAATATTGTCTCTCAATCACTAATGTCAGGTGAAAATTGCCCGAACACAAAAAAAAAAAAAAGACAGGGATTGGAGCAGGGAAACGTGCCTACCCTCAGTGACGTCAGTGAGCAGCTTGAAGCTACCCAAGGACTCAGGCCTATCAGAGAGCAACAACACAATGAAAATCATGTGACCACAATCATGTAGGTGAAAATCTCCCAACAATAGCATTCTAGGCTTAAGTAAATGTACTTAGTTACTTTCCACCACTGCACAACAGTAATTAAATATACAAGGGACTGTTGTGCAGCTATTACCTGTTCTCACAGTCTGCCAGCCTATAGAGAAATGGGTCCGTGCCTGCACCATGTACATGGTAACAGGACTGTGGTTATCAGGTCCGGAGCTCCAGGAAAGCTGCACATTGGCCTCAGTAATGTCAGTTACCACCAGGCCCTCCGGGGCACCGGGCGGTCCTGCAACATATACAAACAATAGGATAGATTCCTAAATTAGCCCCACTACACAACCACAGCCAAAATAACACTTCAGACTAACTTCTTTGTTTTATTCATGGACCCAGCCACAGGTGTTAGTGATCCATAACTCAGCTAACAACCCCAATTCAGGGCTAGTTGAGGCATAATGGGCTCTGTTGGGAGAGCCATTCTAATCAATACACCGAATCGATCAGTGGTAACTCAGGTTAGACTGTACACTGTATTAGTTTACGTATATAGGGAATTTCAGTTTGTTGAGGTTGTAAATTCCCTGTTCAACAATTTAAATTCAACATTGCTTAGTCTGTTGAATAATTTATTTTCAAGTGAAAAGAACATTCAGAAATTGGCTCCATTAATGACCAGCGATTTTGGAAAAAAAACAGACTGAATTTTCATCTGGGATCTCAGTGAAATTAGGGAAAGCGGCTCCATGCGCTCAAACAAACAGGTCGGGACTTGGATAACTGACATGAGATTTTCTGCTAAGCCCTGCAAATCTGCAAAAGTATCACTGAGCCCTCAGCGGGACTACCAGCTGCTGGAAGAAGATCACTCGGTATCAACATTGCTTGGTTTCAGATTATGCATACAGAAACACACAATCCATATGTAAGAGCTGCATCATCTGAGTTTGGGTGCACAATGTTCATGCCATGCTTTGTCAGTACAACCATTTTATTGTGCTACTTAGTGGTCTTGTATTTCTGTTGAGTTGGTGTGAGTCACTGAGAGTGACTGGCTGAGAGTATAATGACTGGCCACCTCATGTCTCTGATTTATATTCCAAAATGTTTTTAAGAGAACTGAAAATTAAGAAAACATCACTATCATTAGGAATTCTCAATATCATGTGAATGTGAGAAAAATACAATAATTATTTCAATCTAATTCATTGCATTAATACATTTTAGAGTATAAGTGCCTTTTACACTAGTGGAGGGTTCAGCAAGTCATTGGGATTCTTTGTGTATTATTGAATTATTAAAAATAAATGACTATATCTTTTTATGTCATAGAAATGGCAGAGTCAAGTTTTAATTAGTTTTAGACACAAAAGCACCCTGGTTAGATTTAGGGAAAGATGTGGTTTGGGACCTTTGTCACCATGGTTACAATAATGAATATATAGTTAAGGTTATGGTTCTATGAATGAATGGTTCTATAATGGTTCCTGTTGGGTGGCAGCCAGTTACAGCAGTTCCTCTCTTTGTGTGTTGTTTTTGTTAGTTTTATGGAATTTTGTTGTCCATCTTGTAATATGGGCGGCATGATAGCTCAGTGGGTAGAGCAGTCATCTCCCAACCCAAGGGTTCGCGGTTCGATTCTCAGTCCCAGCAAGCTACATGTCGAGGTGTCCTTGGACAAGACACCGAAACCCCGTAGTAGCGCT
>JAUMHL010000025.1:4073317-4097863 GCA_032362345.1 Sandelia bainsii
TAGCGCTGACACAGGTCTAGCAGCTGTCCAAACAACAATTTCCCCAAGGGGATCAATAAAGTATTCATTATTATTAATATGTTTTGACAGAATCTTTACACATTAACATAAGTTTTCGAACATATTTCTATTTTAGAGAAAAACTGAAAAAGTTACATAGTCTAGAGTATGGTGTATCATGACAGATGAAAAGGCTGTGAAGAAAGTCAAATGTTTTTATGTTTGTTTCCGTCTACTAGATTGAATATTGGGGACATCAAGATAAACAGCTAGTAGCACTAATTTTCCATTCACATATAGAAGGGAAGAGGAGGACATAATGAGATGGTTTCACTAAAAGCATCAAACCTCAAATCAATCTCCTCTTCACTCCACAAAAGATCTGATGTTTTCGTCAGCCACAATTGTTTTCGCTTTTCCATCAGAGCATAAGCTTTGGTGTTAAAGAAATCACATGCTTCTTATAATATGTAACTCTGTTTCCATGACATTTGGTCACATTTACACATTTACATTATTATTATATTACACATTACATTATTTTTTTATTTGCCAGCCAAGTGGAAAACCTTTTTTTTTTTTTTTTGTTGCAATATTCCAATCTCTCTTTGTGGCAAATTTCCATCATTTATACTCTGTTTTTATCCTTAAAATAATAAATCACCCTCAAGTACCCCCAACTATATGTCTGAAGTTACTTAAGATATTTAAATTTTAACAATAAACATGCAACCCATGAAACATAAGGTAGTGAATTTGTTAAAAAATTACTCAAGTAAGGGTTTTTTATTCTTGCATGAAGCTCTGATTTCTGGTCTCTGATCTTTTATATAACCCTTAAGCTTCTGAGATAACTTACTTGTATTGAGAAAAGTGTAATGATCAAGGAGCCCACAGGTTAAAAAGAGAATGATTCTTTAATTTAAAAAAAGTTAATGGTTGTTAATCTCTATTTTTTCTCACTGTATTAAAGTTAACATATTGGTGATACAGCTCATGTCTGACAGCAGTGAGATATGTGTGTCATAATCTGAAGAAACACACACACACTATGCCATAAAGCAAGTGCTACAAAATGACAAGCAGTGCAAGCAAGGAGCACCAGGCATACCTCTGACGATTACATCTGCTGCGGCTGAAACAGTGTCGACTTCAGTGTGCACCATACACACATATTTCCCAGAATGCTTCAGCTGGATGTTCCTCACCATCAGGTCACCTGCAAATCCCTAAAGACAAAGTCACATAAATACAGTATGTAAGTCTTGGAGAGGAAGACCAACACAAAAAAGGAACTTTAAGTTTGAATTTCTCAGTCATATGCTGTAAATGCCTCACAAAAGACGTTTGGAAATATTCACCACACGACTACTAAAACAATGACATGAGAGAAATTTAGTTTTCTAAGGAAGGCTATGCAAATATCACTTCTCTTTTTTTTCAAAACTGTTTTTCAGTTCCTTTTGTATAAAAAGTGAAGGCAAGTTAAACAGCTGTGCACTGTGGAAATGTCAGAGTTGTACAGTGACTTCAGTGGGCCTGGTGCACTCAACCGGAGGGAGCATAAATCTTGTAATCACAATAATTTAGTCTTCTTTGTTCAGGGAGAAAGTGATTGATTTGCCCGTGCAGTGAGATTGCCTCCGGGCTGGAGAAATGTCATCCCTGTTTACGGGTTTTCCCCTCAGACACAAAACACAGCAACATCTGCTGGCATCTCTGAATAAAGTGTACATGGTTTCTGAACCTGAGGGCTTGAAGGTAAAACCCACCCTAAAAGTAGAATTCCTTTAGTGCTTGTATTTTCTCATACAGTCAGTGTGAGCTATACTTAAACCAACTGACAATTTGGGAAAGAAATGTATTAAAATTGTAAGATTGATGCCACTTTTGCATGTTTGGGCCATGAGGCAGTTAAAAGGCAATTGAAAGACATGCATATCAGCACCTCGAAAGCTGAATAATTTAAGATGGAGTTCAAAAATATTGGAAAATATGCTTATTATTTCTGGTGGTGAGCTGGATGAGAAGATATTATTCTCATAACTGCCTTTGAATATCGTATATAGCATAGTGCCATATAGGGCCTTTAAAGCTCACTAATTAACACATTAAATCTTGTTTGTTTAAGAAACTTTCTGGAGTCACCGTTCATTGCTGTGCAACTTCTCAGACTACAGAAATAGTCTGGTGCATAACCTCTCCTCCAGCAATCTGCTGTTCCTACACCTTGGTTGTGGAGAGATTAAAGAAGATATAATGTGTTAATTACTGTGCTTTGGAGGTGCTAGTTGTTTTCCTCTCTATCGAACCCTTATGTGTTCTATAGCCTTATGGCATGAGAGTGGTATCCATTTTCTCACCTAACTCTCCAGATAGTTAGATGAATAGCAAACACACATATTTCCCCAAGATGTCAAACTGTTCCTCTAACATGTTGAGTCTTGTTTGTTTAAAGCTGTACACAAACAGCGGTGTAGGAACTAGGTGACCAACAGCTGGCTGCAGTGACTTGCCGAGTCCTGTCGTCGCTGTGGGGTTGCCAGGCAGTGGCGTGAAAAAATGAAGTGCTGTGTGGATGGACAACTGTTGTTTGTCAAACAGCTGAATGTCAAAAAGTGCAACACATGACAGTGCAGTCAAACAGTGCTGTATCATTTGACACACAGCTGTTGACAGCTGTAGCACACACTAGAGGAATCGTGCAAACAGAAGAAGTAGTCAGTTTACATCTGCCAGCGAGTGAATGAGATACAGGGAGTGAGTACAGGTATATTGTCAGGCAAAAAAAAAAAAAGGTTTTCTGCTGACCGAGTTTTGCATTTGTATTTTGAGCCCCCTGGTTAAGGCTGACTGCGGCCTGGTCCCAGCACCATACTCCAATCAAAGATATGAGAGTGGTGTCTTATCAAACTCAAGAATGCTAATAACAATTTTCCCCAAATTTCACACCATCAGTGATGTCTTTCTGTAGCTGGGATGGTATACTTGGCAATTGTCAACAGTTGCGTGCCAGTCCTTCCGTAGTGCCGGTTCAAAGCCTGGTGGGGAAGGTTGTATCAGGAGGGGAATCTGGCGAGAAAACCTTGCCAAATTAACATGTGTAGTGATCTTCAGTACAGTTGTATGCAAGGGTTTGTGACAAATTACATATTTGGGTGATTTTGTAATTGGGAAGTTGCAAACACAGTATCTCTAGGACAAGGAAATTAATACATAGTTACTTTTCATGTCATAAACCGAACAGAAATCTAAAGATCACTGTGGATTCTGCAGAATTTTGGGCGCCTTACATTTTACTTTGTAAAAAGCTTCAAGTTAAATTAAATTGTCCATGTGAGACGTGGTCTCACTTACTGGAAATACTAGTAAGTAAAGTAAAGTAAAGTAATAAATAAAGAACGTGCAGTACACAGCAGAAATGTTTGTCTTTTGTTTACAGCACATTGAAGCAGCAACTGTCACATAACAGAAATATCATCGAAACACCCACACGTTCGCTGTGAACTGTTCGGACATTGAGCTGCTCTATTCATACATGGACTGTACTAGGGAGCTGGCAGGGTAAAGTCTGATTATTGTCCGGTCCAACTGCTTCAGACATTTGTGTTCTCACATACAGCTCCTCCGGGCAATGTCAGATAAGGGTTGCAGTGCATGTGTGAGAACAGATTAAGCTTGAGTCTGTTTAGTTAGTCCATAGTGGATTTTAAGCTGTGTTTAGGATCATTATACTGTTGTAGAAGCCATCCTTTTTCAGCTTCAGCTGTTTTACTGATGGTATGACGTTTGCTTCCATAATTTGCTGATATTTAGTGGAATCCATTCTTGTCTCTGCCATCACCATGTTTCTTGAACCAATGTATGTACCAACCCAAAAGTGTGACACTGTAGATCCAACTCCATGCTGAGCAGTTGCCATGCTTTTCTTTTCATTCAATGCTGCTTCTTTTCTCCCCAAACACACAGCACCTTTGCTGGCTGTGGTCAAAAAGTTTTATTTAAACTTTGAACTTTCGAAAACACATCAGGCTTTTGTAAATGTACGGTTGCATACTTCTCACGTTGGATTGTAAGGTGAGGATACAGGTAAGCTTTTCTTCCACAGACTCCACTACCACTCCTGAATCTGCTAAATCTTTCTGCAGATTTTTGCAGTCAAATGGTGGTTTTGATCTGCCTTTCTCACCAACTTATGAGCAATTCTCTACAAGACACGTCTTGGTCTTCCAGAACTCCCCTAAAGTGCTATACTTGAATTAAATTTTTCACTATGGACACTCAATCAGAAAACCTGTATTCTTGTGGCCGTCCACAGCATTGTGGACATCAATAACTTTCATTTTCAAAGCCTTACACAGCTGCTTGGAGGAGCCTATGGCTGCTGAGTGTTGGTCCAAGGTTTGAAGAGTCAGAGTATAAGTGAAGCTTTGAAACAGGCACTAGCTGACATTTTCTAAACACAACTGTTGACATATCTCAAGCCTGTTAAGGGGAGTCAAAAGGTCAGTCAAACTTTTCCAGACAACTGTGGCTGCAATGGTATTACAAAGCATGTTACCATCAAATATATATATTTTTCACTATCTGTCATAGAGATAAACTGGCAGAAAAGTGCTGCTCTGAGGAACTTCAATATCAGCTCTGGCTTTTTTTTTAAATGATGTAGGTCAAATCCTCCGCACTGATTTTCTTTGCCTAAAATCACAGAGCACAAGTGTTCGCCCACGTTATACATACCCCTCCAATCATTTCAAAGTGCTCCTGCTTGCTGAAATCAATGGCTTTGCCGTTGAAAAACCACTTGAAGATGGGGCTCAGGGACGAATCACTCGACACCTCGCATGGCAACACGAGACTCTGTCCCACGGTGGCGTCCAAACTCAAGGGTGGAACAATGATCTTGGTGGGTTCTACAGCATTAGGATTAGGAAAAAAAAGAAGACTCATTTGTTACTATATGTAGCACTGTATCACTGTGAAATCCAGCCAAATGAAGAAGGTAATAAAGCTTAATTTGCCCAGAACAGTGAGACAGATCCTGCTCTATCAGTGTAATTAAGTGACCTTAAATAACTTCACTTAGGAAGCGAATGTGTTCCATAACTCAGTAATGAATAATTAAACTCACTGCGATCACAAAGTCAACTAGAAAGGAAAAAGGGAATCTCTCTCTATAATCGCTGTTATTTAAAAACCTAAATCTGAAAATACTACTGTGGCTCTTTTTAAATTAAATGTTGGTGACAAAATATTCTTCACTCACAGCTACAGACGGTGGTGGTTTGCTCCACTTGGTTACATGAACAATAACTCACAGCTGACAAAACCATGGATGACTTATACGTCTGTCAAACAGCCGGGAACATAAAATGGCTATATATTTCATTATCAATTTCATGCTTGAGCTGGTATTTTTTTCCCCTTAACAAAAGTTTAAACCCTTGGCTTAGGAGGTACAGTCGTGGGAACCTGTGGAAGAAAAAAAAAGAAATCAGAAATACCTTTCACCAACAGCATTCCGGTGCTGCTGGATGCTCCAAAACGGTTTCTGGCCACACATGTGTACCTGCCTCCATCGGATTTGGAAATGTTAGTGATGCGCAGAGTCCCATCCTCCATGATGGTCTGTCTAATGAAAGTGACAAAGCTGAAACAGCCCAACTCCCATTTGATTATCAATTCTTTAGCTGCTAATTGAATGAGGAGTAATGATAAGAATCAAATGAATACCTCCAAGATGCGATATGTTCTCACTTCTCAAGCCATTTGAACTTTTTTGTTTTCTCCATTTATTCCATTTTGAATGACAGCTACAGAATCTATACCAAACGTCTGTCTGCATGCCTCAGAAGATAACAATTATCTTAGGTGAAGCAGAACAGATTTGCTGTAGGGTCAGTGTGGTATTGACAACACAATAGCTTAAATGCATATATTAATTGGATACACAACAGGCCACCAGAGCTGGGCAGGACGGCCATAGCAAAGAGAGAGCACTAGAGCGAGGCAATTTACCTGCAGCCTTATCACTCTAGTACACGTGGAGATAGCATCAACGCACTCTAAGCCCGTTTCTGAAAGTAATAACATGGAGAGGAACTCACAGTCTGGTGAGAGCGCTCGAAAGAAACGTGACTAAAACAACAATTCCACACAGTGACCTCGTTGTACAGGTACAACAGCTTTTGACTTAATTTCATTAACTGCTTCCTAACTATGTCCCTTTGTTGTAAGCCACATTGGAAATTAAATTCTATTTGCTTTTCTAAATGTGTGAAAATTATATTTAGAATCTAGCATGTGTGTTTGGGTTTATCTATCTATATTATGGATATTTTTCAAAGCTAAAGCCTAAATCACTAATGAGAAGAAGTAATCATTCCTTGAACATATTAACTAGGTCAATTTGATTCCTTTTGAGGGGCAACAACAGGAAAGTAAAAACTTTCCCAAGTGGAAACTACACCCTTGGAAACACACCATGGAAAAGATGTTTTGCTGTGTTATATCTTAACAGACAAGTTGGAAAACATGTAAACATATGCATGAATGAGGCAGATGATGCTCTCCTGTTTTGACCTTTGGATTCAGTAAATCAAACAGAAATGCTGCAAGCAGCCAGCACAAAAATCAAACAATTTCACATTGGCTCCCAAGAATAAATATGTATTCACTCGGGCCAAGCTGAGACCCAGTGAGCATGTCTGACACAGGGTGCTTTGCGCTGATTTATTGACAAAAATATCAAACACTGAGTGATGGAGGCGCACTGAGAACATGACCTGAGGGGCAATGAGCTGCAAAACAAATAGAAACGTAAAGAACTATCTGCTTTGTAGACAAACTCTGTTCCTTTACTGTGAATTTCTATTCTTGTATAAATGTGCTGCCTGTGTAAGGCCTAGGTAACCCCCCCCCCCCCCATTCATCATGACTAGCCTATGGAAAATATCATAACTAATCAATCCCACTGGTCACATGTTGACGCTGGTTCAGTGAGTTACAGAAATGCCAGAAATTGATCGGAGCATGAGCACAAAAGAAATTGAGAAAGGAAAAACAACAGCAAGACAGCAGCTATACATGTTGCATTTTTGACACATAAGCAGCTACTAAATTAGAGTCAACATATGTCACAGTATAAAATAAGTAAATGAAATGGTATTTTGTCGAAAAATACAATTTTATTTATAATAAATACTTTATTTGAAATTCTAAAACCCCTTAAATGAATTAACAACTGTGTTAAAAAAAAGATTATTACTGTACACTCTTACACGTTATTCAAGTGCCATGCCAGCAAATGCAGGTGAGCTATGTACTTTGTTCCTATATTAGACCCATGTTAATGAATTCATCAAAAGTATTTGCACTGAAGAAAAAATTGTAAATCCCTGTGCCCTGGATCCAGCCAGGATTTATTTTCTAGTGAAGCAAATGCCATCAACGCAGTAGGAACTTTCCTCAGCAGATTCCAGTGCTCAACTCAATTTTCCAGAGAGAAGATTGAGAAAAATTACATGTCCAATTCAATTACCACAACACTACTGTAACTGTGTTCCCCAAAATATAGCTACAACGGGGAGAAAACTTTGTAACTCACCAATATAAACTTTGCAGGAACTCAGAGCAAGTGTTCTTTTTGAAGTTTTATGAGAATGTGCTTTTAGGTTGAAGGGTTAAGCCTCACAAGTCTGAGAAGATAACTTATGTGAGTGGATAAAGTGGCCAGCCTACATGATAAAAAGTCACATTTAATCCCTTGAGTTATTAAATGAGAAGCTGAATCCAGGTTCTTCCACTGGACTGCACAAATATATTTCAGTGTTACATGACGCTGTAAGGCAATTGTGAGACGATTCAAGAGAGGTGTTTTAGTTTGTAGGAACAATGCATAAAGAGGATTTTGCATAATAAAATGTTGAATTCATTCATTCAAACATTTATAAAAATTCTGTTTGCATATTTAGTCAAAGAAAATTTACATATATAACAAATATTTCCATTTAGAAATATAGTTTGGCAATTGATTAAGTGTGTGCCCACCTACAGTATGTGCGGAAAGTTCAGAGTTCGTGTGATGAAAAGTTCCCACCTGCAAACACTTGTTCTCACACCCACTGGTTGTTTTGAGGTCTCTGCAATGCGAAGATGGGGCGGCATGAATCTCAAAGAGCAGTAAGTCCAACCAGAGAAAGACAAATTTATCAATAAAAAAGGTCAAATTAAAGGGTAAGTGACCAGTTCCAGTTACAGTTTACAGTGAAAATGGGGCAAATTTGCCATCAAAACTCTTTGCAACAATGGGTCCTTGATTTCAGACAGTTTGACAAAAGCAACTTATCATTGCAAACTGGAGACCCACAGCTAAATTATAACTGGCTTTCTCTGGTGTAGTTAGCAAATTACGCTAATTTTGGCTCCATGGAATGGTTTAAAACACTGCCTCTGGCTGGCTTCATATTGGTGGGTGGTGGTGATATTGTTTTCTTTGATGATGGCTGAATGAACTCCAGGTCATTGAGGTACATTGTTTTACATAACTCTGTATTTTAGCATGTGATTGTATTTGTGGCATGTAATGTATTTATTGTGTTTTATATTCAAAATGTGCTCTGGATTTTACCTGAACATCAGAAGTTTAGATGTTTTAATACAGTGGTTCTCAAACTTTTTACACCGGGTACCACCTCAAAAAATATTTGGCACTCCAAGTACCACCATTATGACCAGAGGTGGGTAGTAACGAGTTACATTTACTCCATTACATTTACTTAAGTCTCTTTTTGAAAAAAATGTACTTTTTTAATGTAGTTTTATTGTACCACACGTTTTACTTTTACTTGAGTAGTTTTGGAAGAAGAAACGCTTCTTACTCTGCTACATTGGGCAACACTCAACTCATGACTTTTTTTTTTACCATTTATTCTACTCACTAGTTTCACCAATCAGACGTAGCAACAATGATCACATGACTCCGTTTCACCTATGGTAATAAGGTCGCTAAATTGATTTGGAATTGAAGTTGGTTCCCGCTGACATGCTTCTCCTTCTGCGAGTCAGCGGGAACCAACTTCAATCAATTTAGTCTTAGTGTTTAGTCTGCTCACATGTGTCTGAATTAAACGTCCCCAACAAAACTGGACATGGTTCTAATTTATGACAGACATTCAGATATCAGATTTCGGCTACAACATCATGTGAATGAAAACACTGTATAGTTAGTTTAAACTAACACTTGTAATCCGGGATGCGGTGTTGTGACTCTAATGCTGTTAATAGTGTTTATGGAGATGTAAAGTGTATAAAAGTCTGACGGTCAGACGTTGTCCAGTGAGCGGAAACAGTTCACCAGTAAACTATGATGATTTTGTGGCTTTATTTGAGCAGCCAGAGAGGGACATACTGGGCTTCGAGACGGCTGTATGACACATTTAGTAATCCGTGCTCTCGGTTTATTAACCAACAGACTTCAGCGATGTCTGGGAATAAGGATGTTTCTGTCCATGAGACCGTGCGTAAAAACAGCCTGAGAGATCGGGACGCGGTGTTGTGACTCTAAAGCTGTTAGTAATGTTTATGGAGATGTAAAGTGTATTAAAGTGTGATGTTGTCTAGTGAGCGGAAACAGTTCACCTGTAAACTATAGTAGTATTATGTCTTTAATGTTATTATTACATTTTCGTGTTCCTGGTTCCAGGTGTTCCTGCGTACCACTAGAGGGAGCCTGCGTACCACACGTGATACGCATACCATAGTTTGAGAACCACTGTTTTAATACATTCTACATGTTCACTTGAAAATGAGATCCTTGTAAAATATGCACTTGATGGGTGGCATGCTAGAAGACAGAAGTTAAATCTAACAGGTCCCAAAGAAACAGCTTATAGGAAGTATTATATTGAGTATAGTGGAACGAGGAAGACTGATTTAAAGTTATGTCAGAACTGTCATTACATTTGAAGCACATTCTTAAAATGGGATTTTACCAATTGTAAAAGAGAAAACTCAATGTTAAAGTAAGTGTTGGAGAGAGAAAATAACTTTTTTAGACATTTTAAATTATCCATTTGGGAAGTGATAATTGGTCAAGGTACAAGTTTCAGAAGCAGCAGACTACAGTCTTCCTCCTGCCCTCTTTATTTCAAAGTTTCCTTCTGTGGAAAGTTGCTGTAGGTCACTCAAGTTTCTGTCTAAACTGAAAGAATTTTCTGAGAGAAAATTGATGCTATTAAGTTAATTGTACTTGACAAGGCTTTTTGATTAAGCTTTCTCATGGATTTTTACACAAAAGATATCCTTTCCCTAAAAACAAACAAATCGAATGCTCTAATATCATGTCACTGGGCTAACATATTGATAGATTCTCTTTGGAGCGTCTCTAACCAGGTTAAGGTTACAGTGCTGCAAGTGGACCGTTGACAACTTCTAATGTGTTGTGAAGTTCTCTGTGAACTATTTGAGCCTCTTTACTTTCTGGACTTTTCTACCCGTACTAACTCCTGTTTTTCTTAACCTACATGAACATTTACCTCCTCGCCATGTCCACTGGACATATGATGAAAGCAGCTCTCATACTGTGCTCGAACTCTGCTGGTTCTTATTGTGTGTATTAGTCTGCGAAGGCCGAGTGCAAGAACAAATTGTTTCTTTTAGCTCATAGGTGTTGCCTCAGACCTTAAATCATGACATGGTGTGGCCTGTCATACAGCCTGAGGATGTAAGCAGATTGTTTTTCTCTGCGGTTTTCACACAGAGAGCATCCCTACAGGATATCTGTTCTTTGTCCAGTACCAAAGAGCTGTGAAACTGTGGGATGCCAGATGCTTCGAAGATAACTTATTGTGTTCTTTATATTGTGCCTTATAAAACTGATCTCTCTGGTTCAGAGCCTTTTTCTTGCATCCTTTAAAAGACGTCAGACAAAACTACTGTGTGTCGGCAGAAAACCAACATGTACAACTGCATGAAGAATAAGGTGTCTATATAACAAACAGCTCTCTTGGACCAATCAAGGCTGTTTTTCGCAACAATGACTTCCAAAGTCCCCTTGAGCAGAGGCATAAATAACAATGAGTCCTAGAAATGAACATGACCACATGAACAAACCCTTTAACAGATGCCATCAGTGGCATGAGCAGCCGTGCATACAGCACAATAGCCTACCTCTTGCTGTCCTTCAGGAGTTCACCCCCTCTAAACCAAGAGATTGTAGCCCTCGGGGAAGCGTGTGGGCGACACTCTAAGACCACCTCACCCCCCCTCTGGATCACTGTGGACTTCTTCACAGGCCGCCGGGTGAAGTCAGGTGGGGACGCTGAGGAACAGACCCGAGTTAAGGCCATTTGTCTCGCTTTATGGAGGGGCAACAGCTGCGCATCAGCCAAAATGTCAAGTGCATCAGAAGCAATTACAGAAATTATATTTTCACCAGCAGACTGGCTTATTGTACGAAATAATTATGGAAATGAAAGAGCAAGGCCACGGCTCAGTAAAGAGCCAGTTCAGCCTGTTTTATTTATTTATTTATTTATGCACAGATACAAAGCATTTTCATTCACCTGGTAACACAATGTACATACAGTAGAGTGTATCTCTGCCTCTAGTTCAATTCATGGTAAATAATACAGCACCAAAAAAGTACTCACCTACAACCTTGAGCTCTGCACTGGCATAGATAGCTCCATGTTCATTCTCTGACACACACTGATACATCCCAGCATCCAACAGACTAATCCTTGATATGGTCAATCTGCCACCTTCCACATGGATCCTCCCCTGTAAATTAGGCCAGATGTTGTGTGGTTGGATAACATTTTTACTGATCTGTTCCATTTTTCTTATCAAACATTAATTCTCTAGGAGGTTTTTGCTGTCTTTTTTGAATAGTGCATTTTTGTGCATATCACTTGTAACATCTTACCTCTGCTGTTAGCAGCTCACCGTTCTTTAACCATCTGTATGTAGGCCTAGGCTTACCAGCGGCTTTACACTCCCATTGCAGATTCGATCCTATTGCCATTTGAGCATCTTTCAGTGTTTGGGCCCAGTGCAGATGTTCAACATCTGTGAAAAAGATCATATTTATTACCACAAAAACCTGCAAATATACAATATTTACTGTAGCTTTATTAATATCTCAAAGCCGTGGTAAAATCAGAACAAATAAGGAGTTTAATTATTTATAAAACTACATTGTGCAGCTAAATATAAAATTCCATAACATAAATCTCTTACTATATCAAAAGACTGTGTAAAAAGTTTTTAAAATTATTATTTTTTTAAATATACTGTAGTGTGGGTGTTGACAAAGTAAATTTCTCTTTTACTTTCATTAATTTTTCACAATGAGACTGGTTTCGTAGTCTTCAGGTCAGACATACTGTGCATACATGGAAACCCACATCAAATTTGCACTACGTGTTATTTTCAATTTGCGTTCACAGTCTGCGCGTAATTAGCTCCTAATTTACTAAGGCAGCAGCTCATTATACAGTGTGTGTCTCGGCCTGACCTGTGGGTGCATAGAGCAGCAGACACAGTTGAGTGCAGTGGGGCTTGAGGTCACCAAGTTCAGAGAAGAAATGAAAATACTGGTAACAAGATTACAAAATTCAATTTATTCCATTAATTTAGGCTGTAGTTCTACTCCACTGGAGTAAAGATTTCTATTATTCTGTTGGCCTTCTTTTATTATTAAAGCAATAGGAAAAAACAAAAGGCACAGGAAATTTAACTCACGTAAAACTCAAGCCCTACAATCAGAGGTGAGAAAGTTGAGACAGAGAGAGAAAGAGTAATGACAGAACAGTAGGAAGGGAAGTGGGTGGGAATGATGCTGATACTGATGTCTCAGTATAAGACTTAAATGTAGTCAAACTCTAAATGGAGGGATTTCACAGTTCACTGATCATCAAGTTCAAGTGTAGTGAGTACAAAAGCATAAATCTTTGTTCTCTTCTTATTTGGTGTAAAATATTAGATATTGTTTAGTCATTTTATTACCACTCTGTTTTTTTTCAAAGAATTAATTTTAGTTATGTAGCTTTTATTGATTTATTTATTCTTAGCCAACTAATTAATTACAGCTTTTTTTGTGGTTTGATTATTTTGTCTATATGCAACATGTTCTAATCCCACAGCGTTACTCCTTGATGTCATGACAGCTGCCTGTTGGACCTGTCATCATGACAGCAATTATAAACAATTGGCTAGAGGGTGGAAACATCACAGTTTGTTTAACTTTAAAAACAAAAATGACTGGGTTAGGGTTAGGCTAAGTTAAAAGGTAACATTTTATGGTAAGGAAATGCATGCATGGAAAACCATTAATTCATGCATTTAATACTACATGAACTGTGAGCACTTTATAAAAATTAACAGTATTTCATACATCGGCCAGTGTATTGGCCTAAATTATATGTACTTTTTACATAAACTATTTGTAGGATACTTATGGACATTTGACTGCAGTGTGTACTGCTCAGTACTGTATGTTACAAATTAGGACTAAACTCCTGTTTAATTTGATTTTGTCTCCTATTTTATGTAAACTTCTACCTGCAGTTTGTAATGTTTGATTAATTTATTCATGATTCAGATAAAGACAAAATAAATAGTAGTTATTCTTTTTCCACGAACCTGAGGAAGATTAACTGTTGCGCTGGTAACAGCTAATGAAGATGTAATGAAATAAACAAAAAATCAATCTTGGTGTAATTATGGACTCTGACTGAAGCTTTGATAACCACATGAAGTCAATAATCAAGTCTGGGGACTTAAAAATAGCTGGAGTTGTTTGGGCAGAATTCAAGTCTATGCAGGACTTCAGGTCTCCAGCAGGTCTGACTGCTGTATTGGTCTTTTATAAGATCATAACAAAGACAACAGAAACTTTCTTTCAGTGTGTCTTCAAGTAAAGTTTGAATTACTCTTGCTTGTCTTTAAACCTCTTAATATTTTAGGAACCAGAGTCCAAATAAAACACGAAGAAGCAGCATTTAGTTACTCTGCACCACAGAGCTGGAACTAACTTTGTTCTCCAATGCTTTTGACCAAACCTTTAGCGCTAATCATTTCTGCTTTGCATTTCCATTTTTTTGTTTTCATTTTTTTAAATGGTTTTCTCTTTTGAAATTGTATTTTATACATCTTTTTGAATGCGTTATTTAAAGCACCTTGAATAGCAGAAAAAGACACTTGCCTTGCATTACCACAGCTTTGTGTCTACATCCATTTAGGCCTCACTGTTTGCACTATTGACATCAAACTAGATGCCTTAGAATCAAAACAGCATGTATGCAAGTTCGACATAAAACCAAAATTCCTACAACTAATTTATAGACAACCATTTTCTTTCTCAGTTCTCTATCAACACATATAACAGACGGGAACAGAGGAGACTCTCCCTCTTCTCTCTGCCTACAGAAGTCAGTTGTGAATATTCAGTGATGTAGACATTTTTTCTCCTAAGACATACAAATGACTCATTTCAAAGCTTGCAGTTTGGCAGCTGGCTTCTTTTGATTCTATGGAGGTGGTAGATCTATCCTGACGCATGTATGAGTAATCTCATTTTCTCCTGGTTTAGAAGAAAGCAAGGAGAGATCTTTAATGTGATGATCACAAAAAAGAAATGATAATGAGCACAATTTAAGTCCAGATTATCCATGGTGCTGTAAAGCTGTTTCATGGTGAGAAGATTACTTTAGATAGGACAAATAATAAAACACTTTATGCTGTATTTCTTTCAGCAAACACAATAAATATAGTGAAATGTTGGATATCAAATAGTACTGATTAAGGAGCAAAAGATTCAGAAAAGGAGACTTGATACGTGGTTCTTACTGTGGAAGATAAGTTGCCCTCTGGCAACATTCCGTCCTCTGCTGTTTTCGGCTACACACTCGTACACACCAGCATCCTCCGGCCGAAAATATGGAATTTCAAGAACCCCACTGGAGTGGTTGATTTTGATCTTGCCAGGCAGCGGGTTTCCATCAGCTCTTCTCCACAAGATGGAAGGCACAGGGCTGCAGAGGTCACACACAAGAGGTCACACCGGCTCTTTGCTCCTGCTCACACCAGCCCCGGTATAGGCTGTTGCCATGTTTGTTTGTCAACTCATTTGTTGTAATAGAGAATGTCCGGCCACTTCATGAAATCTGACAGTGCGCTGTGAGGGGTAGAGGTGAACAGTGCTAATGTGTCTGACACTTACTTTCCTAAGGCAAAGCACTCCAGCTTCACTGATGATCCTTTAGAGACGTGAAGGGTGTCAGGAAACTGCACCTCGATCTTTGGCTCATATTCACCCATCACTGCTGCAATGAATGGAAAAAGCAAATCGTGTCAGTCAAAATACAAAACACTGACATGCAGTTTCATGTAGTTCATAGCATGGATGATGTGTGTTGATTGTTGATTCAGCCTCAGCTCAAAATCTGAAGTGGTGCACATAAATAGTTCTGATGGGGTTCAGTATGTGTGGCATGCCCCTTGCTGTGTTTGTGTGCCTGCTTGCATTTTTGTCAGCGCAGACTACAGTTCTAGTTATGTAAATATGTGTGTTCATGCATACGCAGAGTGTTTCTCGCATATATAGTTCAGAGGCTTTGGGATGGAGAAAAAAACTTTCTTGTAAGCAAAAGCAAAAAATAAAAACAGTGTCACGCTCAAGACAAGCGATTTATCTCCCAGGCTCGCCCTTGCTTCGACAGTTTCAGTTCAGTGCGCAAGATAACCAGGAGGCAGCGGGGGTGAACTGTGGATGCTTACCGTCTCTCCGCACCACCACAGGGGTTGGAGAGCTGAACACCGTGGCATTGGTCATCATGTTTCTCACCACACACGTGTAGTTTCCTGCATCTGAGGCTTCAACTTTGGCTATGTACAAGTTTCCCGTCCTCTGAGAGATGAAACGACGGGCATCCTGTTGCAGGAAGCTGCTCTGTCCATTGAAAACCCATGAATATTTGATCTCTAAAAAGAATAACAGAATAGATCATGAATTGTGGATATTGAGACATAAAAGAGATACACTTTCCAGTGATGCTTCCCAAAATGACCAGGGCAGTAAGACATGCAATACACATACGTATAGGAAAATATATTATTACAAATAAATTGTGAGATATTCTATTTCTCTACCAGAAATACAGAAACAAGATGAGGATAAAGGATAATGCTGGTGATATTCTATATTATTCTTTTTGCCAACTAATCCCATGAATAGGCCAAAGCCATTGATTGATTGGCCCTACAAAGTATTCCCTGTGTAGTCACAGCCTGTAAACTCAAAGGTCCAATGAAATGGCAGCTACAGGGTCCTAAGCTCCCAGAATGTAAGATCAGGCTTCTAATTACAATAGAGATCACTTCCATACACATACAACACCCTTTGTATTTGTGTTAAGCTGAATTATTTAATATTGATAAATATTATATATAATATGAAAATTACTAAGCCAAATCACATTTGCAGATGACATTCAAATTTACATTGCACTGTCACCAATCGACTAGAATCCCAAACTCTCTTGTCACAATGCCCCCACAATCCCCCCCCGTCCGGCATATTATGTCATACATGAGACCGGTCCGTGGCGCACAAAAGGTTGGGGACCACTGTCTTAGACAATCAAATTGTCCTAACTGGACAAATGTTATGTGTATAATTTATATCAGTACATTTAAGAGTTAAGAGTTATTAGTGATGTTAAAAGCGATACATAAAGCTATTTTAAGCTTCTGTTCCTTTTGATTACCGAAAAGAAAGTAAAAAAAAGAGTGTGACAATGCAGACCTGCACTACTGACACTGCTAATACAACTCAATGGTCAAGGGTGATTTTACAGCACGTGTTGTGCAGGATACATTACATACATTCGACTGGGAGGGCAGTAAAAATTCACAACCCCACAAAATATGTATTAGTCCACATCTCAAAATATTCCTGTAACTTTTGTTTGAATGACATTAAAAAAACCACACACTTTTGGAAAGTATATGTTTGTCATCCATTTTTCATATTTATATCTTCAATAGGGTAGGGTAGAGAGGTCAGATAGTATTGAGAGATGGACTGAGGTCGAGTTCAGACAGACAACAGCACTGTATGAAACAGGGCAGCCCCCTCATTCTTTTGAACTAAACCACTGTGTTGGTGCAGCAGGGGTGCAGACACAGGGGGCTCTGGCAAAAGAATGCAGGGTATAGAAGTTGAACTTGGATCTACTTTCGCAGCAATGCATTTCAGCACCTTCAGGCAAGCAAATATGTGCACAAGTGCACTATTCTGTTTGCCTCATGATGATCCAGAAATAAAATTAACTTGGCACCACGAGCTGACTAATGGAATGATCTTATTTATTATACCAACGTGTTTCAGCACTAGGCCTTCAACAGGGTAGCTTACAGGATGTATGAATATAGTTCCTATATCCACTCTCTAAGAGGGCAGAGTGAAATATGATAAGACACATAAGTAGCCCAGCTCCAAAGGGTGTTGCCCATGTCACTATATGACATGTCAAAATAAGAGTAAAGAATAAAGTTGAATAAAAACTGTGTAAAGGTTACATGATGTCAACAAAAAACATAATACATAAAATACATAAATCAGAAAACTATTCACAATAAATGTACACTGTACAATTGAAAGTATTAAAACAATTAAAATATGTACAAATGGCAACATGGATGTAAATGTAGATCAGTGGAAAATCTATTCAATTCATATAAGAATGACTATAAAACTCTCTAATATTTGTATCCTTATTCATGCCTCTTGGGTGTAGGTTTTAAGGTTACAGTATAAAACAAAACTTTAAAAGCTATCATGTA
Organism: Sandelia bainsii; assembly: GCA_032362345.1. Classification (NCBI taxonomy): domain Eukaryota; kingdom Metazoa; phylum Chordata; class Actinopteri; order Anabantiformes; family Anabantidae; genus Sandelia; species Sandelia bainsii. The sequence continues at coordinate 4,091,165 of JAUMHL010000025.1, forward strand.
ACCCTTAGATGTTTTTTATTCAGCTTTACTTTGTTGCTTACTCTTACCTTGATACTTCACTGTTACAAGGGCAACATCCTTTGGGGGCTGACTAGTGTCTAGTCCTCATTGGATGATGTTATCCAAGAAAAACATATCATAAACTCTGCTTTGTTAAGGTCACAGATATCAAATAAATTAAGTCACTGATTTGTTGTCTTTATTGGATTTGGAAAAAGATTTATGTCAACATAAAGAATAGGAAGGAATTATAAGAATGGCCATGTACAAGTGTGAAACAGACTGACAGTGATGGCAGGCTTTTAGCACAGTCCTCTTGTATCAGAAACATGACATTCTGCAGTCAACCCTTTTGACTGGGCAGACAGTAAAAAGTTCCACTCACTTCCTTGAGGGAAAACAGTGAATTAAAATCATTACAGGAAAAGTCGGGGCAGAAACTGACAGACCTTTCATGATTAGGGACTATCAGAGACTGGGTCTGTTTAAGAGTTGCAGTCCCACAGCAACAGAGCACTTGCAGGCACATAATCTCATGTCCTCTGACAGAGTTTAACTCATAGCACGGCTCCTTTTAGACGGCATACCTATTGATTGCTCAAAGAAGCTTCAGATGAATCCTCGTTTAATAAGGTGCGTCACTGTATTCCTAGTGGTGCATCAACAAGCATTTAAGAAGCTTTCACATAATTGAAACCTTGTGGTGATAGAAAAAAAGAAACTTTATTTTTTTCAATTTTAAAACACCTCAAGCTAGCAATATCATGTCGTGTAAATCCTATCAAATGTGTGACTGTACTCTGTTTAAGAGAAAAAATAAAAAAAGCTTTTAAAGGGAGGAGGTGTAGAAGGCAGGAAGGCAAATTGCAAAAGTGTGGAATCCCACGTGGCTGCAGGATTCAGCTGGAAACAGAGTACGGAGAGAGAATGGTACGCTGGCGTGAAATTGCGCTGGTGGGCACCGGATGGCTGCAGGAGTGCGGACCACTTTGAGGGTCTGCTAATCAGCAGCACACAGACACAGGAGCAGACTCACAGCTGTGCCACGGGATAAAAGCTCCCCCTGGCCACAGCAGCCACCAGCATACTTTATTACCCACAGATAACCTGCCCACATCGTGGGGAAGGAAAAAAAAAAAGACAGTTGGGGAAGTGGAGCTCTAGAGACTTTATAGATGAGAGCGTGGTCACAGATCATATAGGCGAGAAAAGTGATCCCAAGGTTAAGAAGTGTGAGGCTATGAAGTATAGATGTGGAGGCATGGCCTCTGGGCAGGTAGAGTGGTGGCTGATCATAAAAAGATCCCTGCCTGACAGATAAGGAGAAATGAGTGGAAAACAGCGTGTCAGAGTTTGAAAAGAAGAGCGACAGAGAGAGAAGGTGGGAAGGTATAAAACCAAAAGAGACACAGCAGTGTTACAGGGAGATAATAAGCAGCAGAGTGGGGAACAATAAAGACTGCTGAGGTAAGCAGGAATGTGAAACTACAGCAGACAATGCAGAATAGTTAGGACAGAGCACAGTACCTCCGTAATGGGGTGGAGGGCCGCAGAGCAGAACCACGGCTTGACCCTCTCTCACCGAAACCGTGTTCCTTGACTTCTTGCTGAAGTTCTGCAGAACTGTTGAATATAAACGAAAAATAGAAAACTTTAAAATTTTCAGGGTTTGGCAGCTGTAATAACTTTTACCTAAAGGTGACAGCAAGTGAAGAGCATTTCATTCAGCTGAATATTTCCCTGTCTGTTCACACTGCTTACAAGTCAAAGCCAAGATTGCCCTGTTAATATCACAGCAAGCGCAGGAGATCAGGCGGAGGGTGCACCAAAACGCCCTTCTATCAGTTGAGCTTGAGAGATTACTCTCACCTTTAATTAAATGCTGCCGTTCCGTGTAGAGTGAATAAACAGCGGGGAGGCATATATATCCTCAAGACTTAGAAATATCAAACCAGTCCCAGGAGGGATCAGGCAAATATCAAGCAGTGGTCAAATCAGAACTCAACTGATTAAAAATCCACTCAAATCAAAACATAAAGCTCTCAGTTCTTCACAGGTTCCACTGGTGCTGTAGGGATAAAACAATCATCTCAGACATTTAACACTGAGATTGAAAGTTTAATCATTTATTAATCAAGTTCTTAAAAGGACAGTCTGTTGCCAACTGCTTCTAAACTTGAAGCTTGAATTTTGAACATGCGACGCATCCAGCTAGCAGCATGCTGGCAATGGTAGCATACCAAATTCTTACTGTTGCCATGTGACATGGAAATATTAGCATATTATATAAGCTAAAAAAATGTTAATATGCACCTAACCTGCAAACATGTGTTACCACACTCTTTCCCTAATGTTAACTAAGTGCTGGTCCTGAAAATAACCATAATAAACTAAAAATCTGGATGCTGTACTGCAGGCTTCACCTGTGCAACAAAGTTGTAAGTTGTTAAAAGACAGGCTGACAACTAACATTCCTAAAACTATACCTACTAGTGCAATTACAAAATTTGTCTTAACTATGTGAAAATAAATTATAGTCAATAGTTATAGACTTTTAGACCATCTGACAAAATAAAGAACATCTGATGAATTTTTATATATAACAACACAACAAATCAAAGGCAAAAGCACAGTTCCATGTTTGCAGCAATATGAACATCAGCATTAAGACTCACATGCAAATTGGACTTTTGCCTCCCTGCTAACAACGGTCCCAAATGTGTTGGTAGCGATGCACTGATAGATTCCTCCATGATTGATGACATGAGGGTTATTGATCAGCAGATTCCCCTCTACAAGGCTGTAGTTCAGATCTGACTTTGTGTTTATTTCTCTGCCACTCACCTTCCACCTGTAGATACATGAGATCACAAAAAAACTAATTTGGTGAAGAGCCAGGCAACATCCCACATGAGCACACATGATTAAAAATGTAATTACCCTCCTACTTTAAATGAATGACAACACTCAAGTATAAATGTGGCCAATAAACATTAATATTTTAAGTGTAGCACACAGAGCACTTAAACACTCACTGATGCTGCACATTGTAGTCTCACCTTATAGACACAAAGGTCAGTCAGAACACTTACCTGTAATGTGGAGGTGGGTTTCCCTTTGCTTTGCAATTAATAAACACCTGATTATCATCCGCGCTCAGTGGGAAAATACTATCACTGGGCTCCTGGGTGAAGACAGGACCGTGGCATGTATTCTCTGCTGAAAAAAACAACAACACACATTCAGCACTCAGGAAACTGTATGTACTGGATTCTGCATCTAATAAACCCAGTAGTGCACATGTCACAAAACAGATAATGCACTGCGATGAGAGAGCAATTGACTAAAGATAAACCTGTAATATGCTGGCTAACTGGCACATGTTATGCAGCCTACAGCACGAGTCATAATGTTGTTCCCACGCACAGAGGCTTTTTAATTAGTGCTAATACCCCAATTAAGGTAACAGTTCTGTTAAGCCATAGATATATAGCTTACATAGCTTTACCCAGTAACAAAGAATTGTCAAGCTTTCCATTCTCACACTGTGTTCAATGATAACCGCTGCAGATTTAATATTTTTAATCATATTTATTGGATTGGATTCTACATATGCCCTATATGTGTGCACATGCTACATGGGCTTTTATGAAGATGAATAATTGCTTGCTTTCTCAAGCAATGTTAGCTGGGGTTGCTGGGGTGTAACTTTTCCAAATCCAATAAAGAGCAGGACAGAGCTGCTAACATTGCCAGTGGATGTGCTGGTGGTGATGTTTTTTAATTGTTTTTGAGCTTTTCTCTCCTTCTATCTGTTTTTTATTTATTTTTTTGATGGTGGTGGCTTTATTGGATGGCAAAGGCAGAGGCAAACAGGAAATGAAGGGAGAGAGAGAGGTGTGACACTCAGCAAGAGGTTCTTCTCTTCTAAGGTAATGATGTGCTCCATGGTCTTAGCAAGAAACACTGTTTTAGATTATAACATATCCCTTTTTCAGAAAAGTTGGATTTTTTTCTATGTAACTATGTAAACTTCTAAATACACGAAAATCTGTGATTTGTTAATTTGCTCGAACCTTTATTTATCTGACAAACAAAAGATTTTCATGGTTTTCACTGAACAGTAATAATTATATTTTGTAAATTAAATTTAGAGTTGAGTAGGCTCAAAAACATTTGGGAGAGAGTCATGTTTACTTGCTGTATGTGTTACATCACCTTTCTTTTAATTACACTTTTTAATTGTTTGGGAACTGAGGATACAAATTGTTGCAATAACGCAAGTGGATCATTTGTCCATTCTTGCTGGATACAAGACTTCAGCTGCTCAACAGTCCTGGTCATTGTTGTCTGATTTTGCTCTTCATAATGCAGCATCCATTTTCAATAGGAGACAGATGCAGACTGCAGGCAGGACAGTCAAGCACATACATTATGTGTCTAAGAAGCCACGCTGTTGTAGCACGTGCAGAAAGAGGCCTGGCATTGTCCTGCTGAAATATCCATGGAAAATATGTTGCTTAATATGGCAGCATGTGACTTATATATACACTAAATCCCAATTTACACCTCAATGTTGATGGTACCTTCATGTATATATATATATATATATATATATATATGCAAGTCGCCCATGCCATGGATTCTGGCTTTTGCACTTTTTGGTGATAACAATTTGGATGGTCTTTTTTTGAGTTTGGCACAAAGATCCCAAAACCTATGATTTTTTTTTTCTCTACTGTCTTTCTGTCCATCTGACATGAGCTCAGGCCCAGACAACTCAGCGTGTGTTTCTGTACAGAGTCGATGTATGGTTTCCTCCTTGCATAATACAGTTTTAGGTTACATTTATGGATGCAGAGACAGACTGTGTTAAGTGGCAATGGTTTTCCAAAATAAAATGTACTAAAGTACCATGTGACTATATTCATAACAGCAGCATGACGGTTTCTCATGCAATGACACCTGAGGGCTCACAAGTCACACTTATTCAACAGTGGTTTCCACCTTTGGCCTTTATGATTTTTCCCCTGAATCAATGAATCTTTCCACAGTATTATAAACTGTAGATGGTGAAAGTCCTAAACTGTCTGAAATCTTGCACTGAGATTTTTTTTTTTTAACTGACTGACAATTCTCTCACAAAGTTTTGGCACAAAGTGGTGAATGGGATGTGATGTGGAATGTGGATGCACCTCTCATACCCAAATGATGCCATCATGTGTTAATTCAAGTTTGGAATGGTGCTACTTGAAATCACTGATTTTAGTTTTTAATACATTTTAGAAACACTTTTTTTTCTGGAAATGCAGTTTGTATATTAATTAACAATGCTGCACTGCAGAGTAGGTGCACAACACAGCACATCTTAACATAACATCTATTACTTGTGGTGATGAGTATTATCTAGCATTTCACCCATGGCTACAGCTGATACTCCTTATTTAAACTCACTGAGAACTTTCATGCACTGAATCAAAACACAGTCAGAATCCAGTCTAAGCTGTATTACTTGTCAAGAGTAATTAGGAAAATTGGCAAGTAACCAAGCTGACTAATTGTTTTCTGCTTTATTTAATCATGATGTTAATACAAGTAAGATAACTCAGTTAAGGTTTTACATATGAGTTGTACTGCCTTACTCAGGTTACAGTTTAATTATTAGAGAGCCTATAAGGCTGCTGTCTATAGGCATGTTGTTTGGGCATGTGTGTCCACTCAGTCGAGCTTGTTGTTACGGTTAGCTCCAGCCGCACTATCAATACACAGGAGTAATTAACCAATGCTGCACTAATTACTCCTGTGAAATCAAACATTTCTTCAACAGATGCACACTCACACACAAAGCACACACACTGATCCCCGACCTCCCTTTCCTCTGACACTGTGTGTCGTAGGCCGAGCTGCTCTTAAAAATTGTTCATTTTTCTTTTTGTGCACTTGAGAGGATGAAGTGCTTTTTTACACATCTCTGACCTTGACTAGGACAAAGCATGTTCCCTCCCTTATCATCGCCATCATCATCCTAATGAGACTGAGAGTCTTTGCCTCAGGTAAAGGCCTTGTTTCCCCGGCCTCTGAGGGAAGTGCTTCATTTTTACCCTGTTTGCAATGTCCTTTAAATTAAACAAATTAATGAACCTTTAATAGTCGGGCTATTTCACCTGGGAAATGATCAGATGGGTTGTGTGTGTGCTACCCTGTAAACACACCAACTGCAGTGATCACTAAGACGCATGAGTCAAACCTGTCTCCTAAAAATACATTGCTTTACTATACTGTAAAAGCATTTTTGTAGCAAACATAATCATATTATGATCATGTTATGATGGAGTATATTTTTTGAATAAACAAAGTACATTCATTAATGGAGTCACAAGGAGGTGGTTAGAGTGTCTGGCAGGTGTATATTGTGCAGGACTCCAGATTTCCATGTGTGGTTAAGTTAAACAAGAAAAGCACTTTTGTTAAGGTTGGAGAAGGACTATAGTTGTGTTTAAATTTCTGTTTTTATATACATATATTAAGTCATGGATGTCGTTAGGCCTCTTTTAGGGGAGCTGAAGCCCCCCTAAAATGTTCCCAAGCCTAAAATTATAGTAATAATCATAATATTTTATAATTATGTAACGTGAGGGTTCGATGTGTGGTGGTTGAATCACTCTTCTAGGGATAAGGAGCAGGATGGAGACAGATAAC
>JAUMHL010000025.1:4120666-4135980 GCA_032362345.1 Sandelia bainsii
AGATGAGGAAATCACCATTGCATGCTTCTACTTAAATGCCCTACTTTCATGATATAATATCACTGTAGTGTGAACGATTTACGTTTTCCATAAGTTTCACCCGAAAGCCAAATATCCCTAACTTTTTGTGAGTAGTGTATTTGAACATATTTAGGCAATTTGGTTGGAAACAAGTGCTCCATATCAACTTTATAAGTTTATAATGCCAACAAGTCCTTCAACCTAAATGCATATAAAAGTTGCTTGTCCGTAAGCTCTGATAAGACCCATAGTAACATCTCTTCAAATAGCACCCCTAAGGTACCAGTTGTCTGGTTAAAGTAAGTACTTTCTTACTGTTTGCTGGATATGGTGATATTGTTTAAAGATCATGACTAAAACACATAATGCTTCACACTGGATTTAAACGTTGGTCTCCTGTGGGGAAGTCCTGGGTTTTGTGACACAACCACCAACACAACCTCCTCCCAATAAGAACTTTGTCACTCTAAATGCTATGTATAATTCCTGTGGCTGCTATACATGCAGTCATACAGTACATTATTGTTGGATGTAATAACATGTTGTTACAAATGATAAATGATGTTAAATTATGGACTTAGAAAAACAACTAAGCAGCCTTAATATTTTCATATTATTCACATTGTAAGGCTTCTTTTATACTTTCACAACATTTTCATCATCTAAAATTCGAGAAAAATCCCACACTGCATCTTTTACTGACCTATGTGGAAATTAAAAATCCATGGACGTCTTTGTAAATTCTTCTCTCACTCTAAAGACACTTTGTAAGGCTGAATTGCAGCACTTTTTACTACTTTCAAAGTCAAGCAATCAAAGTTTGAAAATGCAATAACAATGTCACCAAAACCAAAAAACCCATCTTTGTTTCCTCAGTTAAGCGTCCTAAAATTGAAATGAAAAGAATATTTATGGCGAGTGCCTGGGCATATTTTATCTGTTAAAAAAGAGGCCAAGGCATCCTCAGGCAGAAAAGCCATCCACAGAAAATTACTGCTTTCAGTGCAATACAATGACAGCCCTATGTGCAACATGAAAAACACCAAAACTAATTTTGATATAGAAAAAAAAGGCACAATCTTAAATTGCTGATGCTGTAAGACCCACATCATCACACCATACAGTATCATCACAGCTACTCAGGCTTCTGTCGACACTGCCTGGTCGTCTCGGTGGCTGGGCAATTGTAGCTGTCAGTCACCAGAGTAATGTAGGGGACGGCGGTGGTATTTCAGACAAGCAAGAGTGATTTTATCATTTGTCCTCTGGTAGGTCACACAGCAAATGACTAATTTTAGTAAAGGTAGGGTATAAAGAGTGGCTGCTTTGTTCCTGACAAGGCTTTGACTGAGCATCGCTGTAGAATACAAAATCGGGTTTGTGGATGTCTGGTTATCCCACCTGATATCCTTGGAATGAACCTACAAGGAGTCTGCTCAGGCTGGGAGCCTCACAGAGAAAAGAGAGACTTCACTGGGAAATACAGCAGAACATAAAAAGAAACCCCACAGTAAAGTTATTACATAAAAAATTCATGCCATTTTGTCGCTTCCACAGTTGAATCTCTTCAGAGGTTCCGGTAGCGGCTTCTTGGAAGGAGCCTGATGAAGAGCGAAGACTGCTCTCAGTCCTCAAGAGATTTGAAATGTCAGTCTCAGTGAGAGCCTGCAGGAAGGATCTGTACACACCTGCTTTGAGCTAACACATAGATTATATTTATGTCTGTTGTCGGAGTCTTTAACAATGGCTCTTTCATGTGCATTTGCAGTAGTGCATGGATCAAATGGCTGCACATCTATTAACTTGTTGAGAGAAAGAATTGATTGACAAAATGAAAGATTAGCGCTCTCAACCTGTGCAAAAGGCTCAAGTGTAAATTTAATTTGTGCGGATGAAGAGGCCTTCGAAACTTCTTATCATAACAAAGGCCAATGGATTTGGGGGTCTAAGAGACGGTCAACATCAATAGATAGCAATCCCTCTGCTTAAGCCCCCCCTCCTCTCTACCCACACACACAAACACACACAGTCTCACCAGCAGATTGTAGATTGTTTGTCTTGTTGTTTTTCACCACATGCAGGCTATAAATGACACTAAATATTTAATAATTAATTAGCATATGTACAAATGTACTGTATGTACAGCACATTTGTGAATGCAAAATGTTACTTAAGTAAAAGTACAAGCTCAAAAATACTATAAGTAAAAGTACTCCTTATGCAGAATGACTCATTTCACATCATTAATGCAACTTTATTGGAATGATGCATTACTGTGTTTATAACTTTAATTTAGCAGCTGATAAAGGTGCAGCTCATTTTATCCAATCCATACACTGTTTTGATGATCACATGTTTGGAATCAAACACATGCTGCTGAGGATCAATAAACTCTCAAAATATACTGTGTTTATATTATTATTCATATCAAATTCCAAAAAGTAACTATTATCAAATGATGCAATTACTCAAGTAAAGTAGAAATACTTCAAAATTGTACTTAAAGCTATAGTATGCAACTTATCCAAGTACTGACATGAGACTCAAGACTCCAAAAGTTAAACAGAGAACGTTGGACAAATGAACTGTTTTGCTGTAATTACTGTTTTAACGCATTCAACAACCTGCATGTATTTGAAGAACTGATTACATTTTCACCACACAAAATGGCAACAAAACAACTGGGTTGCAGACTTGAAAAACAATCAGAATTCCTGTCTTTGTTCCCTGTGTAGTGGTTCTGTTCTGTATGATTTTTAGCATGTTCTCCTCCCTTCCTCCAGATGCCTTTGCTGTCCTGCCCTCTCCTCGAGTCACCTATTCAACTGCACATCCATTCCTGCTTCACTTGCCTTGCTTTCCCACCAGCACTGATAGCAGAGTGTTCCCCTTACTATTTATACCAACAAGTTCCCCCTAGTCCTTTTACAGATCATCTGACATGTACCCCAGCTTCACAGTTCCAGCCTTTACATTGTTTTTTCACTTGTGTTTACTCAAATCATAGTTGGTTTTTGGACATAGGCCTGGACTCCTTCCCCCTGTTTGCTTGTTTTTTAAATGACTAGCAGTAGCCAATCATATTTCATTTCTGGTTTTGCTAAAGATCTTGGAACTGGATGTTTTTTGCTGCTCACTTCCTCGCCTTATGTTACTGTAGGAAAAAGTAAAGTGAGGCAAAGCTGATACTGCAGTGCACGAGTCTGAGCGACAGCTACAGGAGAAAGGAGAAGACAAGCGACCAAAAACTGCAGAGAAAATAAAGACTTAAGGAGAAGTCACAGGTAAGAGTGTGAGAGGGAAGGATTGACAGAGATCCAACGTGTCTGTTTTAGACCTTTTTGAAATCCCTTTATTAGGTTTATTTACCTATTCTAAAGACAGAACAATATAAGAGGACTCACAGTGATCTGGGTTGCACCTGTGTAAGGTTGGGTTACAAATGAATAGTCTCGTCTATGGACTGGTTTACTCTAAAATAAAATCCATATTTCCAGACTTTTTGCCCCTGATATTACCAAAATACATTGGACCCAATGTTTCTCCTTAATATAACCTAAGCTATGTTTTTCACACCCAACACTCACCCTGTTTGTTACAAAGGCTTTGCAATGTCTAAGCCCAGATTAAGATGACCCTGATACCATCATCGTCATGGTTGTTCTCTCCTATTGGAAAGTGTTTCTAAAGCCACAGAAGACATTACAGAACTGTTTTCAAGCCTGAACAGCACTCATCATGACAAGTAAACTGAACTTGAAATGCAGTATCAATGGAATAGATTCAACTGAAAAATATTCCATCCACTTGAAGTTGTCAGGTGAGCAGATCAGGTGACTGCGAGGAAAGGCCAGGATTGGTTAGGACAGTCCACTCACCTGCTCTCTGCTGTGTTGTGTTTCATTCATGTCCCGAGCTCCGATCTCAGCGATCACTCGCCACGGTCTTCTCCCTCATCTCCTTCTCTCAAGTTTCCGGTACCGTGAGTACTTCCTCTCCATTCTCTCTCTCTTTGTTGGCCGGTTATTGTAACACCGATTCCTGGTGGAATCCGCTTGTAGCGCTTGGGTATTACAAGAGCAACGCGTGTGGTTTCTAACCCCACTGCTCTCTCTGCATTTGGGTCGATCCCCCATGCTACAAGGGCGTTCGCTTACACTTTTTCTGTATTCCATACACGCCTGACAGAAGTGTATTTAAAATGCTGAGTGGACAAAAAAAATCTTAGTTAACTTACTTTCCAGGATCCAAGAAGAGAAGTGAAGATAGATTAGATCAAACTCTGATATTGATCTCTGTGGGAAATTAGGTAATGAAATTAGGTAATGGAGTACATTATTCTTTGTTTTCATTACTGTGTTGCTGAATCGTGGAGAAGGCTTCTGCTCATGCACACTGGGGAGCAATTGTCTCAGCTGCTTGTTCGTCTTTTCTGGTACACGAGAACCCTAGGATTCACTTTATACCAGTATTAATGTTTGAGGCTGTCAAAGCTCATAAGGCCTTACGAGTGGTGAAGCCGTTCACACAACAGTCATGACAACATAATAACATATTCACTTTTAACATTCCAGCTTTTTTCTGAAAAGTCAGAATAAGTTGGGTATCACCGTTGGAATAAGTGAGATACACAGTGCTATGAGTCCTATAAAAAAGCTATCAAGTCTTACCTGACAGCTACTCCGACCAAAGGCAGTCGAGAGGGCTACATATATTGAAAATCTAACAACACTGTCTGTACACAGTACACACACATAGCCATAGAGCGACACCACTGCACTTGTTTTGAAAGCTGAGACATTTCAATTTCAGGATGCAAATGGCTTGAGACTTCCGCTGCTAAAGGGTCATGCGCTGCAAAAATCAAGCATCACCTTTAAAGAGGGCAAAAGAACAAAACAATCCCTTGTACACAATTGAGTTTCAAACACAGAAGACTAAAAAGGCTTCAAATCATAATCTCAGCTGAGCATTTACTCAAACCAAAGCAACAGAAATGTCAAATGTCACAAAGCTATTGACTTGAGTCTCTGTTAAAGAGAGAACAAATGACATATTACTGCATATATATGTCATACTGTGATGTTTAGTTAAAGAGTAATTCCTGTTCTTTTTATTGTTTTGTCCATCATTCCATTTGCTGAACAACATGAGGAAAATATATATTAATATATAAAATATCTAATTTACATTGCAATTATTATTTTTGGTTTAATTTGAATAAATTAAACCACAGGCCTGTATTCGTGCATTTAGTAAACAAGATGGTATTGTATCAAGCACAATTAAAAACATTTGATAGTTTGATAAAAATCTACTTGCAAGTATGTAAACCTGTTCAGTCTTCTACAAATCTATCCTTTTTTTACTCAGATGTTAGTTGTATACTTGGCATTGACAATAAAATATTCAGATATAATCATGGCATTCAATGATGGTGATGTATAATTACTGATAACCAAATTAACTGTTTGTAGGTCACTTCTGATGCCTTGGATCTGAACTGGTGATTCCATGTGTTACAAATGTAAATAAAAGCCTCACTGACTGGCATGAGGCAAACTGATGTAGATCCACAGATGTACTAAAAGTAACTGAATACTTGACTAAAATATGGCGAAGACTCTTGAATGCTCATCTGATGCAATTTTTCTAATATCTCAGTTAACTTTTCACATTGTTTGGCCAACTGACCATGTACATTAGTTTTTCCCCCAACAGTACTTAAACTTAATTTCTTTCTTTAATTTGTTTTAAATCTTTTACTAGGCTCTAGAGTTTACAAATATAAACCAGTCGACTTCAATGCCTACCTTAAAGAAAAGTCCTTCTGTTTCACTGAACTGTAGTCCTTCCATCTGCTGCTCTCATCCAACATGTGGCCCTGACATGAATTATTTTCTTTTCCTCTTACCCCTGACTGACTCTGAAATGCTTCTCATGCCTAACGCCTTGACCAATGGCTTTTCCTAACCATAACAGCTGACCTTCATGCCTAAATCTAACCTAATCTATTTCTTAAGTAAAAGTCCCTCCATCTGCTGCTTTCATCTGACACATTGCCCTGACATAAACATTTTACATAAGAAAATGCCGCCGACCTAGTCCAGTAAAATACCCCACCGACCTAGTCCAGGCTCAAATGGTGGGTGGGGATGTAGATAGATCACCCTTTTCTATCCTCTCCAAGCACACCTTATCTTATGCATATTTATTTTTCAAGTTCATGAGTAACATGCACCAATCTGTGCCTTGCTTTAAATGTGGTGATGTGTGATCAGTAGTTTTACAGCCAAATTAATTGTCATCATGGTCTTTTGTTCTTGCAGTACCACAGTTGGCCACTTAAAAACTAGCAACAATCTTTCTGTGTTTGACTGGCTAACTGTACTTTTCCTAGTTGAATGTTCTGACTGGTTGGTAACCAGCCCGTGGTTGTTGTGTAGCACACTGTTGTCTTACAACAGTATATGTCATTAGGTAGGTTTCCATTCATTTTTTATGCACATTTTCCACATAAAAAACACCCAAAAGTTTGAACAAAGGTTTTATGCTTGTCTGAGTAGGGAAAGTGGGTTCACCGATAAAAGCAAATCGGCAAAGGTTGTGACCGTTGCATAGACATCATTCTCCAATGAAGAGACTAAAACATCACACACTGTGCTCCTCAAATTAATACATGAAACAATCTGATATTCCCATTGTGTTTCTGCATTGTTCTAAATTGTATGACTGGTTGTTCTACAATTCCTTAATGAGAACTACCACCATTAATCTTGACAAACCAACTATCTGCAGTAGTAACACTAATTTGCATTTCCTGACTTTCTTGAAAGTCGGTTATAATCTGCACTACATTTGGATGGAAACCAAGTGTGCCCAGATTCCTATAATAGAAGAGTGACAGCACTTCTATAAGCAACTTTTTTAAAATTTACACAGCTCCAAGCAACCTAGCAGCTACCTGAGGTGATGCAGTTTAATAGAAATAAGTAAAATAAAAAGACTTGCCACTCTGTCAGTCTGTTATATACAGCAAAAAGATCCCACTCTTTATTTTTCAAAATGTAGAGCCACTGCATGCAGAGGTGATTTTATCCAGGCAACGACCAAGATTTATTTTTTGTTGTTCAATCAACTGACATAATGTCTGTTAATTAAGTACAACTGAGTAATGATTATTAGTACATACAGTGGAATTAGCAGTAGCTTAAACCTGAAAAGGCACTGTTAATTATGCAAGTTACAATTAGAATTTGTGATATCAATATAAACACAATAAATTATAATGTTGTACTCATCATGTAAATGGTTGAGATCCTGGTGGCAACATTGTATTCAATAAGTCTGACAGGGTAAGAAACACAAGCAGACATAATGGTATTAAACCCACCTTTACAATTAGTTGCTAACACACAGTTGGCCTAATATGCCAACACTTTAAGTGCACTCACATTTACCTCGAGACAAAGCAGTAGCCTCACATGAAACTGGGACCAAGCTTTAAGTCATGAGCAAACAAAATTCAGCAGGTTCAACAATAGTAAAAATAGCACCAACAACCAAAGTAATATTAAAGGGTGGGGCTGTTCTATCTTAAACTAGTAGTCCAAACACCAGTATCCTCTGGTGTCTCCTTTGCCCTGCCCTCTCATGCACCCCAAAGTCACTTGCGCCCCCCCCAACCTCAGCAGTTTCAATTAGTTTCGTGCCTACTCTGTCTCAGCCTGAGAATTTCAACCCAGGAGACAAGACACCCATTACTGCCTGGTCTCTGGCTCCATTTATACTATAGCTGAGAAATTAATGCTCTGACAATAACGATAATAAAACTGTTATATACATCTGTAATGTGAGTTGTATACAAACACACCTGTGTTCATTACTGAAGATGTAAAATGATGTTTATCATCTGCTGAAAAAAATGGAGCTAGTCAACACAGAGGGTGAAAAAACAGGAGAGAAACGTGTGCATGGTGTATTTTTTGCAACACAGCTGTGTGAGTGCACTGAGCATGGAGGTGTGCTGCAAATTGCATGAGTGTGTCCTTGCACTTCTGGGTGATTGGTCTATATTTGGTTAGGGAGCCACCTGGATCCTTTGTCAGACACTAACAAGCTAACTACATCTCATTTAAAGAAGGGACACACGTGGCCATCTGTGAATGAAGGTCAGAGTAAGAAAATACCATACATGTACAGCAAACAATGGGATAGCAAACACAATTATTGTCAATAGTTGTTGTAGATGACCAGTTTGTATTTCTCACCAATGCAAATTTAAGCAGAATATCATGGTGGCATGTTCTGCTTTACAGCAATGCACAATATGAGTGCCTGCAGAGAAAGGCAATGTAACAAATCTCTGCAGGGCGAGGACACACTTTCCAAGAAGTGCACATCATAAGTAGAATTCGAGTAACCACACAAAAATTAAAATTAAATTTGCTGAAAACTCATGTTACCAAATAAATCTGTGTATTTCTATTCAATGCATCCTTTTTGTTTCATTTACACTTAAGATAACTACAACAACATGCAATTGGGTAACCCAGTTTCCTAAAATTGAAGTTTCTATAGCACGAAACTTCAATCACAAATATGTTCTTGTGGGCAATGTAAATGCAAAACATTTATGTTTTCTATTAACGTAATGTCCATTATGTTCACAATTAACCTAAATGACAAATCACAAATACGCTGATACTTAACCTATGAATAAAATGTATATAGGCAATGTGTTTTTGTCTGACAAAATATCTGATCTACATTATCACCTTTTCTTTTCTGTAAAAAATATATTCTATATCCAATGTCAGGGAAAGGTTGTGGGCTGGCTTAATAGAGGAAAAAGCCAACACTTACTTCACACACATTTTATTAAAGTTTAGACAACCCTAACCAAAGTGATTTTCTTTACCTAAACCCAAGCTCACGCAGGACCCTGGACTTTAACTTACATTATACATAGTCCATCCACCCTAACTACCTCCTTGCAACTCACTTTCTGTCAATAAATGCAGCATTTCATTCATTAAAAAGTGTCCCAACATAATTATTATATGAACACATTCAGTTCAAAAGCTTAATTGTGGTTGCAATTTAGTTACATAGGAATGTAATTTTCAGGAGACAGGCTTTAACAGAGGAGTCTTAACTGAATGTATTTGCTATCATACTACCAGATGTCAAATACCTACACTACCAGTCAAAAGTTTGAACACACATAGGAATGACCATGTTTTTCATGAAAAGATACAGTCTTCAGTTGTGTTACCATCATTGCACATGGTTTTCTAATGATCCGTTATCCTTTTAAATTAATAAATTTGCATTAGCAAACATAACATGCTATTGGAAGACAGTACTAATGTTTGCAGAATTTAGGCCTCTGTATGTTTATGTAAATATTCCTTTTAAAAAACAGTTGTTTCCAGCTACAATAGTCATTTACAATATGAACAATGTCTACACATTCATTCAGATCAATTTGATGTGATGAAATCTACTTTTCTTTCACAAACATGGTCATTTCTATGTGTGTCCAAACTTTTGACTGGTAGTGTATATTAAAAGACTAAATTTCTGCACCTAAAAAGAGATTGAAAGGAATGGATAAAGATGAATAGAGAATACAAGCAATAAACCTGTTGATTTTGATGGAGCATGGAGAGACTTGACAAAGGCGTGATATGCTAGCGTTACACAGGATCATAATGTAAACACATATGCATGTATGCATGTCGAAGTGTGTCTGTGTACCCTGAAAAATAAATCTTCAAGTATTTAGAAATTCATTATCATTTTAGCCAAGCTTTAACATCTGAAGAAAACCTCATGGGTAAAATAGATCAAAAAGGCCTCACATAGATGACTGAAAGGTTTCTTGAGTTGCTTTTTCAACAATTAAATTATTAAAATTATTAAATTATTAAATTAAAATCCACTTTTGTGTAACTGCATCTGTGTTTGAGATAATTACCAGTACAGGCCATCTAATATCTAACCCTCTCTTTCATATTCTAGAGATTATGCAGAAACCTGTCTTGGACACTAAAAGAAAAATGCTGAAAGCCAGTAATGAGTGACCACCTCCCATCTGAAATGATCCACTATGTTAACGCCCTCAGCACCTTGAGACAAGACTCATCAGGAGGTGCCAGGGACCAGCTGCCCTTCAATTAAAAGATGTGTCATATTTTGGTACACTGGTATGTGGTGCTGGGAGAAAACAAATGTGTGTTCCTGAAAAAATGGCAAGCGTCCTTAATTCTGTCATCTTAGCAGTACTGTTGAGCCTCTTAGCATATAAGGGGGCAATTTATATTTCACAGAAGCTACACATGACATCTTTGACATCAATTAATCGTTCCTCTCTGTGACCTTGTATTTTACATTTTGTGCTACGTGCAAAAAAATCTGCTTTAATTCTTTAAACAGGGACCTACACGCATGTCTTCCCAATGCATTATTTTACAATAAGCAAAATGTCAAAAATACCAAGGGACAAGTACAAACCTCTTCCTTGGTAAGTGAACTAACACAGGTGCTGGAATATCTGGTTTTAATGTTGAGAGACTGTGAATAACAATGTAACAGTAAGATACCGAGTATAAAACCAATCACAGTTTATTCAGTTGTATGTTTCATATCATTAAAAAAGTCAATACTAAAAAGTGTATGAGATTTTTCTGTGTATCTCTATGACTTACTGACTGTGTGGTTGATTGTACATTGTGTTGGACTGACCAGGGATTACAAAAGAGTCCATTTGAGTAGAGAATTCCCTCCCACTAGATGGTCCAGAATTACAGAGGTACAGTCACTTTGGAAAGTGTTAACACCCCTTCACTAATTTGCACATTTCACTGTGTTGCAAGTCTATTCTTTGCCATTATTCTACACACAATAACCCATAATGACACAATTAAAACATTCGACGGATTGGATGGGAAGCATCTGTGACTTTCTATCTTCAGATCTCTCCACAGATGTTCTATGGGGTTTAGGTCTGGGCCAGTCAAGAGAAGTCAGAGACTTGTCCTGAAGCTGTCCTAGCCTCGTCTTGGTTGTTGCTGTGAGTGGAGGAGCTGAGCACCTCTCTTGGTCAGACACAGAAACAGAGAGGAGTGGCTGCAGCAGAAACTTGGTAACTGTATTTTCATATGTGCTAATTTCACTCACTGATCTTTTCAAGTGCTAATAAAATGTATCTTTGTGAGTCGCTGGCACTGGTGCACCCAAATAATTTTGTGCATTCATACTAATTTACATACTAATTTAAAGGCACATGTGTGAAATGCTCCCAGTGTAGGCTGCAGATGTGTCTACAGATTTTTAGTTTTTTATTAATCGGCAGGCACGAGGGCAGACATCGATGCCGAAAAATGACAAAGATCGTCCCGATTAATCGGCCGACCACTAATAAAGTAGTATTGCATCATATTATATTGTATGCTTTGGATCCTTGCCATGCTGGAAGGTGAACTGTCATCCTAGTCTCTGCACTCTGGAGCAGGTTTTCTTCATTTACATCTATTTGACTGCATTCATCCTCCCTTCAATTCTGATCATTCTCCCAGTACCTGCCGCTGAGATGCAATCCCTTAGGGTGATGCTGCCATCACAATGCTTTATTATAGGGATGGTATTAGCAAGTTAAATAGTTATTGTGGAGACCCACAGAGAGTTCCTTCTACCCCTCATTTATAGTGGGGCAAGCATACTGGAGAAACACCTCTTACTACGGTATAATGCACTTGAGTAAGACTCCACCACCCAGCATGATCTTTTTTTTGAACACTTTTTTTAATGTGAATTGATGTTTTTAAGTAAATACTTTGTTGTGACAGTAAATTTGCAAGTAGAAGAATTTTTACTTTTTAACGAGTCAACTGAAGTGCAACCTTGGTAAATGTGTATAAATCTCTTCCTTCATTAATAAGTAAGCTATTTAATTGTCACTGATTTCTGATTCCCTGAGTTTGCTTGTACAGTTGAACCGTGCTTTTAAACTCTCCTTCACTTGCAAAGTGATTGCATAACCAGTTGCTGCTGCACAAAATAATATGTTAATTTCAAGCAGATTGTGAGTGAAAATTAAGTATTAATATCTTTAGCATTTTTGTCATTTATTAAATAGATCACAGACACAGCTGGATTACAAATGCAATTACTGTGCATGCTGTGTAGAATACTAACAAAGATGCAGATAAATATAATAGATCTGCTTCATTTTTTATTTTCTTGAGAATAACTTGACTAATTACAGTCAAATTTTATATTCTTTCTCGTTAATCCAAATGACATAAAGTCACATAAATCTACCTGTTGGTCAAGGTTAACCCAACCCAGCTCAACTATATTTAAATATGAGTATATCATAAATAAATAAATAAATAAACTTAATCAAGCATTCTCCACACATATATAAATACTGTAGATGTGTATTCAGAGGCTGTTATGGGGCAGGTGATGGGTCATCTTACTGATTAACTGGAGAGCAAAATGAGTGGTTCTCATTTACAGAGATGCTCCAGTTAATTGGCAGTTATGCAAATATACGTCACACTAATGAAAGTAGTGTGATAATGATTCATTTATGCCTGGTGTGTGTGTGTGTGTGTAGGAATCTCCCATCTAAGGCCTACTGTCAAGCACTGCTGTTTGTTGGCCAAATCACTTCCTGTTACTACTATACTGTACACACTAAAACCTATTAAAATACATATAAATCTTATCTTTAACTGTATCAGGCATTTCTGATACCTAACTAAAATGGAGGTGAATAGAAATAAGTTTTAGCATTTTTTTCACTATAAATGTTTTACGTACTTTGCAAAGCAACATGTACAGGAGGTGAGTTTAAAGTGACTGTAAAACACATTTCAATAGTATTTTTTACTATGTTAACCTTGCTGTTTCATATTGACTATCTTTTCAAATTAGTCCTGTTTATGTGTGAGGGACAATATTTAAATATTCAGATTGCACATGTTGGTTGGATCTTTCACCTCCCTATTTTAAAAATGCTGGCACCCTTTTGCAAAGTGGACAACTTCATTCATGTGAAATATTCTTGTTACTGAGTTTTGCCTGCTGTTAAATTAGAAACTATTAATACATTAAAAATGAAAAAATGTATAGTTTTCACTCAGGGTACTATATATCTGACACAGGATACCCTTTTCTAAGGAGAAGCTGACCTGTAAACAGCAGCCAGAAAAACATATTGCTTTTGTAACAATTTGTGTTATAATATAAATATATTATTATTATTAAACTTGTACAACACAAATTATTATTTTTAACATCATGTGTGTGTTTTTGCTTGTACTAACCTTTAACCTCTCTATCACCAGAGCTTTCTCTTAAAACATGGATTTTGATGCATACAAACTGGGTGATGCAAGGATAAATCACTTGCCAAGTAGTTGTAAGGTGGCTCTAACAACTATGCCACGCAGGAATGCACGCGCACACACACATGCGCGTACGAACACTTACAACCTGCTAACACTCCAGACAATAGCTTCACTGAGAGTGCTCCATAATTGAGGCACTGGAGCTTAAAAATGAAAAGAAAATGACAATAAGAAAAAAAAAGGATGAAAACAATCTGCTCTACTTACTTCTTCTCTTGCCAACGTCTCCCTTGGAGGTGGCAGCCTCATTCAGCAGCACCATCCCCATAGTGATTGCAGCATCTGGGACAAGGTTGTTAAGGAAGTAACACACTTGCATACAGGAAGGAGAGAAGTTGTAAGTATACACTGCCCCAGGAAGAACTGCTGAGCACATGCATTTATACTTACATGTATGCTGCAAAGACATACTCAAGTAGATTTTACTATTACTATTTACTTGAGTACTTCTTTGCAGTATAGAATCACTCACATGAACTGTTATTTCAAATATATGCAAAGGGTACACAACGATATTAACACTTGCTGTACAACTGCCCTAGAATACATACCGACTAATTAGAAGGCCATAACTGTCATGTTTTGTTGAGACTGTCAGATTGGAGTTAAACTGTTAATTTCGAGGGCTACAGTGTATTGCATTGCATTGTACTGTATATTGTAAAAGAAATAAAATGAAGCCAGAAGAGATCTTGCTGAAAGATCACTCTACCCATATTCAAATGAATCACAGGCAGCTTAGTGGTATTTTTATACAGGACAAGGATCCATGTTGCAATCCTAAATCTTTTTTAACTATGTTTTTAAAGATTTCAAAATTACCTTATTTTTTTTCCTAAATCGTACATTTTCTCAGTTTAAACATTTGATATGTTTTTCTATGTTCTATTGTCAATAAAATATGGATTTATGAGATTTGGAAATAATTGCATTCTGTTTTAATGTAGATTTGACACAGCGTCCCAACTTTTTTGGAATTGGGGTTTTATTATTATCATTAATCTGCTGTGGTACAGTTTACAGCAGAGGTAACTAACAGTCGGACCGCGGTCTGGGTCCGGACCCAGACTCTGTCCTGTCCCAGCCGGAACCGACTTGTCATTAAGTTTTAGTCCGTTTTGGCGGAGATTACATTTTGACCGGCGACTCTTTTCTGACAGTGTTTCTACACCGCTGCTCAGCGAAAGGCACATCCTACCTGTCTCTAATTGGCCCGTACTCGTTGCCTTTGTGGTTCCAGGTTGGTTGGGTTTAGGCACAAGGACTGAGATTGGTCCAGGTGAGGACAAGAATCAGCCAATCACAGGCAGAGTAGGGCGGGCCTTCAATGAACAGAGGCGCAGAAAGTAAACCGCAGCCATGACAGAGAAAAATATAAAGGAGTGAGAAGACGAGAGAGAAAAAAGTGGCGACATTGTGACTCAGTGTGTGACATGACGTGTGCTCAACGGTGGAAGGTTGACACTTAACTCCAGGCTTTTAAACCCAAATGGACTGAGGCCTTTATCTTCATCCTTCCCGTAGGAAGCTTGAAACCGCTGCGTCTCATCTACTCTGAGATCTGCTCTCAGTGGTTAAAAGTGGGAATGTGAAACGCCACAATATAACTAAGCACATAATTACATCTAAGAAAAGTTACCCGCTACATTTGGCAGTTAGGCTACAGAAAAAAAGCTATCTTAAAGCCAACTATGATCGGTCAACAAAGATTTTTACACATTCTTTTACTGGCCAACAACGAGCTAACGAGTGTTCCTCCACAAAAAAACATCCAGTGATGGAGTCAAAGAGAGTCTGAGTGCAGTAGCTCATACTCTTTATGAGGGAAAACAAAAAGTAAAAAATAAAACAAATACCTGTATCTGCATT
>JAUMHL010000025.1:4140022-4194130 GCA_032362345.1 Sandelia bainsii
CTACTTTCATGATATAATATCACTGTAGTGTGAACTTTTTACGTTTTCCATAAATTTCACCTGAAAGCCAAATATCCTTGACTTTTTGTGAGTAGTGTATCTTAACACAAATGTCCAAACTTTGCAGAGCTTAATAGTGAAGCATCAAATTGTCATGCTTTGCACAAGTAGACAAAGCAAGAGTGTGTTCCTGGAACATTGTAGTAATATTGTGTATAAAGAGACCAGGAGGCAATCATCAAACATGACTGTGAACCCCCAACTTTTTAAAATTTAATAAGGCACATGTTATGTCTGTGAGCAGGTTGCAATTATGTAACTGGGGAGGTTCATGGTTGCACACACACAAGCACAGAAACCAGTTTAAAATTAATCCAAGGGCGCTGAAGCAGCTATTCTGTGCTGGTCAGCGTTTATATGACAACCCTGTGAAAATTCTTCACAGTAGGAAAACAAAAACATGGCCTCCAGCGCTCACAATGTCTTTGATAAATTCACTGAGCATACATACTAGTTTATACAACTTTGAGTGGTAAAATGGTCACAGAATGCCTGAAGACATTCAAACAGGGGCAGGGCATTTGGTGAGCAAAAAAACTGAAATACTCATGACTCAGACATAAAAAAGGGAAAAACTTCCTACACAGCAGGAAAAGGAACAGGAACCCCAGGAAGGCAGCATTTTTTCAAGGGGATGATTTTGCTCTCCGTCCATCTATCTGCATGTATCTGTTGGGATCAACAGATACAGTGAGCTCCTTAGAACCTATGCAAAATGATGTTTAAAGTAAAAAATCAATATCATTCCTTGTCCAGTGAGATACTGAATAAGCTGTAAAGAAGCAGGTCTGAAACCAGACATACCAACATAGATAGAGACCACATTTACCATGTTCAATATCTTAGTTGTGTGAACATTAGAAACATTTTCTACTTTGCACAAAAAATAATACAGGTAAAACTGATGGGAATGCCATCAGTTTAGGTATTTTGCTATAAACCAAAGTGTTGGACAAATTAAACTTCTAATCAATGGCCCACAATGAAAAAGATCATCAAATAAAAGACATCACAGTTTATTCTAACTATTTGTGTAATGCTGACACACCTATGTAATAGCTGGCATATGTTGATATATAAGAGTTTTGTGCATGATACAGTCAATTCAATGGACATAATTACCTTTCCACATGTTAATTATACACACAAGAATAATTACAGTAATATTGAATTTTTTTTTAATTATCATCAGTCTACACTGTGGCTGTAGTTAAGTTGAGGCAGTTTAAACTATGTAAACCAATTTAAAATACCAAATGACTATATATTAAAGGCAAACATTATAAAGTTGCTGGTTTTGAAACATTTGAAGAGCAAAAATAAAGTTTAAAACTTTTGGCTAATACATTAACATTAAATGAAATTTGACAAAAAGCCTGTCTCCAGGTACAAAACTGACCAAATTGCACGCCTCATCAACCTTATCTTTCATTTCTTTCATACATAATTGGCACATAATTCTCATATTTAGATTAATTTGAGATGTTCCTAAAATGACCAACCTATTTTTAAGAAATTGCAAGTTTCAGAAAATATTTATAATTCAAAGTAAAGTGCTGTCTTTTCATGTGCTACTACTAATTTCTGATTGAATTTCAACGGTATCTATTCCAGCCAGAGACATGTCAACGAACTGAACATTTATAGTATAATAAATGGTTAGTGAGATTTGACTGGAAAGGCTACAGGCAGACAACACACACACACACACATAAAAATTCAATCTTAGCACATAAGGGAGGGTTGGTGAAGGAAGCTGCGGTAGCAAACGCCGCCATGAGCAGAATAATAGTGAGAGGTGTCAGGTTATACACATTCATGAAAATGATTGGATGTCACTAGTCACCTTGCAACCTCCCAACAGTTGCTCATTTGAGCCAGGGATTGTGAGGCTTGAATGAAGCAGCTGATGTCAATAAGTTAAATCAAGCACAAATTCAGTGTTCTGCCTAACATACACCATCATCTATTTAAATTAGAGGTGAATATTCACCCTATAATTTACAGGGTAACCAGGAATCTGCCGAACATACCACAACGTGCCAAAAAGGTAACTCAAAGTGCCCTACCAAGTTCTCCGAAATACCACAAAGGCTTCTTTGCATTTCAGAGACAAATGTTCAGAGAGGCAGAGGGCTGCTAAGCTCACAAGCCAAAGCTTGATCGTATGCAAGGTTTCCAACAACGCGGCGGGAGCTCCAGCTGTAGGAACAAAAATGCAGCTTGCAAGCACACAGACAGACTTGAGCAGGCATACTAATCTGAACCAGGGCAAAGTCGATCATGAAAAGCTGTTAAATCTATTCTGAGCGGATGTGTTTCCATACACTTTAGTATAAGCCAGTTTCCTCTCAGAAGCGTTACTCTTTTCTGTTTCAGCTGCTTGGGTGTGATCCTGCTTACACAATGGTAAAGTTTGCTTTGTTCCAGTTATATACCAGGTTTGTTCCTCATCCAGCCACCCAGCTACAAGTGAACCAGGGATTGTAAAAGAAGTCATGGACTGTGAAATAGCTTATTTATTGGAAATAATTAACCTATAAAGTAAGAGACTGTAGCAGCAGGGAGTTCAAATCAAATGCACTGCAGCATGTTTAAACATACTATGACTATATCACTATTACAACATGATTATATTGTTATTCATAATGAACCTCACAGAATATCACCTGGAGGACAACATTTGAGATTTAGAGCTATGTTGATTCAAACGGCACTGTTTTCATATGGTGCACCCGAGTTGGACATTTTTATTCTCACATGCAGTACATCTCCTCTGGCTGATGTCTGGATCAGTTCAGAGTTGCATAGTATGTCTAAAAACAGCTATAAAAAGTACAAAAACAAGACCTAATTAGTAATAAAGTAGAATTTTCCACCAATTCCAATGTAATGCAAGGATCTAATTTTAATTTAGAACTCTTTGAATTGATCCTAACAGGAGCATATCACCACTCCTCTGCCACCCCCACACGCTATTGCACTTTAATAGAAGCTGTCTAGGTCGATCAGAGCAGCCATGTTAAATGTGCTTTGCTTCCTCGTGAGGATAAACATTTAGCATGTGGTAATGAGAAGCAGCAATATATGGAGGAGTGACTGGGGGATAGGCTGGTAAAACACTCTTCAGGACATGACCACACCTGGCTGCTGCTGTTGCTGCTTCTGCTGCTGCTGCTGCTGCTTGGAAAATGTAGTGAGGCTGAAATTAGTATGCAAAGCTTTTGTCCACTGAGCATGGCGTTTGCAGCCTGTGACAACCCGTAATGAACTGAGCAGGGCCTTATCAACCACACAGAAACTGGGAATGATCACAGCTTGCACAATAGTCTGCTGTGGCGGAAAGGAGAAGGAAAATTATTGCAAAGGGAAAAGAGGCTTAGAGCAGCAAAGGTGGGGTTTTTTCCCTTGTTGGTGAAAAAGTCGCACATATGCACACAGTTTCTACCTGTCAATTTACTGTTACAGTTAAAGCAAGGCTAGGCTTTTTAAAAAATATACAACATTTGGGGATGTAGTAGCTGTAACTGCGAGGTAAAATATTAACCACAGATAGTAATCAGGGAGCGCATCCTGCCTCAGCGCTGCAGGCACCTTGAAACAATCAGTCAGCCTTTGATATTCTGTTGAATTTGGTTGCTCTTTTTAGGAAGAGGCTGTAATACCAGGGAGCATGACATATAGAATGCACACCTCCGATGCATAGCTTCAATAAAAGACAATTGAAATGACAATAAGATTTACTTCATTCCTTTTAATAGGTACAGAGATTGATGCAGGCCTCAAAGAGAGAAGCAATCTTTTGCAATCCAATTATGTAAAGCTGGCAGGTTTCCCTTTCACAGTCTGAGATCAATTGCACATGCAGAAAAGGAGATATGATCCACAGCATGGAGGTGTTGGGTGGTAAGACTGAGGAAAGAGGCTGAAGGGGTCAGTTGTATTAACCCAAACGGAGCAAAGTCAGGTAGAGATGCGATAAAACGGGTATTAAATAAGTCAAATAAATGAACAATACCACACATATAATGACGCTAATATGTCATTCTGAGTGTAAATGCAGGCACATTCTGGCCAATATAACCCTGTACGGGTGGACTATTACAGTTTTTGTCTTTTTTTTCTTTACATTGACCTTGTAGGAAAAATATTATCTTTCATATATGTCCTAAATTCACATTAGGTTCAGTATAACTATGAGACACTGCTGCAACTTCATCTCCTAGTTGTAAAAGCTGTGATTCATTGATTTTTTTTTTCTCGCGAGTATCTGTGACTCCACACTCGCTTTTACTAAAGCACATGTAACTGTACCAATCGCTGTTTTCTCTTGCCTGTCAGAGCCTGTTGAGCAATTTGAGGTTTCACACCAAGCCCAATTAGTTTGGTGGCAGCAGGGCTTGCTGGAATGGAACAGCCTCGATGCAGAACAAGAACCAAAGCATTTTCTGGTTAAAAAGGAAAGTCAATCAAACACATGTCGCATGGCGTCAAGGAAGAAATGAAACAAGGTTGGTTCACACTGCAGCCTCATCGTAGTACTACTCCCAGCACTTTACTACATCTCCTGGTGTAATTGTCCTGTAGGGAAGGGAGAGCAGACCTGCAGCAGCGTTCTGCCGCACGGATCACTCTCTGAAGGGCTTTTCGTTCCTGAACACAGCTATTCCCATACCAGGATGTAATGTTCTGTGTGAGGATGCTCTCCACAGCGTCTGAATAGAAAGTCCTAAGGATCCCTGGCGAGACCCCAAACTACCTCAGTTGTCTCAGGTGATACAGGTGCTGCCTAAGCCCTTTTGGACTGGACCTGGATGTGAGCAGTCCATGTCAGGTCTGAGGAGATGTGGACCCCGAGGTACTTGATTGAACTTGGGGGAATGGCATTTGTTGAAGTTGTAATGAGGTTGGAAATGTCGGCGTTATGTTCGTGACATTATTACCTTAGTTCATTCATGACCTTAATTGGAGTTTGTTTTATTTTCCAGCATTGCTAGATTGTGTTACATATAATACATTATGTTAATAAAAGTTTTGCCATTATGAACATGTAAACATTTGCCTTTAGTCTTTAACCACAGAGCTACAACTTGAACAGGAAAGAAGCTTCAACCTAGTTGGAGTAAACTGAACTGACATTTTGTTTTATTGTTCACGAGTTATCAGTCATTGCATGTAAAGCAGAGCCTACTGAATGTATTGCTCTGTAAATCAAATTAGTGAGAGGAGAGGAGAGCTTGATTCATTGATATATAGCCTAAATTGTCATAGGTGAAAATCACCCACTGCCTAATCAAATAAAAACCAAAAAAAACTGACCGATCTGACAACACTGGCCAGCATTAGTTGCATCATATTGAACATTATTAAACTCATTTTGATAAAGGTGAACAATTAAATATTGTAGTCTCTCAGTATTATTTATGATTTAGAGTAATGTCTTATTGGTTTGTACAAATGTGGGACATTATAGGCGTCATTTTTCATATTCCCTGAGTTTCAACGCTGTCTGTTTCAACTATATGTAGCTCAGATGTAAATTAGGCCTAAATGTTGTCAGTGTCGTCTAAGCTACAACCTCAGCTCTTGAGAAGTAGACTCACATTCACCTGAAATCTTAAAGACTATTATGTTTTTTAAGACAATCTCCTCGTAGATGATTTCTGATGTAAACGATGGAATGCAGTTTAGAGAACGGTAACACTTTCCCCCTGACCGCACCACCCCCCACCATAATTATCATGTTCTTTCCAAGTAATATTGTTTGCTTGCAAGCAGCAGTTTTCAAAGCAGGTGCAGGTTTTTTTAAATTCCATTGCTGGTCCAGTCCTGTAATTGGATTTGGTAGCACTGAGGTGTCTGTGACCTTTGCTGCGAGCAAGCTTGTTTAAACTGGAAGCTCTTATAACCTTTGACACCTTTAAGTCCTCAAACAGCCTGATGACAGGTACTATGACAATTCACCCGGGAGGTTAGATCATTAATGAAAGAGTCGTCGCCATATGAATGACAGCTGGCAAATTGACAGCAAAATCTCAAATCGTCCAAATCTACTACATATTAATACTTATACTAATACTAATCAATGCAAAAATCAGTGATCAAGAATTTCTGTGTTTACCAGTCTATGTACTTTGCCAAATCAAAGATTAATTTATTATGTGAGATTTGAAATGTAAGGAGCCAATTAGATGTGTCCTATGAGGTTCCTCAGTAAAATCTGAATATGTATTCAGGGATTTGTAGGACTCCTCTGAAAATTAATTATTAAAATATGTCCAGTGGCTGCAAATACTAGCAGAAAACCTTTCACAACTGAAGAGGATTTAACATGCATCACAGTTAATGGCCACCACATGAATGTTTAAATGTTTCAAAAGGTTATGTACCCTGTAGCCTTTTCAAAAGGTTATCCACCCTGCAGTGTTGAAGCCATCACCTAGTGGAGGACCTGGAGTAACGCAGCTGCTCTGCTTTGTGTGTCTGGAAGCAAACTTCTTTTTTACTACTTCAGTATTCTTCATGAGTGGATTTAAGAACAAAAACGCCAATCATTTATTTGAAGTCTTACAGGAATTTGAGCGTTTGACATCAGAAGGGGTGCAATTTCAACAAACGCCTGCCTCCATGTGTGGGGGTGCTCTTACAATGAAGGGTCATTTTAGGCGTAATAGAGTGTTGGGACAAACGACCTATATGGGTTAAGTTGAAGGACTTGTTGCAAATTTTAATTATCCAGTTGAATATTTGATAGATAAGCAGTGTTGTACATTAATGTGCTAAAAGTGTGTCATTTATTTTGGTCAATGGTGAACTCAACGTGTCTGTTTGCACCTAAAGCTCGTGAACTTGAGTTATCACGCAGCGTGAACAAGAGCAGCAAAGGCTTTGTTCACTCGATGTGTATCCCTGCTGTCTGGTCAGCTGCCAGCTCTCCATCAGTCAACCTCTGTACCATTGTTCACTCGATGTGAGTGTGAGGTGTTCAGGGCCCTTACAGAGTATAGGTCAGTTGCGTTTTGGAAGCACTCTAGGTCTATCAGTCACAGAAGCAGCTAACCCCTTCACTCTCTCACCCCACCAATGAAACAAGTATGTATGTCAAATAAAATGGGTTTTCTAGAGTGTGACATCAGAGCAATGAATGTGACCTAGTTCATGATTTGGACTGTCAACAAGTCAAGATCAATATTTAAAAGCTGTATTTCAATGGTTGCACTTAATGCTTAATGTATACTGTAACACTGTACTTCTATGGCTAAGTTATAGTTTATGTACTTAATTGTTCATTTACAAGTGATGGGAAATTATGGGATTTGATGCTTACTGGTTTAATACACTGCTCTAAATTATATTCCCCTGTAATTTAAAGGAGATATAACTGTAGGTCCCTCTTATTTACTTTTTATTTAAACTTTTTCAAGGGAAGTGATACTAAAGGATTCTAATTGCTGGTAAGATATATATATATAAAAAATAATATAACATAAAAAAACAATGTTCAACCAGACACTGCTGTTAACTTCAGTGTTTAAACCTTTTGTTTCACTTGGTAGTGTCTTTCTAATGTTAATAACTGTTAGTTATTATTTCCTTTTTGACCTGAGGTCCTCTCGTAACATTATTTGTGTGTTTGCTACTGGCTCTGGTGCTCATGGAGCAGCAACCACTCAAAAAAAATCCAAACGTAAGTAACAATGAAAGTAAAATCTTTCTCCTTCTTCTAATGGGTAGGATAGTTCAAAGGGTCAAAATCCAAAGTCCTTGTCCTGCGCAAGAATGTTCTGAAATGTGTATAAAAATGTTCCAACATAAAAAACATTCACACATAATCTGACTTAATTGGAAGGATGGAGCCTTATATATTGTTCATACATTTTTTGCAAAGAGGGGGAACTGTGGATTTTGGCCCCATCAAAAACATAAGAGGCATCTCTTGGAGAGATCTCTAAAAGGCCAGCATGGACAGGAGGAATAGCTACAGCAAGTAAAACCTCTGTCAGTGTTAATAGGGCACCTGACAACTGTTTTAGGACAGAACTGAAAAACTGAAAATCTATGCTTTTGCCTACTAACCAGAGCCTTTGAACCTGTTACACATCTCACAGAATGGGTGCATCATTGGGAAAAAGCTCCTTTAGCAGTAGATAAAGTGAAAATACTGAACGTTAATTTAAAGAATGATGTTCAAATATCAGTAACAGGAACCGTTTGCTCAGGAGAACATGGCTACTCCCAATCTGAGTGTGTTGTTGCTAGTGTTGTTTTTGGTGAAAAAGCACACTACATCCTCGGCACCAAACAGCAGACAGACACAGTTAATTACTACAGAGCTGAAACTCAGTGAATGTTGGGATTACGTTATACTGTTCTATCACAGTTCAAGATTTACAAAGCAATATTTTGATGCAGAAGCACCCATTATCAGCTCCAACACAGCAGAGCATCCTACACCTGCTATGAAAGCCCCTGTAGCTTCACCCTGTTAGTCTAAAAGAAATTTGGAAGTCGGGCATATTCATTCTTCCCCTGCGGGAACAACAATGAATCAAAACTTACCACAAAAGCAGCAGTAAGCAAGGGCAGTGTACACTGTGTGCACAAAGAAAGCTGGACTCATTAACATGTTCTGCTTCTCTTTACCTTAAAGCATCACAGAGAGAGAGAGAAGCCGTATAACATACATAAGCGATGATTTATGCAGCTTTCTGACAACAAATTTACAGAATGTCAAGCTCCTGAAATTTACATTTAGCTCTGTTTGTGCTACAGTTTTGAGTTGCTAACATGTGAGGTTGTTAAGAGTTGCAGATGTGGAACAAAATCCAAAGACTTACTCATTACAGATTTCATAATCCATCAAACAGGCCCCATGGAAGTGCAACATACTGCAAACATTTTGTGCTTTTTTTTTTCCGTTTGCAACCTGTTATTTTTTATTGCTTCTTGTGCTGACATCAACAACAGTGTCAGAAGAGAATTTACAGGCGCCTGCAAGGTGAGATTGAGTTTCATCTGTTTGGTCGATAATTAGAGCATGAAGTATTGCATGAAAATTGGAATATTACAGCAATTAGCCTGCGATGAACACAAACAGCCTTATCAAATGATATTTATACAAAACATAATTATATTATTTTTTGCATATAAACACAATTAATGCAATTTCAAGATGAGTGTCAAGCAATATGATTGTATCATTTTGTGTGTATTCATATTCATGCAGGATTAAAGAACATGTCACATACGGTAATTTCATCAGAAACAAGTACAAATGATTCTCTCAAACAACAAACAGATTGAACAGCAAACAGCAGCAGATTAAAGCTGCTAATGAGTTTGGACTTTACCTTTACAGGAGCTGTTAAGGCTATATACTACATTCATGCAAACAAAGCAGCTTTGATACGGCTACCTGTTCACGCAGGGTATGCTCTGCAAAGCGCTGAAGGTCAGGCTTCCTTTTGAATGTAGTCTGCAGCGTTAGTTTGAATATTATTTTTTATTCAGAGCAATTGTTCAAATAGGAACAAGAGGCAAATACTTCTTTTAAAGCTCCTCATTGTGCTGAATATCATTGAGATGCAGACAGAGACAAACCATCAGAGACAAATTCCCATTCGACATTTATAGTCCTTGAGAGCATAATGAAATTCTTATCTTTCTAAACATGCATAGATCTCAGTAAGCTCTGAGAAGAAATAAGAGTTCTTTGACCAGCTGTGTATTTGAGATAGATCTATCAAAACCACTTGCCATTTTTAACTAATGCAGGACTGACTAAAGCTGAAAAGTATTGAATTTAGTCTGTTCAACAATAAATGTGACAGAGATTTACTCTGATCTGTTAGTCTGTGTAATAATCGAATGAATTTGACAGTACAAATGATGCACAATATTCATAAATGGTTACAACGGCTGATTTGGTGTCACTGCAAACAAACCGACCGCACATCTTTAAGTCTTCAAGAACATCAATAATGAGCGATGGAAGCACAATTACAATGACAACAGAATTGACAAGAAAGACTGTGGCTTCATCTGTCCATATTAAGATAAGCTCTAGTGAGAAGTGAGGAGCTTACAGGGTAGGCAGTCAGACAAATGCTGATTTCAATATAATTAATAGAGAAACAGGTCTTCAAATTGCATCCAGCTCTAGCAGCCTTCTGATAGGTTACCGTTCAGTGTTGCTTCGGCTCACACTCGTGTGTTCCTGCCCAGACCTCAGGACGGGAGACGTCTGGCTGCTATCTGAGCATCACAACATCGCAGAAGTTCTGTTGTTTTGTTCTCCTCTATTCCTCTATTCAGGGTAATGTCCCGAATTATCTGTATTAATAACATCAATACTGGCATCAATAGAATCAAAAATTGATCCATCTAACATTAGAACAGGCGTCTTCTGCCTCTCTGCTCTTGTTTTTGAGGCATGCTTGTTAATTCAGAGAATCAAGGTAATGAGTTGGCACGCTTCATAAGTCTCAATTACTGAACTAAAACTAAAACTTCATCATCATCAACATGAAATCCAAAGAAGAAGACATAACAGATGGTCCAGCAGACAGGGTGTTTGAGAGACAGATGATTGTCTGGGAGGCGATGGATTAAAACCCTGCAGGAATGACCACAGGCAGCAAAAATGTCAAAAAATGAAATAAATAAATCTCCTGGATGATTTAGTGTTATTCAACAAATGTTCTGAAAGTGAATGCTCTTCATTTAACACTTTCAAAATCGCCTGAAATTGAACTCATCACGAGATGAAACATGACGCACTGAACAGACAGCATCAATATCTCGAAACAGCATATGAGGGTATGATCTGGCTTAATGATACAAATAGAAACACAAGGGCAATGAAAAGGTGATTGCCACAGTTTGGACATTAAGTTATGCAATATACTGTGTCACGGTCTCAAGTATACCCTGGGTGATTAAAATGCTTATCCGCTGTCAGATTGGAAAGTGGGAGTGAGCTATGTGGAGTCACGGGGGCTAAGCAATTAAAGAGATGGTCCTCAGCCGGGGCGCAGGGGGGAAAAAAGAAAAGATTTTTGGACAATGGGCACTGAGTGAGGAAGGAGCTAGACACCGTGAACTGTTAAAAGACTCCTACCTATTTTCCCCCGCGAGAGACGTGTTTTTGTTTTGTTTCAGTTTATAATAAAATAAATAAATGAACTAAACGGGAAAACCCCGCACCAGAGCCGACCCATAGGCAGGTGTGGCCTGCAGTGTGAGGCCGGAGACCTCGTAGCGACACCGACCAGGCTGGAGCCAGCAGGCGTGTGCCAAAGGACGCCGCGGCGACAGGTGGAGCCCCACGACGCGAGAAGCCATTGGACATGGTCGGGTGTTAGATGTAACTGGAGGTAAGCTCACAGCCTCATTCTCCAGTCTGGCAGCACCTGTAGCCTTGGGGACTGGTTCGGGTATGTACGGCATCATGTGTACTTTCCCCTAGACCACTAACAGCTACCTTTAAGAAAAGGTACACTGGTGACCGTGACAACTGTACAAGCCTATTTTTGCCTTCCGGGGAGCATGTCATTTGCAGTGAAGGTGAGGCTCTTTGCAAACATTGTAAGATGATGAAATTTAATGCCTTGCCTTTCCCACGTGTTCGAAAGATTTGTTTTAATCTCAGTGTGCTGAACTGACACCCGCTCACAGGAAAGCAGCGACGTGGGGAAGCAAAGCCAGTTTATCATTTTTTCATTTGATGTTATCCCACCTCATGCCATCTGGCTCATGCCATCCAATATGTGCATATTCAAATATGAACTGACCTTCGGACATCTGCAATCATATCGCCTGCTTTGCGTATTAAGATTTCATTTCCTCAGCATCTTTAATGTGAAGCATTAGTTTCAGCTGAGTGTATTTTGCTAAGATTATGTGGTCAAATTGTTATGACAGAGGAATTTGTAAACAGCATAACCTACAATCACTGAGACATATGCAAAAAAGCTCTGCTGCATGACATTCTAATATGATGTTGAGTGATTTTACTCCACAACCTGAGATTTTCATGTGCAGCGTAAGCACAGAGCAGACAAACAAAACAACTTGCAATGACAGGTAATTTTAAACATTACAATCTCCATCAATTCTGACACTCAGATAAAAAGGACTGCACCAAAATAAAAAAGAAAATGCAGTCAGGTGAGACTAGATATGTTGTCTACAACCTGTACGTCTAACTTGCAAATGAAAAACAACTTAAAGCACATAGCTGAGCAAACACATGATTGTCAGGGTAATAAGCTGTGTTTACTGTTGCCGCAGGTTGATAACATGGGGCCAGTGTCAATCAGGAAAATTCTTATTAACTACTTCAGAACTCTTGTCCTTTTAACTTTCAAGCTCTGTCAAACTGTGCAGAGCACTGACATGTACTGACCGACATGTCTGGCAGCTGTGCAAAAAACATTTTCCCCACGGTGATCAATAAAGTATGTCATTATTATTATTATTATTCTAAAAGCCCTAAATACTGCCTCTGCAAAAGGTACTCATTACAAAAATGAACCATTTCAAACGAGAATGCACTACTAGATTTTATTTCATAAGCATATAAAATAGAAGAAAAAAAATAAAGCATAATTGTGGCTTGTGCACCCTACTGTGTAAGTCATTGCTTAGTAGGGTGCACCTGAATTGCCTTGTTGCTATAGTCTTTTTCACATCAGACACTAATTTGTTATACTGTAGTAGCAGGCAGCACACAGGTGGAAACAAATAATATTAATGATGCCCGTGTTCCTTTAAAATATTCACGTAGTCCAGGTGACAATGCATTTTGTGATTTCCACTGTGAAAAGAAAGTTTAGTGCAGCCAGGCAACACCGACTATGGACTGGCCTCACAAGTACTGCAACCAATACATGGAAATACAGTAAAGTTGGAAAATGGTGAAGTGCTCCTTTAAAGGGAGGACAGCCTTACCTAAACAGAATCAGTATGGTGGCTGCTGAGTCTTGCCTTCTAGTTCATGTCACTTTAGAGACATCAAAGGCGATGTCAGCAGAGAGCATGTCATCCCTATCAAGCCATACATGCATTAAGGTCAACCTTGACAAAGTCAACATCTTTCAGCTCCTGGACTGATCCAACCTGCAAACAAAAGCTGACTGAGACTTTTTGGCTCTGCTCATATTACTCCATCCATCTGCCCCGCACCAAACGCAATGCAAACAAACTGAAGTAAATAACTATACTAATCAGTTAATGAAGCTGCACAGCAATCACAAAGTGACATACTGTACAGTAAAGCTTAGTTTTCAGTGGCAGTGTACATCGTTTTCTTTAAAATAAGCCTGCATGGTCTTTGAGTGAGTCACCCACACTTTTACTACTAAAAGAGAGGCACTGCTGATGTATGGGAATAAAACAGTTACAAAATGCCATTCCTGAGTGCAGTCCATGTGCATCTTTTGATACATCATTCCTATGTTAAGTACCTACTACACCATGTGGTTAAGGTCTTAAACCATGTATTTATTTAACTTAACTATCTGGCTGCTCTGTGCTGCAAGGTCACTTCTCATCCCCATTCACTCTTAGCCTCTGTTCCATTTGTAATAATCATCAAGGTTTGGCCTCTAACACTTCAAAGTGTGTCACAGAAATAAATAAAAAAATCATCAGTTTTACAAGATAATCTGTGGTGAATTGCATTCAGCAATCACTATCTTCTTTTTTTTGCAAATGGAATATGCATTTCTGCAAGGCTAGTCTTGCACAAATGTCACAACAGTGCATGTTAACAAAAATAAAGGAAAGAAAAAGAAATGAGGCATTATTTGGAAAGTACTTTGATGACTGATACTGACAACATCCTTCCTTTGCTCTTCAGATGCACATTATTCCTTCTCATACAATGACTGCCCTACAAGGCAACGATGTAGCAGATGCACATCAAATTGACATTCACCAGAATTCATTGTAGTATGTGCCCCCTCCTTGATTTTTTGTTCTTAATTTTGCTTTTTTTAGCCATTCAGAGATGGACTTGTGTGTTTTGGATCATTGTCCTGCTGCATAACCCAAGTGTGCTAGAGCTTCAGGTCATGAACTGATGGCTGGATATTCTCTTTTAGGATTATTTGGAGTGTTGAATTTATGGTTGATATGATATTCTTTTTATGAAAAGCTGTGTTAGTTTTACACCAGATGTTCCAAAAAATGTAACTTTTGTCTCATCAGTCAGGCCTGCAGTTCTTTAGATGTTGTTCTGGGTTCTTTTATGACCTCCTCTATTAGTTGTTGTTGTGCTCTTGGAGTAATTTTTGTAGGCCGACCACTCCCGGGAAGGTTCACCACTGTTCCAAGTTTTCTCCATTTGTGGATAATGGCTTTCACTGTGGTTCCCTGGAGTCCCAAATTGATTTTTTATAATTTAAAATATTAAAATTTGTTTGATAATCTGAACCATTTAAGTGTGACAAAAAACAACAACAACAAAAACAAGAGGGGGCGAATACTTTTTCACAGCACTGTAAATAAAAAAAACAAACTGGTCATATTTCTGCTTTGAGATTCATCACTTGGCAGACTACCACCAGTGTCTTGGCTTTAGATGTGGGCTAGAGTTTAATTTAATTTGTTAACCTTTTGTGCATCTCCTCTAATTTTTGTTTCTGAGAACTGTAATTAAAGCTACAATGTGCAACTTTTGGGAATCAACATTACGGTTACATGAGATTAAAAATCAATCCACTCCACACTGACCAGCCCTCCCTCTCCCTGCTCCACTACACTCTGCCCAGTCCTTCAGCTGTTAGTCATTTTGAAATAACAAATCATAAGAATGAAACAAAACTTTCCAGTCAAGCAGAAATAAAGCCAGACTGTCATCTTGCTAGAACTTTTTTTCCTCTCAACTCTCTGCGTCTTTCCATACTGATGCTGAATTAATGATCTATGTAATTTCTTTTTGATTTTCTTCTACTTCAAGAGTTTTTCCATATCTTTTTCACCTACACTGTCTCAGCTAATGCTGGAATCAGACGTTTCCTAGCTTACAAATCAGTGACAACAGCATCTGAAGCATCGATGCAAAGGGACTGTAGAGTTGAAGATCCAATTTGAGCAAATACGGTATTTCTTTCCACTGTTTTGCTGACGTCACTCTTATCTTATTGTCTTGTAATATCTCTTCTCGGCTTGACTACTTGAATACATTTTACACAAGAATCAGCCAGTCAAGACCTTCTTGTTTGTTTTTAAGTCACTTCAGGGGGAAGCTTCTCCCTACCTGTGTGAGATTCCCCACTCAGGTCGTCTGACCAGTTGCTCTTAGTAGTCCTGAGGTCTAGACTGAAGTTCAAAGGCAATCGAGCCTTTGCAGTAACCAATAATCCAACACTTCAGGAAGCATGGAATAAAATCCCTTGACATTACCTGAACAAACGGACAACTACAATACTAAAGGTCTGCAAGACTGTAATAGTTCTTGAAGTTTGACAATCATTGTTTCAATTGAAAACCATTAATTCTAACTTTGTCAACGACTTCATTTTTATTCAACCACATTTTCATGTGTTTTCATGGCACACGAGGATTTCTAAGTAAGTAAGTAAGTAAGTAAGTAAGTAAGCACCGATACAAAACCATTCATAAGTGGGGTCACTTATGAATGGTTTTGTATCGGTGCTCCAACAAAGTACAGCGCTTACAGTTGCTTGACGACCGTTAGCATAATCACTTTAGCTTGATAACAGTGTAAGACTCAGCTGAGTCACATTTAAAGAAGAGGGCCCAGGAGAACTTAAACATAAATAGGAAATCTGTATGTACAACTCGGATATAAAGTTGTGCATCAGTTAGTTTAGTTAGTGCGTATAATAAGCTTCATTCTAAGTGTCCAAAGCCAGATTAACTGACAGATGCCTCCAGATTGCCTTATTATTATTTTATCTTCTATTTATACAACAATAAGCACATATGCTAAAACTCACTGGAATAATTATAAATAGAAAAACAAGGGGATATGAGCTTAGACACATGATTACCACTTGTCTACACTGACTATACATTTAGTCATTGATGTATTGTATCATCAAGATAATGTAGTATGCACATGCAGTAGATGCTAAATATACAGGTAAATAAAAGTTAATAAACAATAAGCCCTCTGAGTATGACTGTCAATCAAAACTGTCTACATTATAACTGAGTTTCCTGAACATGCACGTGTGTCAGCAACTGATTGCTTTAGTGTTTCAAAAGCTTGTTGCTCCATATGAATTTTGGTTATTAGTAATCTAAGCAAAAACAAAATATCATTTTAATAACATTTTTAAATCAAGGAGAAGAAAACTATTATTCTCACTTTTTAGTCACACGCCTGCATAAAATAATCTGAAAAGACACCATATCAAAATATATTTCCACTTCTCCTATCTTTCTATTATTTTCCATAATCAATATCCAAACAGCAGAGGAGTGTGTAATGCCTCATATGACACACCTCTCAGGATGGAGGCTCGGTGGACGTGCCAGGTTCACATCACCAGGGCTGTCCACTCGCACAAAGTAATGAGATCATCCTGGGTGAAGTGATGCTGAAAATGAATCATGTCCTCGCCTATCCCCTGACGGCACGGTGGGCACATTTCTCCCGGACCTTGTACTCCGAGGCCATCCGTCCTCCACCACCACACATGGCAGAGGTTTCACTCATCACAGATGCAGCTCGGCACCCCCCACCCAAACAAAAGCACCTGACAGGAAGCCAGCATCTAATCCAATCATGGCCGTACAGGTCAAATCCAGCAAAAGCATCCCTCTAAGAAATATTACGGCTTTTCCATTTGGGGCGCTCACTCACTTGTGGCTTGAATTCAAGCACAAATTGCTGCAGCCGAGGTCCAGTTATTGTTTGGCCCGGTAACGATCTATATTTGTTAATGACAGTATTTCAGCAGAGTAGGTACACAGTAATACTCTTGTATCTTCAGGACATGTTTTCTATTAAGAGGAAATAGCTATTACAGTTTAACACAATTTGGCTCTGAGACAAAAGTATAGCAACATTCCTGTGGGTAATGAAATCACAATGCTCAATCAGTGGTGTGGCTGAAAGATGGCTGCAGTCCTAATCCATTAGACCTTGCAGCCTGTTTTTATGCTGCCCTGATATTAGGACAAAGCACGTTGATGAATTCCTGCTAGGAGGCTCTTTTTTCTGGACAGACACAAACATAAACAATCCAGTGCAAAGAAGGAGGTGCAATGTGGCCGTGAAGATAAGTTTAATCTATCACAACTCAGTAAGCGTAACAGGAAAAGACAGTTTAAAGGTTTAGAATAATCGCAGATGTCAGGAGCTATTTTTCACAGTGCAAAGGATGACTTGTCTTGGAAATATGATGTCTTGAGAAGTGCTGAGGGATGGGGTTACTGTCTGGGTAAGTCAAGGGAAATGGCACAGGTCACAGGGCCAGAAGACTGACAGTACCACAGCAGACTAAATCTACACAGGAAGGCTGTAGGGACAGACTACAAACAGGCTTTCGACTAGGTGACCGGCTCCAGAGACGGCACTCCTTGCGGTCTGAAAGTGAAAAAGCCG
This sequence comes from Sandelia bainsii, assembly GCA_032362345.1. NCBI lineage: Eukaryota > Metazoa > Chordata > Actinopteri > Anabantiformes > Anabantidae > Sandelia > Sandelia bainsii. The sequence continues at coordinate 4,157,664 of JAUMHL010000025.1, forward strand.
AGGCTTGTTTTTGTGACGGATGACTCACTCTGGCCACGCATATTCACATGAATGAGCCTACTGTGGCTATTTACCTTGCAAATTCTCACATGAAAGACCAGGTAGAGACACACTACTTTCGAGGGCTCAGTTTATTGTGAGTGTAAGCAGCTCATCACACGACTGGTTCATTGCAAATCCATTTAGTGTGCAGTGCATTAATCACGCTGCTGGCTGCCAAGGTTCACCATTTATGCTACTCGGTGGATTACAAGAGAGGGGTGTTGGAAATTCTGCTTAATAGCAAGGAAGCTCTCATTATGCTCTCTACAGTGTTGCATACCATAAATGCTCAAAAAGGTTTGATACACGTACACAGGAACAGCTTATTTTTGCGTATGAGACTCAATTTTCTCTACAAGAGAAGCATTGTGCTCACAAAGTTTAAAGATATATTACGCAGGCATTTGTTGAAATAGCTTAATGTACAGTAGATATAGATATCATTATGAGATTCTCAATCTTCCCATGAAACTCCCATGGGCTCTCTCTCTCAATTACATTCTTCTTGCAGAGCTGCACTTTGTGAGGGTTCTGACATTATACTCAGTACAAATGTCATGTTACAACATCACAGAATAAGACTGCATTGCAAAAGAGGTGATATGAATTAACCTAAATGTAAAAATAGCACGCACACATCACCGTCTCCAAGCCTCCCACGCATGCATACACAAACCTCAGTGTATTCTTGCTTATTAGATGAATACCTACGCACGAAGAAAGCAGCTTATTGTCAAAACCCATCGCAGTCACTTAGCGAGTGTCAAACTTGATCGGAACCAAACTCGTCCATCAAAGCAGACACTGCGCGCTGAATACACGTGCATTAAAAATAGATGTGCCGTACGCGGAGGAGCACAAGGATTCATGAAACATGACACACTCTCAGTGTTTGTCAAAATCAGATAGGACTTAAGGCAGGATTTGACGGATGGAGGTGCCAGAAGGATAGTAATTTACACTAACTTATTCTAGGTGCTGTGAATAAGAAAAGGTAAAGGGAAGCTGCACAGGATGTTACACAGCTGGTAGCATCACAGGATATATTGTATATATTTTGTTTTTATATATTTGTTGTAAAAAGTAGACAAAGGAGAGAAAATGTGTAAGGAATAAATTGTACAGTGTTGTCTGCTTTAATTTAAGCTACAAGCTACTTCTAAGTAGCATTTCATTCTACATAATTTTGTTTTATTTTGGATTACAGGTGAGTTCACTGTGTTGTGTGTGTGTATGTGAGTGAAGTTAATATTAGACTAGAGAGAAGTTTAGCATGTGATAGCATTCTGTGCCCAGTCTCCCAAATCATATTCCTACACAACTAAACTGCAATTAACATTTAGGAGTAAATGTTGTTATATTGTGAAGCAACGTTTTAGTAACGTGTACACAGACACGTCCTTCATAGACAAACACAAAGCACCAGAGCTAATATGCTGCTCGTGCCATTGCCTTCTGTGTGGTCACAGCCTCACACAGTGATGTGGAGATATTATAAGTCTAGTATAAAAGATACCAGCAGCAAAATCAGAGGTCAGTAGCTTTTTGTCTATCTGACGTTCAAGAGTCATAGTTAAATTACAAGAAATTTCAGAATTTCAAGAATTTCAATGGTAAATCAGCAAACAGTACAAAACATATAGAAGAATAAGAAAAGGAGACAGGCTGCCAGACACAGCTGAACACACTGTTTGTAGCATGTGTTATTTTAAGTTGTGCTGTATAACAGCTAAGCAACTACACTGCTATGCAGAAAAAAGTACAAACTGTCATTTGTGAGAAGACCTCTCCATCGCAGGGCACTCCTGGCCGACACAATTCTTATTTTCAGCTCTGAATTGCAACAACATGATCTATAAAGAATAAGAACTGCTGCAAAGTCACTTCTTTGTGAATGAGTGACAATGTGCAGCAATGAATCACTTTTGTGAAGACTCCAGTTGCCATTCTTCTCGTGTGACAGCTTGTATGACAGATTTAAAAAAAAAAAAAAAAACATTCCAACAATGCTTCATAGTCTGCTGTGAAGTCAAATGGCTCCAGTAAATGTAGTTAGACTCACATCCTGCATGAGCAACTATTAGCTGTATATATTGGCAGGAAAATGATGTGAAGCCAAGGGAGAAAATATACACTCCATCACAGAGAGAAGCTTCCTGTTCCAGATAGTAAAATCCATAGATTGCTGCAAGGCAAAGCTGCTCTAAAGACTGCACAGCTTTTTCCACTAGGTGTGTAAATACATCTTCAGTTGGAGTAAACTAGAACTTTATGCAAGTCAAGGTTTTATCTCAAACCAAGTGCCAATCTTATTTTAGTCCATTACCTTCCAAACATCCACACATCATTTAGCTTATGAAACATGCTTTTGGAAGACTTTGAAGGACATGAATTATATGCCCCCCACATTTTCTTTTGGCTTTCCATTCTAATGATGAACTGATACTCCACCCGTTGTGAACACCGTCTGTTTAAGTTTGCAGAAAGTGCATGTGTGACAGGCTCATATTATAGGCTTTCTATCAGTGTTGTGCAGGTGTTGCTTGACTTGAAGCAGAGTATTTTTGTGAAAACGCGCACCGCCAGTAATGTGTTAGCGATGGAGCCGCAGACACAAGAAACAAAGCTCCCATCTTTCTCTCTCAAGTATTATCCTCAATCATCTTTCGCTCACACCTCAGAGTCTGACTGAAAAGCCTGTTTGCAAATTTCCAAACTTAGCCTATTGGTGCTTTATGCAGATACTGAGTATCTGTTACTTTATTTAGGCTGTGGATAAAACTTCTTTCAGTGTAGCTAGCTGTAGCATGCAGTTGCTTACTTTCAATAGTAATTCTGTTCCTATAGCAGGGGCGGATCTAGAGAGGGCAGAGGGGGGGCAGCTGCTCCCTCTATTGTAAGGTTTGCCCCCCAGCTGCCCGTCCACTCTGTTCTCCACTCCAATTATTCAGATTCTATGGGCTGCAATTGTTAAAGAAAATGACAACTGTGTTCAAATCAGTAATTATAAAAACTTCATTAGCTTTTCTTCTTATGTTAATTAAATTAATTGATAACTACTAATAATAAAATCAAGCCCAGCCATATCATGCCATGCTGCAAAACCCTACTGCCACCAATTTGCCACCTCATGAAAAAAACTTCTAGACCAGCAAGAGTCCAGTCTTAGATTTTACTATAAATGCTGAAATCAGACATATTGGCACTAGTATAAAAATGCTAAAAAAAAAAATCTAAACAAACACAAGGACTGTTACAGTTACAATCTGCTTCCTGACTAACATTAATCAAAAAGTCACCCTGCTGACAGATGATATATTTCTGGGGATGTATCTGACAGAAAAATAATATGCTGTTTTCCAAAGAAAAATATGATGCCTGGCTAAGAAGATTAAGCTCAAGTCATGGGTGACCACTGAGTGAATGTGGCCATCACACACGCTGTAAGAGATAAGCAATTAAAATGTGTTTGTGCAAAAGTCTGCTACAATAACTGATGGGTTCACAGGCAGGTTTAGATTAATAATTGATCTTAAAAGTATTGTTCTGAAAAACAACACACACAGGAATTATTTATGAAAGTGTGTATATGTTTACTGATTGAATGCATAGACAGTGCATCTCTATACTGCATTTGGACTATTTTAAGCACAAGAGTATGTACGCAAAATAGATAAAAGTAACTCTCAGTTCAGTATGGTGCAGAACATGGTAATTCCATTCACTATCCTTCAAAGCAGTCAAACACAGGGCTCTGATTTATTCATAAGCTGGGTTTCTTCTGCCAGGGAGCATTAGGCGAAGGCAAATCACACAAAGGTTACAATTCTGCTGAGAAAGGCAAATTACAAATCAAAACAAATCAAAGCAAGATGTGAACTGTTTCCATGTTGCCCCATACAGGTTGACTTAGCAGTATAGTGGAGCTGCTGAACTGTTAAGAAGAGGAAGAGCCTTGGTATCAAGCGAATGAGCAGATGGTTTGTTTCAACACTAAATATGAGATGACTGTTATTGAGGTTCTTTCATTAATTCCAATACTGTGATCCTCCCCGGCTTTAAGGTTTGTTGCAGATCCATGTCAGAAATAATTCAACATGATCCTGGCTGCACAGCCTCCATAAACCTTCTGCCAGTGTCTATCAGAGAGTGAAGGTCACCACTGTCCTGCTTACCTGGCCTCCTGCAGCCCCACCACGTGTCCTCATACTGCACCCCCTGAACTACTGTGACTGAAGATCAGAAACACGATCCAAAATTTTAAGAAAGCCAAGAATGATACAAATACTTTTTGGTGTGATTTTGTGGGGTTTTGTAATATTTTCTTACCTTACAGTTACAGTTATCTTGCATTCTCTCATGTCATGCCAGGGTATGAAATATTATTTAAATTACAAAGTGTAAATTATAATAGAGTTAGTAGCTGTTGGAAGGCATTATATATATATACAGTTATATCCATTTACATTTAGATAGTAAGGGCCTGTCAGAACATCACCAGGGAAGAAACTCCACATCCAACTAGATATTCCAGAATTGAGGCAGTCATTGATTGCAAAAGACTATTTTATTCATGTTAATTTTTACAAACACTTATCATACACTTTTTAAACCAAACTCTAACATTAAAGGTGCCAGTCTACACTTTTAACACAGATTGATTGTTTCAATTTAAATCTACAATGATCAAAACTGTTCTTTCTGAAATATAGAGGCTCCTAAATAGAAGTTGTATACTGATGTATTCTATACTACAAAGAAAAGAATTCCCCACTCACCTCCTATATATACTGTAAGAATACTGTAAAAATGATTTGATTATTAGTTTCATCCAAATAGTCAACTTATTGTTAATTCATTCATGTGTTAATGATTAATTTTTATGTTTGCAAATTCCTATATGTCTACATTTCAAATAGTAGAGCATACAGTAAATCACTGCTGAGCACCATATTAAGCACCTTAATAAATTCCTCCAAAATGACTCATTGCTTCTCAACACATTTGACTCAGTCTGTTGATAGACACCAGCCAATCAATATTCAAACACTAATAATCGCACTCCCTCCGTGGATTCATCTCATAGTGACAACAATCAAATTAAATGACAGCATCAAATAATGTATGCTGTCTGTGGGCTGCATTTTTTCATTATGTAAGTAGGTCTTTCTTGATAATAAGGTCATTTTTAATAAAGAAAAATAATTTCAATCCAGAGCTTGTGGGGCCTTTGTGGGGCCCCTCTGGTGTGATCAGGTTACATTTACATCAATATCTTTCTGTCCAATCCAATCCAATGTGTTTGGTTATGCTTCTGTCTCAATTTTATGTTGCATACATTTGTTAGTTTGTGATGGCTACATGAAGCATTTTTACCATTTGGATGCAGCAGAACTAGCAAAAAACTGCTGTACTTATATAATCACCTTCTATAGTTGATATATCTCACACTGTAGCAAATAACTGCACTTTACAAATCCAGCAGAGATGTAAGTCCAAACTCTAGGAAAACTCTCCTTTTGGCTTTGTTTTTGGTCTTCTGAGAAAACTAGATTTACTATGTAGCTGTTGAATGTATCTGCCAAGACGTGAAGATGCAGTGAACACGCATGTTTGCCCAGACTCAGATTGTAATCACTTCAATTATGAATCCAAGTAGGCATTTCAGCCAGATGTCTTGAAATTCTCTCCAGGCATTCCAGAGATATTGCATTGATAAAAATGGAAGTCATGAGGTCAAAGTGACCTTTCACCAATGACCACAGTTCATCCATGAATTCAAGAGGACATTTGTGCCAAATCTGAAGAAAATCCCCCAATGTGTTTCTGAGATATTGCATTCATGGGAATGGCACAAACGTACAACCCAAAAACATTCATGTCAAAAAATTATGACTACACAGTGGCTAAATGTTCATGTGGTAAATCTTCAAAGGCTCTTTGTCAGGTGCTGTAGAGTTAGCATACAGTGGGTTCATCAGAGCTGCCTGCTAATGGAAACTTGATTGACTCAGACAAACTTTTACAAAGGCAACAGCAAAACAATTAGCTGAAAGGCGCTAAAAACCTCTGCTGAGATGAAGGTAACCGCTGGGTGATGTGATAATTTTATGTCACATTACACCTTAGTTGTTCCATCCAGTGTTATTAAAAAATATCAATTAGTGCAGCTTTAAAGTTGACAATACTGTAAAAATAAAAACAGCCCGTCAGGTGCGTGTTATTATACGTATGTCTAAATTGCTTTTACAAGTGATCCCTCACACATTTATTAGCGCAACTTTAATAATGCAGTGATAGTTATTTCCACCCGTGTGTAGTGAATTTTATACACATGCTTGACCATAAATTCTGTATTTACAAGGTGATCGTGCAATTACTTCACACCAACACAAAGTGTGGTGCTGCCACTAAAAATCTGCAGGTGCAGTTTTTTAAGGAATAGCAGCACGCTCAGTGTTACCGTGAAGCCTGACAGTAAAATACAACATAACCAATGTCACAGTATGCACTCGCTGCCTGTCTGGCTGCTGGCCAAGGAAATATTTTACTTGGGGAGTAGAAGCGACTGACAGATGCCTGAGCAGCAACACAGCATTCATCAAGGCATCTCCAGGCTGTGAAGCCTGAAGCCGCCTCTGCTTGTATCCACCTGCAGCTATTAAGACTGCCAAATCCCTGGACTGAGAGGAGCTGGCTGAAGCAGTATCACAGACTTGACCCCGCTAGACAACAGTCAGCTCTGGGTGTTAAACCACCCCATCCGCTCCATACATCACCGTTATCTCTATCACCCCTGTGAAGATTAGCCTTCAGCCCGCACTACCTACCTGTTCAGACTGCTGCTGTCGAGCAAAAACCCAGAGAACCTAGGCAACATGAGGTGATAACCCAGAAAAAAAAACAAGCTTTCTGCTCTGAAATGTGAAATAATACACTGACATGTGCAGGATGCCTTCACTTCATGCTCCAAAAACAAAATAGTGCATAAAACTCTGCATACTGTAACTATGACAGTATTACTAAATGAGTCCTCATTTTGCTCAGGTGCCCCAGAAACACCAACAAGCACACCTAAAGGCCAAATATGGAAACTGTCTGTATGTATTCTGTTGCAGACACTTAAAATGTCTAACTGAATTTCATGTAGACTACAGTCACTAACTACTGATAAGAACAGACTTTAGTGTAGGCAACTGTTTACGCACTGCAACGTTTCAGTGTTTTGAATGAAAGGAAGCTGGTGGCCCATGTGTGCCTCATTATGTGGTGATGAGGATATGAAGGGGCCCATATGTATTCCCCTGAGAGTAATCGACAGGGCTACATGAACGTGGCAGGTTTATTAAGTCAGTGCTTAGAAATTAAGCCACAAAGTGTCATATTAATCATCATTCCACTGGACTAAGTGACGGAGGAGTGTGATCATTGAATATAATTTAGGGGGCAGGGGGTTTTGCATTTGAATGAAAACGGCTAATGGCAAATTTATTATGCTGTAGTACCTTCCTGTGTGGTAAAGTGTGAGTGTGTGTGTGTGTGTGTGAGCAGGGTAATTCTTCTTATAATGATCCTTCTATATGAACACAAAAACAAATTGAGGTGAATGGCTCAAGACTTGTGATGACAGGGGTGAGGTACCTGGAAGCTACAGCACGTCAAAAATGAGCTCACCATCAGAGAACTGGAAGCACATCCAGGACACACACACAACAACACAATATGTGGGCACGATTCTGTCACCTTCACGTAGAGCATTGATAATCAAGGTCTTTATAACTAAACTCAATTTAAATTCCAATATTTTAAACCATGTTTTTGCTGTATGTGACGCAAAATTACTATGATGTAAAGAAAAAATGTTTCATATGTATTTATCATTGTACTTCTCTTAATAACACATACGAATACCAGAGAAATCACTTAGAGAAATCCCCCGTTTACAGCATCTGATCTCTGCAGGTGTCTCTTGCGCTTTAGCCTGATCATGTAAATAGGGATGGAATGTGGAAAGACAAGAAAAGACGCACTTCACTTCTACCTTCACCAGCGGGCTCTGCACAAGAGATAGACACCTCCTGTGAAGACGGACTAATTCTTCTATTAACCGTTAACCTATCTTGTTACAACCTTTCCCCACAGCGCGGGCAAAAAAAAAACTGTGCGCTGCAGCCTGGTGGAATGCGCAAAGCATCTCATGTGTCACTCCTGTGTGAGATTCACTGTAAGATGCTGAGTCGTAACTTTCTTTTTTAAAAAGCTTAAAACCGGGGATATATGGAGATGCAAGGCTCATCTCCTCCTACAAGCTGCAGCTTTACGGCACCTGGTAAAACGCACAGGCAAAAGAAAAAGCAGTGACTTCTGTGAGCGGTTGCAACGTGCAGGCAGGCAGGATTCACGCTGAACTGCACGACGATCACACACTGCTGCGTGGCTGAATAACTTTGACGGATGCCTTACCTGTTCAGGACAGGAGACACGACAGTAAAGCGGAGGAGAGCGGGATGGAGGACGTCGGCACAGGCAGCACTGTGGATGAAAGCGCTGTTAAGCGTCCCAGCACTGAACTCCAAAGTGCGTCTGTCTTTTTTTTTCCACGCCAATAGAGGACTGCGAGATTCAGACCACTCCCACCTCATATCAAACTATTTCCAACTGTTTGATCGTCATCACATGGCATATTATTCAGTATTCATTTTATACGCCTGCAGGCTGTAACATTAGATATCCTGTGTGCTGTACACAGGCAACGTGTAATAAAATCATGTTTTATCAGTAAAATACACTGTAAATCACATATGTTCTGAGGCTCTATAATAGACAGTTTTATGTGCATCACAGAACTTCAGCCCATACAGTACATCTGACAGGTGATGACACTTATTATCTTCCCCTCAGGTTCTCATTTGTTCTCATTTGTATTTTAACCTTTAGATGCAGAGTGGGGATAATGAAACCTGCACTCTCCTCAAGGCTACGATGCTCACAAATGACCTGCATTACACCATCACGTGCATTAGACCAGCACTGGTCTGTAATCTTTAAATTGGTAAGTTAGTTTCAACTAGAATGAGTTCCTACCAGTACTTAGTGAAAGCTGCAATAGGATCTTTTGGTCACTTAGGGCACAGGAAACAAATTGTGCACAACATTGACATATTAGCAAACTGGTTAGCTCTTGCAGCTGGTGATATAGCCTCTGCATCATTAGCATTTATTTGAAGCCAGCCTTCTGTCTGTTTTAGTCTCTACAGATACCTGAGGGAAATGCCTGCCTGCGTTTCCGTGCTGGGCAAAGACAGTTTTTGTTTGTATACTATTTTGTTTGAAACACCTTTTGTCAAGCTGAAGCTCAGTCAGAAGCTATGTGATGCAGCGAGGCAATGACCCTAAACACTCAAGTAAATCTACTTAAGAAATGGCTTCAGAGGTGACTCTGAACCATCTCTTAGTTATGCTGCTATAGATTTAGTCTGCTGGGGGACCTCCCACATTACACTGAGCTCCTCTCCTCCTTCTCTCTCTCTGTCCACTATCATGCCATCATTGCATGTTATTAACTTTGTTTCTTCTCCTTTAATTGTGCTTCGTCCTCTCTCTCTCTCTCTCTAATTCTCTCTGTATCTTTCTGCAGGTGTCCTCTGCCTTGGAGCTGTAGTTACTGGTCCTGCCAACCTGCCTAGTGCCTCGTCTGCTGCTCCTTGTTGTTTTGATATATATATATTTATATAATGTATAAGGTCTTAAAAACCTTACACTGTAAAGTGCCTTGAAATGACTTATGTTGTGATTTGGCGCTATATAAATACAGTCGAATTGACTAGATGCTGTGGAATGACACGAAGACATCCTAAGAATATGTCCATCGCTGGAGCAGTTCTGTGAGGAAGAACGTTTCAGAATCCCTTCAGGACGTTGTGCAGATCTAATCCACAGCTACAGGACGAACTTGCTTGAGGTTATTGCTGCCAAAGGTGGTTTAACCAGTTAATAAAACACTGTTGCCATCACTTTTTCCACCACCATTCTGTATGTTTAATGCGTGTGTTCAATAAAGACGTGAAAGATCACGACTATCTGTGTTTTCCATCCATCCATCTTCATCCGCTTATCCGAGGTCTGGTCGCGACTGTGTTTTATCAGCTTAGAAATGTTGTATTTTATATATTGTATTTGTTGACTTTGGTGAAGATCATTGCAAATAGTTGCCTCTATGTACAGCACTCTATTCAGATGCATGATATATCATTATAATGCTCAAAGCCTTCCTGTAATGGACCCAGACCAAGATCAGGATGCTCCACTGGAGTCTCCACTCCCACTGTTTCCTCCCCTTCTGCTGGAAAATGTAATTAATTTATTTGTATTTCTCCTCTATGTAATGACTTTGAGTTTCATCTATATTTAATTGAGGTCTGGGCAAAAAAAGAGTTTCTGACAAAAAAAAAAACAACTTCAGTGAGAAACAGAACAAATAAAAGCAGGTAAATAAAAAGCATGAGATAATTAAAATGCACAAGTTGCTGAAAAATGTCCTTGAAACCCTGTGTTGACATAAAAATATATGTTCTAAAATGTCCCCTCTTTATGTAAGAGAGAAAGGACTGCATGTAGTCTGTGCTTCACTGTGTATTAGAAAGATTTGCTGTTATGGCTTGATAGGTTAAAGAAGATAAAAAAAAGAACAGAGAAAAATATCTGAGACGTGACACATTTTTGCAGTGGCTTTCTCTTTGTCCGGACAATAAAGGGGAGGAATTTGGTTTCTGGCCTCATTCTGAGGACCCTGGCCAGTAAAGCAGCAAAAAAGAGAAAGAAGTCATTATCGTTACAGATAATAACTCCAGGGGCCATTCATGTAAGGACGAATCTCTGAGGAAGGTACGCCTGCAGTATGCACATCATTATCAATATAGCCAACTCCCTTGCGAATTTCCACACCCCCAAAATAGAAAGGAAGTAGCAAGGGTAGATTTCAGTTTCATGATCTGTGGAGAATGTGCTCAGGATCCAGGAATACAAACTACACCAAGGGCAAATATGCAGTTATCAGAAGTGTCTACATAATTAAAGGATTCATTTCATGTAATTACTGCCTAATCCCGTGGGACCTTAAGTGTTACATTATGAACTTCCTGATATTGTACAACCTGGGCAAGTGTTGCAGAGCTCGGTAATATTAGACGAGTTCAATCTTTTAGGTGAGAAAGTCAAGCATTTCCTCGCGTAGCACGAGGAGCTTCCAAAGGAAACGGCAGGTTTAATTAGGGGCGTAGTTGAGAAGTTGCTTTACAGAGAAATATGTTATTGTGTTAGGCTCACTGTGAAGAAAATACAGACAAACCAGGTCTCTCAACAGTAACTTGTTAATTGGAAAACATCTGGTAAGTAGCAATGGGATAAAAACGTCTGATGGCACAGTGCATAATGCAACACAGTTTGTCTTTCTTTGCCATAATTTATCATTTCAGGTCAATATAAAGTGAGAACCATATAAAGGCTAACCCAATATCAGCATGGCAGCAGATTCTGATTCATATCATCATCATGATTAGAGAGGCATGTTAGTTCTCACAGTAAGACTATACATTTCTATTGCGTTGAATGTTAAAAAAACAAACCAACATTTGAAGCACCGTTGTTGTCAATGGAATGACAAAAACAGAAAGAGCTTGAAATAACTGAACTCATGCAAACCAAAAGTCCAGATCTTGAAATTAGTTATTTTGGACCAAGATAAAGTTAAGATGCCTTTAGGTCAGATAGGTAGGAGAACAGGTTGCTATGAGAGCAGGTTGCTATGCACCAGAGCTAGTATAGTGTAATTACGAGCAATAATTGGCTGGCCAACAAATGCACACACACACACACACACACACACACACACACTGTGAGAGCAGTTCTATTCATTAATGGCCAGGCAGCACATGAATGAAGTCACAGTAACCAATCACTTTTACAGTATCATTATACCTGTCACCTCAGGTCAGATTAAAGTGGAGCAATTGATGAAGAGCAGGAACTGAACTGAGGAGGAAACCCACAAAAAAGCAGGGCGACGGTCACGTAACGCTGCAACAACCATACTGTAACTCAAATCTCTTAACTACTTGTCATTCACCTTTATTTGTGTGTAATGGGACTGTGCCATCCACTACTTTAACAGAGCTGAACTGATGAATTGACATGAAAGTTAAACAACTTTACTGGTGATACATCATTAATCAATTTACTTTTATCACAATTGTTACATGTTTGAATGGAGAACTTGAAACTAAAAGGGTCAGGATAAAAATATGTACTGGGGTAGGACTAAAGCATGATGGAGAACAGATAAGATATCTCTCCCTTTGTTTATAGCACGAACACTACCTGGAATAAAATGTTGTTGTTTTTTTCAATGATTACCTCACATAGAAATAGAATTTGTGCAGGGTGTGTTGTAAAATGTCACACACTGTTGCTGATCAGTCACATAGAAACAGTGAGTGACAGCTTTTCTTCCACTAGTGGCATATTATATTCCAGACAAGCACACAGCTCGTCATGTCTGCTGTTATGATACAGAGCGGTGATCACCGACTGGTGAACCGTTTCTTTATGGCTCCAGCAGACTGTGTGCGACCCCCCACCCACTAGCTGGAAAACTAGTTGGTGACGCCTTATTTGATTATTGTTTAATAAAAACAGGATATCTGTGAAGTGCAGACTCACCCATCACGCTCAGTGTGTACCCTGCACAGAAGATTTATAATTAAAATTAATAGCGTCGTAGTCTAAAATACAAAGGCCTGATAATGCAATTGCTGTGCTAACAAGTTTTTCTTCAATATTTTCAATTGAAATTATTCTTATTATATGTAATTTTTTTGAAGTAACATGATCAGTTTTGAATCCATAGAGACCTGTCAGCTCATTGTTTTGGTTTTAAACTCGGCAACTTTACTATCATGATTCACTGTTACTGCTTTCTTCATTACTTAAGACCCTAGTGAGCAGCTGCAACAATAAAAAAACAACACTAATACTATCAGTTTCTCCACAGTAAGTTCACAGTCATAATGTCACATCTGACTTAGCATCCACTCTGTTTAGCATTTCTTTTCATCTTTCTTTGTAGAAAAATGAAGTGTGTATGTATTTCTTTCCGTGTTCTATAAGTCAAATTGCCAACCACTTTAGCACTTATTAGTTATTAGAAGTTGAAACCTTGAACGTTAATCAACAATTTCCTGTTTTTCATCTGAAAAACCACATCATTAGGTGGTTTTTCACAAACCTGCTGTACTCACTTACTACACCTTAACACAACAAGTGGGCTACGTTATAAGACATACTGTACTGTTGAAAAAAAGCTGCATTAATGCTGTAATAATGTAACTAGTGATGCAACTGTAATGTTTGGTAATTACTTTTCAATGAGGAATTGATTACAGTTACAGTGTCTAACAAATGGATACTAACCTGAAATACATGTAACACATCTGCACTAAAGCGTCCCGGATATTATTCTGTTCAAATACTGTATAGTGTCATTCCTGTGCAGTAAAGGACACCTTCATTTTGTCAGTACTGTGGCTACTGTGACTGTCCATGTCTGTATATGCTTTTTGTCACATATTACCACCTGACTCTTCCTTTTGTGAAGTCACAGATGAGGTGCACGCATCCACAAAGCCCTGCATCCTGTACACAGTCTCTGTTAATAATGATTCATACCACTTTTCCTCCTACTCAATGAGTAACATTTCAGAGGAAACAGACAAATCAGAGATGCTTTTTATATCCAGACCTTTCAATCAGGTTCTGACCTGTCTGTAATAAGTGACACCCAAGCCTGTCTGTGTAATTTATGTGCTGCCTCAACAAATGGCTGCACTGGGGACCACAGGAGCTAGAGAGCTTGCCTTTTCTGCCAGATGAAACCCACAGAGATAGCTCCTTCTCATACTTACTACGACTTTGAGCTGTTTCCAGCCCAGCCTTTACCCCACCTCCCAAATATAGAAACTACATTAAAATGATCACATGAATGCTTTTTGTATAAACAGCTGTGTAGCTGCAAATGAGCATAATGACTGATTCTCTGATACTCCACCACCATTTGTCATATTAGTGTGGCTTTAATCAGAAAACCACTTTGTAATGTGTCTGCAGTGGCTTCTGCTATTGCCTTAAGTCACATTTATTACATCTCCGTCTTATTACATCTCTGAAATTGTATTTGCCTGCTGAGGAAACACAGGTTTCTCCCTTTAATGGTCTCTTTGTCGAGAGGGGTCTTCATGTGTGAAGGGAGGGAGAAATCAACCCCTCCCGTACACACACACACACACAAACTTTTATTATTAGTGAATTACACTATATTCTGAAATGTTTAAACTACATTCTATTCTAATTGGAGAAATGGAATATAATGAAAGCATAAATAATTTTTGTCTGGCCACATAGCTTAGTTTCTGATTGAACTGCTATTTATGGTGTGTAGAAAATGCTAAAGAGATTTAATTCTAGTACCTGTACTCTAGGTGTGAGAACTAATTCAGACTTTACATAAAATCTAAATTTGCTGTGAAATTGCTGTTAATTAATATGAAAATAGCCTGGAAATACATTTAGTTTTACTCCCATTTTCTAGAGCTATGCACAGTTTATACTGTACATTTGTACTCACATCGTGTTTTATGTGAGTCGAGCCAGTAGAGGCACTGTCAAGTGGGACAATAATAAGCAGTCCCCACCTTTGTAGGTGTAGGAATGGGATAAGCATCAGACTGGGATGCAGAAGGTGGCAGGATCGAACCCCAGCCCATCCCCCATACCAGGTGTGTCCTTGAGCAAGACACTCAGCGCTAGCTCCCCGGGCGCCGCCTGTGGCTGCCCTCTGCTCCCCCCGAGTGGGGGATGGGTAAAATGCAGAAGTCAAATTTCATTGTAACATGTAAATGTAATCAATGACAATAAAGCTGATTCTCTTATCTTCTAGATTCAAAGATGATGTATAATGCATCATTTCTTTATGAAAAGCTATCCTCCTGACAGTGTCTCCTCTAACCACCCTCCACTCCCCCGAGAATCACTGAGGCATCTCTGGGCAGCAGAAAAAAGCACACTGTGAGAGGGAGATTTCCTCGCCGTGTTCCTTGTGCAGCACCGGAGCAGATCCTCACTCTGATCTCCTCCTCTGCCTCTACATGAAACACAACAGGTGACTGAGGGTCTGCGATCGGGCCCTGAGACAATCTGCCTCGAAGAAAAAACTATTAGTGACAACTTGAAATAATTTTTGATAACCTTGAATTAAGTTGACAGCATGTTATTGCTCTAAATGTGCAATAATAGTTCTGCTGATTTTCTAATGGACTCTAAATATTGCTGAGTGGGCTGTTGCTTGCCAGCAGTATCAATTATCCTTTTGTTTTGTATCTTAGAATATTCTTAGCAATCACTCCTAAGAAGTGTTAAGTGGACTTTTAAGGTTATAATAGATTTATTTCTATGTAGATTTCCTCTGTCATGATAAGAATAATACTGGGCTTCATGATAAAACTGAAGGTCACGCATTTAAGCCCTCGTTGGGTGCAGTGAAAAGCTTTCCAGTAAGCTCAGTAGACTGTAGTGTATTGAATAAATAGACAGAAGAACCTGCCATCATCTTCAAAATGTCATCGACACAATAGCTATACGGTATGTACTGTAAATGTGTCTAAGCATGTCTGCGGCAACTGTAACACTTGACTACTTTCTTCATGTTCATTTTTTTTATTTTTGGAATTGCCACTAAAAATGGTGACTTCATGGGGGTCATCACAGCAGACATGCAGGATGCCCTTCCTGACACAACCCTCCCTATTTAATGGGCAGCCAGAGTACACTGGCTTGTGCAACCTTAGTAGTTGGGGTTTTTGTGAAGATTTTGGAAGTTCAGTGTCTTGTCCAGGGACACTCGAACATATTGCGACCCTAGAGTTGAGGGCAACCACTCTACCAACTGTGGCACTGCCATCATCTTTATACATGTAGGTAATTGGTCATAAACCAAAGTACTGCACAAAGATTGACTTGATGATAGCACTGTCATGGAAACATGAATGTCTCAATTATGTGAAAGTCCAGCCAATGGTTTTAAGACATTTCACAGTTTTCATTTTGTCCTGTTTAATAAATTCCCCTTTCCAATTTTTTATGTGTTTCAGATTTTTATCACACAGCTGACCTGACACACCTAGGGGCAACTTGGGGTTCAGTATCTTGCCCAAGGACAAGCCAGGAATCGAACCACCGATCTCACGATTGGTAGACGACTGCTCTACCTCCTGACCCACAGCCGCCACTGTGAATGCACTGTATTCATTTTTACAACTATGTGAGTTGTACTAGGATATTTTATATGAACAATGGGTAAATGAAAATGCTCCTGTTATCAGTGCCAAAGACAGCTTTGTCCTCTAAAATGTGTGTTTTGCAGTAAACAGCAATCGCAAATACAGTATATTTTTTTTAGGGAATACATTCCAACTGGATTATGTTTTCTGTTAGCAAAATGAGGATATGTTGGTAATTTACAGTATGTAGATGGTAAATTGAAGTTAAGGAGCTGATACTGAACACATCAATAAAATCTTACCAGGCACCGTATTTCTTTCCTGTCAAAATATTCAGTCTGGCTTCTTGTAGCTTTATTTAGGTAGTCGCAGAATTTGGTTAAAGATAAGAAAAGAATGTGGTCTGCCCCATAGAAAAAAACTATGAAGTATGTATAAACACTGTCAGGTTAGCACGTCAGTCGTTGCAATAGCACGCACAAGACAGCCTGATGCTGCTGGATTCTAATCCCCATGTCTGATCCTATGCAGAAACACGGGCATATAAAGCCGAAGCAAGGTACACAGCAAGCCAGAAACCCCAGCATGACAGAGGAGGGAACACCGAGTCTCATTAACAGCAGCCGCTTGGACTGATCCCAGCACTCAGTCTGGGGAGTAAGAGCCAACTCGCTCTATTACAGGCAAGAGAGAGACTTCTAAAGGGCATGACCATCTGGAGCAAGCCTCACTCATTTTTTTCTAAACTGCATATGGGTGAGAGGCAGAGCTCAGACTCATCAAGCAGGTTGATAATCAGGTGTCACTGAAATGCATTCGTGTTGCTCTGCATAGGGTCAATTGTGGCCGCCGGTGAAATGTAGCAACTAGATGGAATGAAATGGAAAAAAAAGCTCTGAGATGATTGTTATGCAGGGTGGGTGTGCTCTGAAAACCTTAGTGTGGGGTGAAATATTATTGTGTAGTCAAAGCAGCCTGATTGTTCAAAGCAGCAGCTCCACATCAGACAGAACTAGATAGTTTTTTAATAAGAATAAGTACAATTAATTTGTTTACCTCATGTCGTTCAGTGTCCAGGAAGTGTCAGTGGACTGCCACAGGCATAGGTGATATAACAGGATCCAGTGTTGCGATGACATTTGTCCCCTAAGGACAAATGGCTGCATATGAAAAATTGATATGGGGCAGAAAATAGACTTCCAGTCTGATATAGGGTGACCATGGGACTAGTACAGTAGGAATCCAAATTGCAGCAGCATAATTTACACAAATTAATTATTCACTGGGGTGGAAGTCTGATGTAAGTAGAGTGACAAACAATTATAAAGACATGAGATTGGGCTTGTTTAAAGGTACATCCAGAAGGAAACTAATGAGGACTGACACACTGATTGATGGCATGGAAGTCCTGAAGTCCTGGAGCTATTTCTCGTCTCTGTGCATGTAGTTCTTTGCTGAAAAAGTGTCTGGAGTTCTAGTTTTAACAATGCAAGAAGAATGAATCCGTGAACCTAGATTCATATTGTTTTTTTCTGGGAAATTAAATAATGGATGTTTATTATGTATTTCCTAGAAATAATCTGCCTTTCAGCAGCATAATGCTGATTGAGGAAATCCTCGGAGTCCGAAAAATAATTACCTCTTCAGAATATCACTGCAATATGTTCTTATGCATGAAGTGCCCTCAAAATGCCGTTGCATTAACCCCACTGCTTTTCAACTCGAGGGAAGTCGTTCAACACGCTCACAAGTGACAGCGAGCCTTAACAAGTCAGCCAGCAACCCAGACTGCATGGAACACTGCTTCTGTGCTCGGATCCCCCGCTTAGGGCAGATACATAGATAATCAAAGCATGACAGTAGGTTTTACATTTCAAATAACCCACAGTGCATTACCAGCAGTTATTTACAGTGTAAGCACTGCTCATTAATTTTTAAATAGGCCCTTAAGGGCTGGTTGACAGACAAAGCTGGCTAGGAAAAGCAGGAGAATGAACTGTTGTTGTTTTTCAACTCACAATATGAAACATAGTAATGGCACTGAGCAAAGTGCTGCAGAATGCATTATTAATGAGATGATGATGCAATATAAAAAGGTCATGGCCATTGTCTCTGCACACAGCCATTCATCATGCTATTGTATGGGCCTCTATTTATGATGATATTTGTGTCCAATTTACATGTTAGATATTTAGCAGATGCTCTTACTCAGAGTGGCACTAGAAATGCACCGTAGTAAATATTCATACATTCAGCTCGAAATAATCCCTATTGGTAAGAGATAATCTGTAACAATATAATTTTTTCCCTTTCAGATTCTACTTGTCTTTTCAGTGAAACCCCACAGGAGACAGAGCGACAGCTTGGCAGACGTCTTTTCTTGCCATGAACCTGATGCCACTGGGAGTAGCGGGAGCCCCAAATACCACAAATGAGATTGCACAGATGCTATGTCTCCATCTGCACCAGCGTTGCGGTGGTGTGTCGAGCTGCACGTACAGGTGCGTCCCCTGTTCTGCCCCGCTCTGCGGAAAGAGAGGCTGTGACAGCGTGTACCTGGTAATCCTCCTCTCTACCTTTCTCTGATATAGCTTTGTAATCTCATTACCCATGCCTGTCTCATTAATTCCCATCATGGCCAAGTGCACCACCGCAACGCCCCCAACACTCGTGCTGTCACTGCCTCATAAGCTCTTCCAACCACCACAACATCAACCCAAGGCCTCTAAACAAAGCAGCTTGTGGGGAGGAAAAATGGTGGCCTGTGTAGCAGCCACAAATCATTGATGAGGTCAGACTGTATCAAACTGAGAAGTCACCTTGGGCTTGACTTCTTGCAGCCCTATAAATGAAGACTGTTATGTTTCTGATGGATGAACTGCAACAAAATTGAAGGGAACTGCAGCAATGTTTGGCCATGATAAAGATTATTTTAAATAGCCACAGGCTCACATATTGTATTTGTTCAATAAGTGGCACAGTCAATGCATTTCAGTTGCACTGAAATCACTTGCAGCAATATACAGCTGATCTTGACATGATTAAGCCAAGCAACTAAATGGAGCTGTGGCTAACTATGTTATATGCAGTGTAATGAGAGGGCTAATGATGCTTTAAAAGTGATTAGTGAAATCCTCACTGCTTAGCGCTCAGTTTGCTCTTTTGTTACAGGGCTTCATGACTAACTTCAGCATCTTTAAATTTGTCTTTGTGATTGCAACGACTAAAACATACTATACAAATACTAAACTAAAACATACAGTGTTTAAGACTTACAGAGGGTTATGGAGGGTTCTTCTTAAAGAATGACTACACCCTGAAATTTTTTTTTTTTTGGGACTGTACACATGATTACATATAGTTCTGCTGGCATATGATATCCACACAGTTGATTTTTTTCCCAACAAAACGTATTTTGTGTGTAAAATATCTTTTTTCAGTCAGATTTATTTGTTTTTGTTGATTCGCATTTGAGGGTTCAGTTCAGCTCCGAATCCTGCCTTTTCGATGAAGTTTGTTGGCCACAGGCTTATGAATCAGCAGATCTTGCCCCCAACCACTGGAAAACAGTTCATGCTTTGGGAATTTATCATTTTTAAACCTGTGCAAAATGTATGCACTCAGTCCAAAGTCAAGATGATTTACAATATCTAGCAATATCTGCAATATATGCCAAGTCATATGGATCTATGTTCTTTTTTTGTCCATATACAGTTTTTCCAATTAAGTTACTTCCAGTAGCATCCCTTTTATTTCCCTCATCTCTTAACCTCTCCATCAATTTTGAATCAATTAAGAAAACCTGTAGCCAAACAGAACTAAAGTATGCAGGTAACCACTGTGGGGGTGACAGGTAAACTGATGGGTATGTCACAAGAAGTCAACCCCATTCCCCAGCATGCATTATGCTTTGATGTAACTTCACATTCTGTGTTGCATGTGTGATGACGACTATTGTATGACTACAATTAAACAGCACATATTTGGTAGTATGCTGATTTGAACATTTCTCTTAATTATCTTGTTGAGTTAAAGCAAACCGGCAACAGCTTTTTTCCGCTTTCTCCTATCCTGCAAATCCTGCAAATGTGTCACAACAACAATTTATTTACAAGGTTAATGCTGAGCACTGGAAGCCCCCACTAATAAGAATTTGCTGAAGGAGGCTATTTTTCACAGAAGAATCTCTGCAAAAGTACGCTACCTGCTCAGCACCAAATAGCAGACACAGAGACTAGCTGCCGAACACACATTTAGCAGCTAAAGATAGTTGTTCGGGAGTTTGTTGTGACCAAAACAGAGCTAAAAGAGAGTTAACACTGGACTTTTGCTGAAAAAAACCTCCAGATGAATAATATATAATGCTGCTCTGACTGCTGGACATGTCAATAGGAGACTGTTACTCTATTTGCCTGTTACATCACAAAATAAAAAGCACAGGTAAAATTTTCATCATGTAGAGTCCTTGAGGACGTGTGGAAAGCATGAATTAGCCTTTGAAAGGGTTGATGTTACATCACATCGCAGTTTTCAGATCAATTTCTTGGTTCAACTTTGACCCACTGTAGTAATGGTGCAAGATGTGACCCAGAATGGAAAGAAGGGGAAAATATGATTCTGATATTGGAGTATTTACTTTTTATTTAAGGCGAGCCCCAACTCTAACCTTGTTGTTCCACCACATGACATTTTCATTATGTTGTACATTTGTAGCAGTCCACCAAAACCACAGACTGTATAGTACAGCTTCTTTTTACTTAGGAGAATTAATTGTATTAGTGTTAATTTTGGACCTAATTTGGACATACATGCTGGTAGCTGATAATGGTGGCATTTTTCACCATTTGGAGGCGAGGTAGCTGTCAGACTTTCGTGTAACTCCTCAGAATAACAACTAAGCTAACATTAGTTTTTTTCCCACCTGGCTGCTCATTGAGTGATATTTAATTTAAATGTGGCATTACCCTAGTTGCTGGTTTTCCTTTGCCATCTGCTCCTGGATTTTGGCTTGTATTTCAAGTCCAAGTGAAACATATGTACACATTTTTCACTGTACCAACACTTCATTAACAAATTCCATAAGTTTGTGAAGAGAAAAAAGAGAAAGAAAACAGCAGCATCAGTCTGACAAAAATTGCAGGCATTTTTTGACATCAGATGACTACTGGGTGTTGTGTATTTATAAGACCTTATTCTAACATTTTCACCACTTTCATGATGCAGTGACAATGCATTGAGAGCCTTTAACAGGCCCCTTTCTGTATGAAAATGAGTTTTATTTTAAGCCATGTGCAAAAGTTCAGGCTACATGATGTGATAGTAGGGGTTATGTTTTGACAGCCAGTCCCCGTACACACTCCAAAAGCTAAAAACTGTTTTTTGAGCAATTCTGAAAACCATATCCCAGATGGCTTAAGTGTTGTCACAACTGGTGGAAGTGTGGGTTTGACAGCTTCAGTAAAACGGGTCCCTGAAACACATACAGTCTACTGTAAGTAAAAACTCCATATAGCATCAGCGGTTGCAGTATTTGAAATTTTACCAACAGATTACTGTTAAGACTGGGTGGTCTGATGACAGATTGATGTGGTGAACTAGAAACTTAATAAACTGCAGTTACTGACTCGTTAGTTAGCTCATTTGGCTTAACTTTGGAGACTTGCCTCCACCCCTCGCTTTTCTGGGTTTTGCCACAGCACATTACTCCATGCATCAATCCAGTTAACTCTCTGAAATTTAAGATTAATCGTTTTCATTTGGAGCTTTTGTTCATACTGGAGTAACAAAAAAAAAGGTAAAGGTACCAGGTTTTAATATTCAAAAATCATCAGGTCACACTAGTCATCTGAATAATCATGTCAATGGTAACTACATCAAAGTATCAACGTGACTGATGGTTATATAACGCAAAATAAAGAGTCATAAAAATGGAAGTAGCCATCAAACAAATTAATGATTACAAAATGTCACAAGTAATATATTACATACACTCAATCCACTTGATGTCAAGAGCTCTGTGCTTCTTTCTGACTCTTTCTGTTGTCCAAAGGAATCAGCATGGGAGAGATGAAATCAACCTCTACCAAATGCAGCCGACGTACTTTATGGATCTGCAGCTGTGTGATCCTGAACATTGAAGTGATATATAATAAGTAACAGTAACCTTTTACATAGTAGCTGATCTATTCAATAAGTTAGATGCAAACAGTAGACTGTCCATCAGTAGCACACTGTTAAAAAACAAATATGATATACCTAAAAGTATTTAGTGAACACTGCTGCTACTAGGGTTTAAAGAGTACAAATGAGTGAATCAATGTCTGCGGGTGACGCAGCGACTGAAGGCCACACTGTAGGCAGAGACCCCTCTAACCTCCAGGGACTCCATCAAGAATCATTTCTGATTGACATCATGAGTGATGAGTAACATTTTGCCAAGCAGGCTCAAGGGCAGTTATGCTCAGGTTTCATGAGTTCTGAACGGATGGTCTGACACAGGTGCCCAGAGGCCATGCAGTGCTTGTTTAACCCAGCTGTGGGTTGTTGTTTTTTTGCTCCTTTTCATGTCTCATGTTTCATGTCTCAGAGCAGTGATTGAAGCTTTTATGCTTCCTCATCTTACATCTTCCCTGGCAAAAAAGGTTTTGTTCCACAAAAAGGGAAGTTTCCAAGAGCAGGAACAAAGAGGAAGTGGATAGACAGTATAAGAAGTTCTAATACTCACCTGACAAAGTAGGTTGTTCCTCAGTGACTATTTCAAGTATAGGTGCAAAAACTACACAATGTCCTTCAAAGGAATGGGCTCATGAAAAGATCTTACAATGACTTATACTCTTTATGCTCCCTTTCTTATAAAAGACAAGTTAAAAATACATTTTCTCCACATGCTGCACAGAAAATTGACTCATTGTGAGTGTCTTTGATCCCCTTTCTTCTGTCCTTTACCCTCTGCCAATCTGAAAGAGGGTCAGAGATTACATGTTAAAATGCCGAAATGCCACTGGGGCTTTTCAGGAGACACTGCTGAAATATAAAAGCTGAATTATACATCCACTCTTGACACAAACTGTCAGAGATGATCTGGAAAAACTAACAGCTTTTACATGATAAAACCACATGGGTCTATGGAGTTTATACTGCTGTGAAACAGGCTATGTTGTAAGACATACTGTGAGTTAAGAGACAGGATAAGAAATAGCTGCCTATACATCACAAATCCCATTTTGCAGATGACAGTAGCAATAGCTTTTTCTGCTTTTATCAAGTGGTTCAGACTTACTTAGATGTGCAGAACTCAAAACTGTGAAAATTGTCAGCAAAAGCAAAATCCCACCCCACAGCAAATAAGGCGTTTCCCATTTCCCCAGTGTCAGTTACATAAAAAAGAGCGAACACCCCTGGCGAATCTTTCTCTTCTTCATTTTTTTTTCTTCTGAAATCTAATGTCAACAGATCCCAGAGAATGTCTATTTTATGGCATTTGTAGGAAAGCAATTCAAAGCCAAGACAGTATGGAGAAAAACACCGATATCCACAGAGATTCTGAGAAAATGCAATAACATTTACCCACAACTGAAAACTCACAATTGGAAGTTTCAGAAAAGAGGCAACGGCCTCAGAAAGGGCTCAAAGACATGGTTACTGGACTGTTCAATACTAAATGAAGACTTTTTCTCTGGAGACCAGTGAAGCAGACTTCTCCTCTGTGGCAGCCTTCAAGGTGCAGAAGATAAGAAAAATGACATTGGGAAGCTGAGAACTCTTCTGTTCTGAAAAAGTAGACATGTTTGTTTAAACTTTCTGTCCTCAGTATGTAAATATTAAAAAGTCTTTAAGTTTTAAAATTATCCCACAAAACACTTAACTTCAACCCTAGTACAACTAGACTGTCAGTATTGGACAATCAACAACACTATGAATGTACACGCACTTTCAATGTCTCAATTCTCGTTTTTACGATATTTACGCACAGCAACTATGATACAGTAAATATAACCAAATTATTCTGTGTGTGAGGAATACAAAAAGCTACGACCTTAACTATATAAGCTTAGGATTAGGAAACTAACATGTTTAGTCAAGTTTAGGGAAATGGTTTACTGTTTTAAAGAAGACCAGTGTTAATTGCAGGGTCAAAATCTCAGTATCCTGCATGAAAATGGACTTAACACATGCCTATTCACTGACATGACCTCCAGAATGGTCAGTGTCTATATACAGTACTTGCATACAGGAGTTGCTGTTGCTTACCAACACCACAGTGGGCGCTGAGGACCAGATTGCAGCACTAGACAGAAGGGCTGCAGTAGAAGAAAGCAGGCAAAGCCGAACTTTCTTTATATAAACATCTGGCTTCCACTTGCTTTTATGCTCTCTTGGTCTTTATCTACGCTGATTACCTTACTAATAGTTCCTTTTTGAAGGCTGGTGAAAGAGAAAGTGGAAAGGTCACAGTTTCCTAAGATCAATGACCCAGTCATCAACAAGGAGCCATTCAGAGTTGTTGCGGCTGCAAAAAGCAATGTTTTAAAATTAAAGAGTTGATTCCCAGTCCGTGGAAAACACCAAACCAGGAGTGTGCAGGGTTGCACTTTATTGTTCAAATGATAATTGACAGTCATTTAAAACATGACATCATGTGCTCCTTTGTCACATGTGCACAGCTGACTAATTATGGCTTGACGTTGAATGTGAATGTTGGATTGTTAGTTTCGCAAATCTCAAAAATTGTTGGATTGTTGTTCAACATGGAATTCAACACAAAAGTTAGTCAACTTTCTAATATCCCCTGTTTCACAACACATCATGACTTTTCCCAAGTTTAGTTGTTTTATTATATTCTCATTCTCTAGTGGCCTTCTAATTAACCTCATTTCATTCAACCTGCAGGCAGTGATTATCTGGTGAATACACCCGTTTAATAGGCGTTTTATAAGAGTATTATTTTGTTTTATGCCTCATCTTGAGGCAATGATGCAATTATGCTTGTAATTATGTGTTATTCTTGCAGAGATGCTCCACATGTCATTAGATATGACAAATTGTGTTTTGTATTTTAAACACAATGCTGCTGAGTCCACTCTAAAGGTACAGAGAGAATGAAATAAAGGTTGGAGAATCAAAAAGGTAAAACCCTTATTTCTAACACATGGTTTCTTGAGTGTGTGAGGAGCAACAATCAGAACATCTAACTCATCAGGCAGGAGCCTGAGCTGGAATCAAAGCTCTGCATTTTGAAATTGGCTTCACAGAGGTGTTGTTGCTCCCTGCGTTGGCGACCGTGTTGAAGGGAATGGGCAGCATCTGTGCTACCAGCTGAGTTGACTTAAGCTTCCTGGCAAGCGTTTAATTTGGACAGCGGCTGTGGTGGAGGGAACCCAACACTTCCCCACATTTCTGTGTTTGTTTTTGCATTACATGGTTTGCTTCAGTCAAACTTCTGTTTGACTCTCCACACACGACGGTGGAGGTCTTTGAAAACCTGTTGCTTAGCAACAATGGCTGCCGTCAAGTCAAATTTATTTACAAAGAGTGTTTGTCAAAGTCTGTCAGACCGCTTTCTAGAACAAACATGAAAAAAACAAGTACACAAGAGAACAGTATTAGAGGGCCACGATGTTGACATCCACCTCTGTTTCTATATAACTGCTCAAGTCGGACAATCACAGACCAAACTATTCTTTAAAATTTGTTTTCTCAGATTTCTTTGTAATCGTGAAATCTTGAGCTATTGTAAACCGAGACAAATCATGGTATGGGAGGGAAATAAATGTTCATATTGTTACAGGAAAAGAGACTCGATTGAATTCCTCACTTAGATTAACTGAAGACGTGGCATTTAATGTGAAAACCCAATAACCGTCATATTGAAAAACTGATTGTTGGTTTATGTTTTTTATTTACCTTCAGTTTAACTGAATGTGCTACCATTCAAAAGTTTAGGGTCAATGCAAGGCACCCGTTTCTCAAAGTAGACACTCTAATGTATTCGTCTTCTTTCTCTGTTGTGCACCAGGGGCTTCCATTCCTTTTTCTCTCTTTCTCTGTATGCCTATGTCCAAGCACGACTAAGCCCGCAACTACTGATATAAATCTGATCAATTATCAATTTTTATCAATTAATCTATCACTTAATTTTCAAATAATGTATTGTTTTCATGATTAGTTAATTAATCATTTATCTTAATTTACCAATAAATAATAACTTCTTTCAGAACGGTTTGCGCATTTATCACTTATTTTAATTTGAAATCTATGAAGGTGGGTGCCATTTCAAAGTTGAAATCCCATCCTTATGCTTCTAATTATCACAAAACCTAAAATTTATGCAGTGTAGTCCTAATTAGGAAAGGTATTGTTTATATTCTGCCATTCTGGATGGCAGTGGGAGGGCGTCATCTATTAGGCTGCTAATGCTAATGCTACAATTGCTAGTGGGGATTGGAATCAGAAATGCATTTATATTGTTTGTCTGCAAAAGGTTGCCTATGCTGATACAGCCCACATTAGTGGAAATCTACATTGTTAGTTTTATTGGCTTAATATACTAATAAACTGCTTGCAACTTCCAAATTCATTAGAAAGTAGTGTTGCCATACTAGCCATTTGCATTTGAGAGAGTCTTCTGTTGAGTTCTTATCTGAAATATAACCAGTAAGAACACGACTACTCTCAGGCAGTGATACCAACCAACAATCACACTCTGACACTTAAGGAAAGGTTTGAGATGTTTAATGATGATAATGAGAATGCAGAGGGGTTTGTAAAAGCAGACTGGAGCAGAACTGGAGAAGTGAGGGAAGCAGACAGTGAGTGTGGAGATCGTCCTGAGAGGAGCACTAGCAGACCAAGCAAGAATCAGTGACAAGTGCAGGTAAGTGCTGGTTTTACTATTGGCAGGTAAGCAGGGACAGAGTACGTTCTGAAGAGAGCCAGAATGTACTCCGTGGACAGTGTGGTAGGTAGCCAGGGTGAAGTCAAGGTGGCACCAGGTGCAGCCAATGAGCTGAGGCTGTGGAGTCGGGGAAAACAGAACTTCCAGGAAGCAGGAAGTGAATGATGGATTGTGACATCAGGCTCGTTCGATAAGTTAAAACCTGTCCGTCTTCACTGCAGTTTCCTGTCTCTGTCCCCCTGCTGATGCTGTCTGCTCTTGTCTGTTTTCCAAGTGACGCGCAGTTCATCTCAAATGAGCCTACTGAAAGGCTTTTCAACCGACAATAGTCATTTAGAATATTTACATCTATAATGTATTTTTGATCAATTTGATGCTTTTTAATGGACGAAAAAAGCTTTTCTTTCAAATATAGAAGAGTAGTGTATTCCTTAATATAAAGACAACACAAAAATGACCCATATAACAGAAAGAAAATATATTCGGACTAATTGAGTGATGGGTAGAAATCTTAATTAATGACTCATCATAGTTGTTGCTTATTCTGCATTAAACCTCTAATGGCACATGACATGAAACCATTCATATTGATCTGAGACAGGAAGCTGTTCTGCACAAGGGCCATATTTCAGAGATGAGGCAAAAAACCAACAGTGTCTTCCAGTGTACTGTACAGTATGAACTATTGCTCTGTCCTTATTGTGCGTTCTCTACAGTTTCATCAAGCCATGAAGGAGATGAATGATGTGTGAGGAAGCCCTGTGGAAAGCCGGGCTGTGAGAAGCAGTGGCAGCTCCAACTCTGTTTACTGTTCTTTGTAGTCACTGGGCATACAGCCATTTGTCACACTATTGGCGCATCGGCATACAGTAGAGCACCCGGCCCGGGCTGCTCTCTCATTCATCAAATCGAAAGCTGATGAAAGACTTTTGACTCAAATTAGACAAAACTGAATAGAGCTGTTGCATTGTCCCAGGGTGAGCATCCTTAATCATTTAAATGGAAAATTTCAAATCACCCACGTTGTTGTTCCAGCTCTCTGCAAGAAAATACATGATACAAATTATCATTTAAATGAGACGCAGTTATGTTATTTGTAACAGTCTCATTATCTTAAAATATACCAGGCATAAAATTATAATGATGATTTTCTCTTAAACGATAATGTAAACAAATTAGCATGACACTAATACTGCGTGTGAATGCGTGAATGTGCTTCGTTTTAGTCAAAGCTGGAATTGTTTGAGGAAAATATGTTACAGCATGAATAACAAAACCAGTAGGAGCAGCAGAAATGAAGCTAAGCAACAGACACCATGCTATGTTCACTCTCTTCCAACTCAATCAGATTCACTTCTGTTAACCAATCAGTAAACTAATTGGTTAACAGAAGTGAGCCAATCATCTCATGGCTGTCAAATTTAGATCTGCTCCTCTCTCCGCTGCTATCAGCTGTCATTTTAGCGTCAGTGCAGTGCAGCTCTCCTCCGCCTCATTGACAGCTCTCATCAGGTCGGTGATCCTCGGATCTTTCGCCGCGCTCATCAGTCTCCTGCTCTCATTCACAAGTTCAGCCATCACATCTCTGTCACCTTAACTCGGATCCTTCACCGACTCATCACGCATCTGCTTCATTCACATCTACTCCATCCTCCTCTTCAGCCCTCTCTCCTCAACGTCACCAGTGTCTAGACTCCATCGGGGGATAATCCTGCTGTACTCCTCATAGGCTGACATCCCCTTCATATAATACAATGAAGCCACGATGGAGTCTAATAGCCAAAGACTATTCTATAAAAATTCCTCTCACCTCTGTGATGCACACCTTGGTAATAAAATATATTGAAATGCTTTAAAATGCATTGACCAAACTACCACAAACTATTTGACAAATTAAAAAAAATGCTAAAGCACTGTCCTATATGAGATTGAAATGTTCTACCTATATACCTGCCTTCTCACCTCTATTTTATAGTGGTTAGAGTGCTGTATTTCTTTAAATATACAAAATGTAGTTGACAAACTGCAGGTAAAACCACGTAGATACACCAGCAGATGGTCTATTGCAGTTCTGTGCTGTCCAATTTAAGGGAAACAAAGAAAACTTACTAATTTTGTATTCAATACAGGCAGCTTCTGGGGCCTGAAGCCATTTTAAAATTATACTTCTTATCTTTTAATGCAAATTACAAAAAACAAAGACGAGCGTATTCTTAGAGCAAATGAATAAACAAGGAAGTATTTTTAGTCCATATAATATGTTAACAGATAAAAGTCAATCATGTGTGTCACGTTTGTCATGTTTGTGGTGATGGTAACCAAAAAAGATTTTATTTTCCAGCACTCCGTGCAACTTAATTACCAGGAATAGTGATTTCACATACACAAAATACGAAACATTTACTGCTTTTTTTTAAATCAGGAGGACTACAAAGTTTCTGAACAGAATACCTTAATAATCCCAAAACAGGATTTGGTGTGTTTAAGCTGCAAGGGTACATAATCAATCAATCAAGCAATCAGGCTTTATTTATTAAGCACCTTTCAAGTTAAAAAACACAAGGTACTGTACAGTAAAACAAAAAAGGACAGGGAACTAGTCAGTGATAAACAATGCACATAAAAGTGATAAAATTAAAATAAAAAGACTAAGATATGAGAACAAAATAGGCTCACAGGGGTATGTAAGTGACCATAATTTTTGTCTTTAAGAGCTCTAGCATATTAAAATGTGTCCCATGTGAGTGCAGGTTTATTCGTACAGCACCTTTTCACGATAGTCCAATTTAAAGTGCTTTATACTGTAAAAAAGTATTGAAACAACATGAATATACTGCTTCAGACCTCAGAAGTGGAACAAACCATGGAATTAAACTCGACAGCATTGTGA
The DNA here is from genome assembly GCA_032362345.1 of Sandelia bainsii. Lineage (NCBI taxonomy): Eukaryota > Metazoa > Chordata > Actinopteri > Anabantiformes > Anabantidae > Sandelia > Sandelia bainsii. The sequence goes on from JAUMHL010000025.1 coordinate 4,187,818, forward strand.
TTCTCATCATTAACTTTTGGGGACATTTGTGACTTGCTAGCAGTTGATGAGCAGACTTGCTGGAAGTCTCATAAAGAATTTGCTACTGTAGTGGTGGACCCTGCTGCTTAGCCTCCGGATCATACTTTGAATCATATGGTCCTCGTATTCCACAACTCCTCTAATGTTTGCCTGGCGAAGGTGGGGCAGAAGCATTTGGGGGCTTTAATATTGTAGCTAAAATCCAATCAGAATAATACAGATGGAGATCTCCACGGGGGAATTCTAGCCATGGGCACATAAAATAGGTAACAAAGACAATCTCAGCATATTTATTAGACTTGGACTTCCTACCACTGTGATAAAAGACAGACTTGTTCTACAGTTTATCAGTAAGCCCATTTAGCTTCTTTGACAGCATACAGCACTATTTAAATTGTATTTCCTTACAGTATATGTTCAATCTGTAATCATTAAGATTTTCATGATAGCAAGCCTATTTAAAATACTATTTATTATGTAATCACTTCTCTATTAGTAGTTGTTGTGGCGGGGTCAAATTGCCTGCCCACGCACAAGGCAATCAAAGGAAACAATGCAGCATGGAGTCCAGTGACATATATAGTAGGCTCGCTCATGACAGAGCTGCATAAAATTACCGCTTACATTAATTTAATATGGAACATTTTATTACGCCTGCTTCTTAAAAGCATCCATCTAGGGAGATAACATCTCTGTTGTGAAGCAGGCAAAGAAGACAATGTATCTGTCACCACGGTAACACTACTGACGATTTCATTAAACTGGACGGTTGTTTTCTACTAGAATTTTGTTTAAGATAAGTGAAGTTTTAAATATCACCACCAGTGTTGGAATGTGTGATACAGTATAGAAATGCATTAATCAGTACTCAGCAGTATTCCTGCACTTACGCGTTTAGTTTCACTGCAACTGTCTGGAAAAGTACTGGAAAAGTAGCAATTCTGCACAAAGCAAGCTTTAACACTCTTATCAATTTACTAGGATGACAGATAAATGTCTAAATTCAGAGGAATCCACATTGCAGAGTGTGATATTGTTGATATGCAGATACTGTAGATATGCGCTCATGTATCTGTGACTGGATAGGTGTCACTTTTGTATATTCTAGTAAGGCTTTCATACAATTTAGCATCTTAATTATGACATTTTGGTTTAATCACTTGCATTATGCTGCCATGTAAACCTGAGAAAAAACAAAATAACCTGTGTTCAAATTCTATATCGCACAGAAAACATAGTATTATTTGTTACTTTTTCTTTTGCTATATTGTCAATTCAAATGTCATCTGGGCAAACACAGTTGCTGCCCATCTGTTTTACCACAGTTCACTTTTTGTTCATTTTAAAGACAACCACAGTGCGCACTGACAGGTGGCAAAGACGGGAAGTTGGCAGTATGCCGCAACATGTGCCAGATTCTTCTTCTTTGTGCGATATCCTACAGTATGTTAGTGTAGATAGAAGCCATTAGACATCAGGGATAATCAACGTGATTGGTGTCAAGAATAACTGCATAAGAAGTTGCATAACAACAAGTCAAACTGGACTCTAGCAAGTTTAGTTCAGCTTAATTCTTTGGAAACTCCCAAACTATGACGAAGTAGACAAGACTCCAACAACCCTGTCCTCCTCCCTACATAGACTTTTGCCTTAAGATAACACGTCATTAGTCTAGGCGTCAAATTTAGACGCACTTTGGTTAATATTGTAGTTGACTGACATCCCTCTTCATCTCATAACGACACAATGGGGTAGCATTGGCATTGTTTTGAGACCCACAGACACACATGGGAGAGAATCTTGTAGTTTAGCCACTAGCTCAGCAACAATGGTCCAGTCTGTCCACACACTGTCTGTGACTCTTTTGTTTGCAGTCTACATATCACAATAACAACATAAGCAGATTCACTTAAGAACAGAGAGACAGAGGATGTAAGAAATAATAAAGGAAGTGATGGAGGGTGTGGAGAGGATTAATTTTCAATTCATCATCCTTCAAACCAATAAATGTGACTCCCAGCCTTGTAAAGAATGTGCAGTGTGCAGGCAAACGCTCAGTAAAGATGAGCACTGGTCAAGAAACTGGCAGCACAACGAGGTCACAAAACAGACTGAGATAAAAGGCATTTGTATTGGGGCATAATGAAATACCACTTTTCTATGGCAATAAACCGGTCTTTGCTGGCTCAGCAAACCTAAGATGATAAAAAGGATGGCCGATGCACATTTGATTGTGAAATCTCAGCAGTAGAAGAGAGGAGAATAAAGTGATTGTAAATCAAGCATAAAATTGCAGACGGTAATCCAGTGTATGCCAGTAAATATGTTAAATGACTATCATCATTATTGCCTCCCCCTGCCTGACCCATGGCATACATCATTACCTTATCAATGAGATGGAACTTCTTCTTTCTTGGAGTAAAGTGTTTTGTTTGATTTTCTCAACAAAGCAGTGCCGTTATACTGTTGCATGTTTTTTTTTTGTTTTTTTTTTATCTTCTTTTAAGGTTACAAATACATACAATACTTAGATTTAACATTCCCGGTATTTTTGGGTCAGCAAACTGTACACAAAATAATAGTTTTGATGAAACTATAAAATGATATCTCCTCTCTCAGTGAAGTTAAGCCAGGCCTTTTATGGATACATTTGCTTGAAAATTCTCAAGACATAAAAATAAACACAAAGCCTCAAATTGATTTATAGACCAAGATCAAGTTAAGATATGTGAGCTCTGCAGAAGAAAAACAGTAGCAGCAGCATTCCGGTTAGACGGTGAAATCCGATAATCCGCCCCAACATCAGAGAGGCGTCACCTGTTAGCTTCTTTTAACTCCTTCCATGTTGAGAAGATCAATGTCAACAAGGTCATCATTCCTGAACAGAATCTCTCCTGTGGCACTGCTGGTGTGGTACTCCTTCTTTTGAAATCTTATGGCATTATTATTATTTATTTTTTATTTTTTTGGATGTTCACAGCAAGCCTCCAGAGCATCATTATCAGCTCCTGCATCAACACATTCCAAGTGATCCGACTGTACGAGAGGACTGTGCTGAAATGCTTAAAATTCATGGACAAGGCAATTTGTGTGTGTTTAACCACAATTGTTCAACCAAAAACAAAAATTATTTGGGGTTTTCACAGCAACTGACTTGAAATCCTAATGTCTCAATCTTGATACTTTGAGTTTAAATAGAATACCAACTAAAATACAATACATACAGTAAGCAAGGTAGAATTATCAGCGTATTATTATCATGGTTTCCCAATTTGCTGAGAGTCTGTGGTTTTTATGATTTTGTTGGCATGTGTCAGCACAGCACTGTATACAAATGTTACAGTATAGTTGGAAAATTCTCTCACTCTGACAGCTGCTTCGTTCTTTTTGCAGATCTCTGTCCAGTATTGTCCTCTCTTGCACTAACACCACCCACTTTAAGCTATCATAGCATCCGTCTCCATCTCCATGACTGACGTGGACCTCACGTTAATTCCCTCTCTATTTCTGTCACAGTTCGAGGCTTCTGTGACGACAGGTCGTTGACGGCTGTACTATTAAAAAAAATGTTCGGCTTCTCTAATACCACTACGCTGACAGTGCTAAATTTGTCATGTGTTTGCTGATTTTTGACAGCAGGACAGCTTGACGTTCTGCAGTGTGAAAATCTTCATATTGCTCTTTGGTAACGGTGTCTGTGAATAGGGACGTGTAGCCTTATGTGGTAGATTCAAGATGTTCTAATGATGAAATGTCACACGGGCACACCATCATTATGAAATAGTGGCTTTCATCAGGCTGAACCAAGCGTGGTTTTTATTTACACAATGTGTGCTACAGAGCCACAGCAACAGGTAGCATGTGGTGGAAGTGACGGTGCACAGGTTGTTCACTTTTATTATGAAAGGCATCAACAAATGACAACTTCCTGGGCATAGTGGAATCAGATAAGAAAACACAATATGTATGATGATTTGGACATACAGAATACTTAGATATTTTATTTGGAGGACTTGTTGGGTCCAAGCAAATGATGAATGTACTTTAAGTGCAATATTCATTCTTCTTGTAGCTTGATTTTTGTCTCCTTGATGAGAATGGGACAGATGTCAAAGTGACCTTTAACCCATGACCAACAAAATCTAATCAGTTCATCTTTGAGTTGAAGGGGATGTTTGCACCATTTTTGAAGAAATTCCCACAAAAATATCACTTTCACAAGGATGGGACAAACAGACAGACAACTCAAAAACATGATACCTGCAGCCTGTTGCCAGTGCAGACATAAAAATACAGTTTTATCCAGTTTTTGCAGTACGTAACTCTTAAGTTAGAAAGGCAAAAAACTGAATTTAACATTAAAACCCACCTAATTGCACATTTTATCCACATTTGTCCATTGTTCAGCGGGCATATGTGGCGTCTTTATAAAACCTCAGGCATCTTGTGTAGAATTTGAAATTTGAGTTGCAACAACGCTGCTCAACACGCATTTGTAATTTTGGACATGCCGTCGTGTCTGGCAGAATGGAAGAAGATAGTGGCAGCGGGGAAGCTGTGCGTGACAAATTGTTGGTGAGAAAGAGAAATAGGTTTTTAATGTGTATGCCAGAGATGAACTATATAAAGCCAGAGCAGCATGTTAATGTCAGGTGGAAAAGGGAGCCGCCGCCTCAGGACATTTTGCTCTCAAACACAGAGAGTAAAGGACTGAAGTTGAGTTTTGACAAAGAAAACCTCAAAACCCCCACTCAGCTCTCTCTAGATTTATTATAGCAAATTTGTGGTATGTGTCGACAAACATAACATTTCAAGTATTATTTCCTTGCTTATTTCATCCACTCTTTTTCTGCCTGAAGGTCAGAGGTATCAGAGCCTAAATTCCTATAACTGTGGAGCACTGAGGCTGATCCACTCAAAGCAGGAGGGCATTTCAAAGTGCCATGTTAGGAGCTTGGCTCGGAGCTTATCCTGCTGTAACTGGTGCGAAAAATGTGAACCGAATCTTTGAAAGACCTCTTCCTGCCTCTGCAGGCTGCCGGACCCTGGTGAGGCCGCCCATGCAGTTTGTTGGCGGCGCAGAGCAACTCGCAGCAGATAACATAAGCGCTCACCTGATTGGAGAATGAGAGAAGAGGGGCCTTCCTCGTTGACACTGCAGCAGCTGGGAGCCAGAGGGAAGGGCCACAGTGAGGCTCAGGCTCAGTCAAGCCAGAGAGTCATTAGTCTTACTCTGATCTAAGACCAGGACCCAGAGGAAATGCCTCACACCAAGTACTGTGTCAGAAGGAGGCTTTGCCTGATTGATTACACTACAGCAGCTTTTTGCAGGGTAACATACATTAATAAAATTAAAGGGACCATTCTATAACCTATATTCATCTGATGGGGACAAAATTGACTACATTGTAGGTGCACTGATCACGTGCACTGGAGAGATGCTGGATTGATTTCTTCTTCAAAAAGGCAAACACTGCTTAGCACAATTAGTGAGTTTTAGCAAAGACAGACTCTACCAGTCAAAATAGAGAGATTACTATGTTTTGTTTTTTTACCAATTTATGATTTTATCTATCTGATCAGAAATACAGTTTAGACATTAGCCACTTCCACACTGCCTCTTCAGGGCTGCTTTACTGTGCCAAAACAACACCTCGCTGTGGTGTATAAAACGTACCAAGCCACCAGGAGGGGTCTGTGTGGACCCTCCTCTAAGCCAGCTTGAGTGATAGTGTCAGTGTAGTGTCAACCCACCAGCCTGTGTGAAAGAGCCGAGGGGGCTGTTGGGGGGAAGTGGTGTAAAAAGGTTGGTGGCGTTTTATTGTGCGACAAGCTACTGGTTGTAGAAGCAGCGTTTATGACATGATTTGAACTCAAGTAGTCATACATTGTGTTCAGTATGTTAATAATTACTGTTACATTTCAATTGAGGCATATGTTCAAACATAAGGCTACGCTGCAGAACTGGGGAAAGCACAACTACAACGTGCAAATTGTTGAATATAGGCAGCAGAAGAAAGTGGTCAGTTATTTTGTGACATAACCAACCAGTCTTACTCCAACTCTAACTTTATTCATTAATTCCGTCCTGTGCTACAGCTGCACATTATAATGGTCCAAGTAGTGTTTTTTTCCTCCAGCTTCTCATCATTCACACATTGCTGCAAGAAAACTTAATCTGTGACAACAGTGGCTGATGCATAGCGCTTTCCTTGACGTCTCCAACATCGTTGGTGGCCATCATTTCTGCTCAACGTGAATCGACTTTCATCAGAGAACAGCACTGAGGCCC
>JAUMHL010000025.1:4194230-4254645 GCA_032362345.1 Sandelia bainsii
ATAGTGCATTTTAGGTTCATCCTGAAATTTCACCCGAAAGCCGAATATCCCTAACTTTTTGTGAGTAGTGTATGTATCACATTGAGTCTGTTTGTCCTTTGCAGAGGACATTGTATCCAAGGTAATAACTGTGAAACCCAAATACAGTGAAGCAGGATTTGCAAGGAGCCATTTGGATAATAAAGGAAATTGGTCAGTCCTCTCAACAGAACTTTAATAAATAATACAAGCAGCTCTGAAATTGCATTGCTATTGAATACAAGCTTGAGGCAATTCCTGGATTACCCATTTTCCGTGTATATCAGTTCACATTATACAGATGGAGAGGATTTACTGACAAGGGACTTTATGAGACTTAATCATAGTTTGATCTTTTCACTTTCTGCAACTGACCACTAATCTAGTCATTATGTGTAATGTCTAGTTATAATATGTGCCATGGCTGGACACCAAACAATGATGTTTATATGAAGCGCCAAAAAAAAGGCTAATTTTAAAGCAGCGGAAAATGCTGAAAATGAATCCCTGCAGCTTTAAATTGAGACTATATATTTTGGGGCAAAATAATTAATATAATCTCCCTAGTACAAATGACAAGCTTCTAAACAAAACTTCACTTTGTTTGTCATGACTAGTAGCTCATGATTGCTAGTGTTAGCTAATGCTAGCCAACTTTAGACACATATTCCTGAGTTATTGGCTTTACTAAGGGATTTTAATAACTCTTCTGTACTTTAGATGCTACACTGCATGTTAGCATTTGTGGTATCTAATTTAAATGCAATATCTGTAGTTGATCAAACATCCACCAAAAATGATCCAACATCATATGGTTGTGAATAAAATGCAGGTATCATGTCTTTGTGTTTGCCAAAGCAGTTGGTGAAGTTGTGAGCATGTGGCTGCAGATGAATGGAGAAGTGAGGTCAGATATGAAGCCACCTGGATCTGAAGAGGCTGATGCTCCACTCTCTAACCTGGCAGTGTTGGGCTCCGTCCAGGGAGAAGTGGAGCTATCAGAGATGTCTAATATAGGTCCATCTGTTTGCCTCCCACGGGTCCTCTGCTACCTTTGCCCTGCCACGTGTTCCCCTGTAGCCTACATTCCCAAATCGGTTGCAACCGAGTCCACATTCAGCATCTGACTGTGCTAGATACATCAGTGTGTGCTCGCCCGCTCACAGCCCCTCCACAAATACTGAGAGGATATTCTTGCACTCCAGGCTTCCCACACCTCTCCAGTAAATTATCACGTCCTCAGAAAGAAAGCGCCGTGTTGCCTGAGAGTTTGAATTCCACATCATCAAGTGCTGGGTCCAGACATCTGACATTGCTGTGTAATCATCATTACCATCACAGCTGCCTCTCAAGTAGGGTCACAAAGAAGTCAGCGCTCAAGTATCATACAATAAATGCTATGAAAATGTTTGAATGTTTTAAACTTCTTATTGTCTGAAGAAGTAAGTGCCAGTTTAACTGTGGTCAGACTGACACTGGAAAACAAACAGAAGAGCTATGTAATAGCATTTGCTTTAATTCAATTTGGGGAATTTGACTGCACATGCAAGAATTCCTGAACTTATCTGCAATACTACATAGGAGACTCCTAAATGTACATGTTAGTATTCCTAGCAAATGCTGGAACTTTGGAGTTACTGGTTACACATTTTCTTCTCTTCTCAAAGTGACTAACCCCACCTCTAACTCGTGTGCCAGGCTAGCACGTCCCAGTTTGTCCAGAGAAACAAAAATGATTAACCTCTGTCAGGCTCCTGTAACACCCTGCGTGCTGCAGTTTCCTCACCAGGGCTGGCAGATTTGTTTTGACTGAACCAGAACGGGGGCAGACAAAATGCAGGCAATAACATTACAGAAAATAAATTATTATTTCTATCATGACAGAATTGTTAAAAACAGAAGGTTAGAATAATAATAATCACTGATACTTCATTAATCCCCTTTGGGAAACTTGTGTGGACAGGCAGCTACATTTTAGGGACACTTCGACATGTGGCCAGGAATCGAGGGAACCAGGAGTCGAACTACCAGACCTGGGGTTCATAGATGACTGCCCAACCAACTGCCCCACGGTCACCCCCCAGATTATGTGCAGATTATAATAGCTACACTGAGGGGACGAAGGGACAGTCAATATAAAATCCCTCCACCAAAACAAACCCTTCACCCGCATGCACACACAAAAAGTCAGGAGCAACAACTAACAACAACTAAGACAATTATGTCATGTATGTTGTACTGTACATGACATAATTTGTTCGTGTGGTTTGCTAGAAATCTGTTGGACTGGTGCTGTTTCTGGTTGATGGGAGTCAACTAAAGTCTACATTAGCAGAGTGATCCCTCCCTATATAATTCAATCCTACCTTGACTTGAAGCTTTAAAATACTGTGTCAAGTTTAGCAATATTGTCTAGACCGACAATGGAGATGCTCTAGTTTATCTGTTGTGTCCCATTCTAGTTGCACTGCTGCCTCTTCGTGACCACATTACAGCTTGAAGGGACCTTCTGCACTGTTTAACACTCGAAGGCCGAGCTGCCCCCACCGAGAATTCTTTACAGACAAGAACTACTCCGTTTGGTACCTTCTGTAGAAAAAACAGAGACAGTGTTGAACAGGTAGAATTCCAATTTAATGATTTCAAATGAGGCCTAACACAATCTAGAACACCTTTTACAATAGCATTTGTAATTGAATAAAATAATAATGATAATAATTTGTATTCACTTCATATTAAGATTACTACTAAATATATTTTGCATGGAGTCTAAATTCTACTATGCTATACTGTGTTTGGCTTATTTCAAGAGGAAGTTGTTTTAGAGGTAAGAACATCGGCATTACACCTCACCTGAGAAACATAGCAAGCTGACAGGCACCACTTCATGATTTAGTTCCATAAATGTTCAATACCACAGGGATATTAAAAAAAAAAAGTTTTGCTACATTTCCCCCTATCCTTTTTTTCCTCAAAAGTTGCTGCTTAGAGGGAAAATGGGTTGATGAATGAAGCACTCATACAAAGTGAGCTGCTGACAGCTCTGGAGACGAGAGGGACCAATTCATTTGCACTGCGATATGTTGAGATCAGTCCCTCAGATGTCCCAGATGCCTGAGCACTTTCAAAGAGTCACCAGGCCCGTGCTGGCACTGGAAATTCAGCAACACTTCAAATGAATCGATGCTTTAGAGCGTGTGCTGCCACTGGATTTCTCATTACCTGACTGAATGAATCAGACATTCACTGGTTTAATTTCCACTTATAATTTCTGATGGAGACTACAGTAGGCCAAAGTGGCTTTACATTTCTGTCTCCTGAAGAACCAGGTTGTAATACATCTTTCTTTATCAAAGAATATAAAGTCATCTAGCACAAGGCATCAGCATGCAGACATTTTATTACTCCTACACTGTGAAATGATAATTGGTTTCTTTTGCTTTTCTGATGTCGGCCTTACGGCGCTTTTTTGGTAACATGGGCAGAAATTTATACGGCTGGGGATGGAGTTCATTTTTCCTCTTTACTTAATGCAGCTATTTTTTTTCCTCAGTGCGAGACCTTCAAGGCAATTGTGACGTTCATTTGAGTCTTGTATTATTTATAACTCTGATTTAGATGAAACACTGTTGAAGCTCTCTGTCTGAAAATGGCTTTCTCACATCACCGGAGCTCTTAAAAGTCAACCTTGTGCTCTAAGTCATTGACCCTCCCTCTCTTCTATTCAATGTTCAACAAATGGCGATGCCCGTAGAGAGGCTAGATTCTATTCCCTGCTGTGAATTCCATTAGAGGTGCGCACATACACAATAGAGTATTTTTTAAGTCTTTGACATTGCTATTGTAATGGACTGAGGTCATAAAATGATATGTAGGGTATAATACATAAAAAAGACTGGTTAAATATGAGGCTAAGTCTATGGCTTTCATATTATAGGCAAATCCTTTCACCTCCATGCTAAGTGCTCCAGGTGTGTCACGTAGGAGTTTACCTGTCAAATTAATTATGTGACCAAACACACACAACAGAATTGGGAGTGTGTGTGTGTGTGTTAAAAAGTGACATTCACGTCATACCCAAGGTTGTCCTGGTACTGTGACACTTTTAAATGCAAAAACAATGAGCAGATACATCTCAAGAAATTAACAAAAGCTTAACTCAGAGCTTAAAAAACTATTATTAAATTCCACTGTCCAACTTTTGTTTTGAATATTTTTAAAAAAAGAATTATGCTTCAAAACGTATCTCAATGTCGAGAGGTGCTGTTAAAGGATTCTGTAATCCAGACTCTATGAAATTAACCCCAAAAATGAGTCTATTTTGTTTTCTCTTTTCCAATTCAAGTTCCTAATAAGATCTAATATATGTAAATGGAGGCAAGAAAGCACGCGCTAATTCACTTGAGTACCTGGAATTTGATTTGGACATATTTTTGCCTGCATATGTTTGATATGTTGCTCTCCATGAGCACCAGTGGTGGTGTGGGATACTAGAAGCATGATTTGAATTCTTTATTTATGCATAATGAGACGTCAAAATCAGGATTATGTAAAAATAGTAATTTTTGGTTAAAAAAAATTCCACTCACCAAAGTCCCCTTGTAAATATTTATTTTGTAATTTCACTCTCTTATAAAAAAAATGAGTGCTTATGGGACCTTTCTTCATTTCGGACATTCTTACTATGTTGTCACAGGAATAGCTTATTGTCTAATGCATAAGTAAGTAGCAGAGTACAATGTCAATTGTTCAGTGTTGGTATTAAAAGAAACTGATCAGCTGCAGTCTAACAGTGCACAGTGTTTCATATTTATAGGGAGTGCGCACACACACACACACACACACACATAAAGCTAAATGATATGATAATAAGAGCAGGGGAAGTTATGAGCATCAAAGAGTCATTTTTTGCACCAAAGCTGTTACTGTTTCATTTTAGCTTTTTTTTTTTAATACACAGATTATTAACTTGTCCTAATGCTGAAGCAAAGTGAGAATAGTAGAAGCCAGCTTTCCATGTTTGTCAAGGTGTCGGCATGGATTCGTATTTCTTATATGGAATAACTTTAAGAACTGGCTTATTTCTTGTCTGTACACCTACAAAGCTCACCTTAATCATATTGTAATGCTAAGAGTCGTCACACTTGAGATGTTTAAGTGCCGTCTTCAGGTAGCACATTTAATACAAATTAGAGAACTAAACGGCATTTTAGCAATGTATGGTTGAAGGAATGCGTCAGATGTTCTGGACTCCACAATGACCTGATCTGGATCCAGTTGAGATGGTTTGGGATGAGTTGGACTAGACAGTGAAGGAAAAGCAGCCAACAAGTACTCAACACATCTGGGAACTCCTTCAAGATTGTTAGAAAACCATTCCAGGCGACTACCCCGAGAGGCTGACTGAGAGAATGACAACAATGTGCAAAGCTGTCGTCGAAGGAAAAGGAGGCTACTTTCTGAAATCTGAAATATAAAACATATTCTGGGTTGTTGAACACTTTTTTGTTTACTACATAATTCCATACATGTTCTATCATAGTTTGGATACATTCAGTGTTACTGTACAATGTTGAAAATGAACTAGAATTTTGACTATGTGGACAGTAGATTTTGACACCATACCTGAGTTGAGCTACAAAAGTATATCACAACTTCACAGTAGTATGGAGAAAAAGAATTACTAGTGCGCTCTTTCAATGTACATATATGGATCACTGTGTTGTAAACAAAAAAATCCTTTAATATTGTGCTAAATTATTTTAGTTTCATGTTTTTTGCTAAGTATTTTCTCTAAGAAGCTTTAGTTGCGCTATAATTGTCCTATATTTCTCTAGCTGTGATGTTCAGCTTCCCTCCAGAGAGCAGTAATTGTTATGTTGCAGAATTAAGCTCTGTAAGTAGCTTCCCCAACACTAATTGCATGTGTAGAATCACATCCAGCTGTTCGCATTGTTGCCAAAGAGCTGAGGACCTCCTGTATGGCTACCAGAGGGTCCATTATCAACACCTGAAGGTCAAAAATGCACAAAAGCCAAAGCTTCTAACTGCAGCAGCTACAACAAACCTGGCTGAGTGATGAGCATTTGAGGCAGATGTGACCCACGCAGCGAGAACTCTCACAGTGACACTCTCCACTCCCTCCTGTCAGCCATCAGACATGATTACAGCTCTCGTTCCTTGATCCAGTGGCCGTCTGAGCCCACTCCTTTCATTTCTTGCGATTCTCTCCCGCAGCCAGAGTAATCAAACAAGACGCTCAGCTCAGACAGAGACTTGACCCTGGCGCGACACTTGTTAAAGTCACACTGCAAAAGAGAGACAATTTGTCAAATATCTTCTATTTTATTCAGAGTGAACGAGGATGTTTTATTTATTTATTTTTTACCAGGTAGTGCTTTCTCTCCAGTCATACTTTACTGCAGAGCGGAGGTAAAGGCAGAGATGTTTTCAGACGTGTATTCATATCTGAGTGGTCACAGTGTGCTACAGGGACAGCATGAGAACATTAACAATCTTAAATCAGTGCTGGCAGTGACCAAACAGGACATTCAGACCATCACCAGTATGTAGGAAAGTAAAGCAATTTATTGACATCAAAAACACCAATTAACATTCTTAACATGCATGGCTGATTTTATTTTTACAAAACAATGCAAGTGTTCTGAGCATGGTGTTAATGTTAATGCCGAACAACATAATGACTGTGTTTTCAGCGGCAATAATACAATTACAAAAAAAGTCTATAATCCATTACAGGTGTTATACACTTTCTTCTTAAAGGGGAACTCACACATTAAAATCAGTTTATCAGTCATGGAGAGTACTACTGACCGTGCATGTACAGTATGTCTTCACTATATGACACATAACTTTATTTTTTTTATTGTAATTGTTTACCAGACGTATCAAAACTTGGGAAGTTGTAGATTACAAATTCAGAAAAATATGGCATTACAAACTGAGGAAAAATGCTATCCAGTTGCATAATGGGAAATGTAGGATCCAGCGTTTTTGCAGCCTGAACCATACTATTGACTAAGCCATAGCATTATAAAGAAGGATAGCTTAGCATAAAGATTAGAAATAGTGAAAGAGCTAGCCTGCATCTGGCCAATGGTAACAAAATCTTCATATAAACACCTCTAAAGCTCAGAAAATACCAACTGATATCTAGTTTGTTCCAACTATTCTATTAAAAACAAATGTCATTACTCAGTTTTACAGGGGCTATTTGTTGGCCATGAATTGTAGTTTGTACATTATACCATACTGTAAACTGTAGAGACACTGTTAGGTAGATTTTGCTGCCTTTGAGCAGAGCCAGGCTAGCTGTTTTCCTGCTACTAGTCTTGATGCTAAGCTACGCTAACTGGCTGTCTCATAAAGTATGAATTTGTATTTTAAATTCCAAATGTTCTGAAAAATCAGATTAATTACTGATTTACACAAATTCTTATTATAATCAGGTAAACAGTTACCTGTAAAGGATTACATTTTTTGAGAAACTTTTCTGAATGTGTTATAGCAAGCACAGTCTCAGATTTGTAATTTATATCATCCAATAGATCTAAATACTCTTAAACAGGGCATAACAACTAAATAATATTTTCTTCTAACATCAAAGGGGGATTCATGACTCAAGAATCAGTGTTTATGATATGTAATGATATGTAATATCCTTGTTATTTTGTCAGGTATAAAACCACTGGAAAAAAATAAGTTAATAAGCAACTTTTATACACACCTTATATCATATTTAATGAATCAATTTCAAATATAAAAGGTCAGTAATATTTGCTCAAGTTGAAAAATATCTTGACATCCCGACTTATCTGTGGTCTGCTACAAGACGACGTCAGATGCAAAGCTGCATATAATGATGTGCAACAGGAAGTGACATTTTCCTAACATTTGTACAGTTCTGCAGCTGAAGTAATGGAAATTTAAAAATTCCAAGCCCTCTACTTTTTTTGTGTAATAATAATTATTAAAAAAAAGACACTCCGCACATAGAATATACACTATATATACACAGAATTTAGTAATGGTCATTCTGTTGCAACTTGACAAAACAGCTTTATAAAATGAAGATGGCAGTGTGCAGTTGGCAATGACGCATTACATTTGACACAAAACTTGTGCTCAGTATGGATAATGTCTGTTTCCTCCTTCTTTTGTTCCTCCCAGTAGATTTAATGAAAACAGAATCCGGGGGAAGGATGGATTGCGGTTCCGCTTCTCATGCCGGGGTCTGAGCGGTGGCTTTGATCTCAGCGGACGCTCTCTTCTCTCTCTTCTCCTTTCGCCCTGCATACTCGCCGATAAAAGAGCCGTCCTCGTTGAACTGAGTGTCCTCGTCGCCGTAGTCCACCAAGCTGTCCCCGCTGTCCCCCGCTTTGATCTCTCTGCTCAGTGAGTGTTGGCTGCCCTTCAGTGGCTTCTCGTCGTTGTCGCTGCAACAGAAGCACAGTAGATCTTGAGTCACCTCATTTCACTCAAGGCTTCACTGGCTTATTGGAGATTATGGATGGCAGCTGGAGCTATAACTACCTCTATGATGAACTCCTGTGATTGGCATTAGCTTTCACCTCTGGCTGCTCAAAAGCAAATAATCACACTGATGCAGATGTTGACACACTGTAGTTACACTATATGTGCATCATTGTATTTGACAAAGTGATGACTGGTAGAGAAAATAGATATTGAGGGGAACATTAAAGGAGGGTAGATGTTGAGGCTGTGCATGTGATGGTCCTATAATGTATTTTAATTACAAGACTACTCCTAGTGTTAAATATGTTGCGCATTTGTACTATATGATGAGGTTTATAAGTAAGCAACATTTTAAATTGCTGGTGGAATTAAAGCCTTTGATTTATATGTGAATTCAGCTTGCAAACCTCAGTTTGCACCAAACGTAGCTCAATTATTAATTAAGAGTAAGGTGACTAACACACACACACATAGCTACATCTAGATGCTGTTGAGCCTGTCAGACATTGTCAGCTAACCCTGACCGTGATTTTTGAAGGGTTTGGTGTTGTCTGCAGGCCACCAAAGCCTGTGTTCTCTATGCCGTTTAAGTGTTAGGGAAACCAAGCCTTGTCAGTACAGCCAATACACATTTTTCTGTATCTATGCACACATGTATGCTACAATACAACAAATGTGCTTTTACAAATGGTTATGTGCCTATTTGTTGACTGGGATTCTTGGGCTTTGAGTTTTACAGGCATTCAGAAGAGAACCTAGACAAGAAATAATAGCCCCATTTTCAGTCCTTATGCTAAGCTAGGCTAACAGGCCACTGGAGGTAGTTTGATATTTAACTGTAAAGAGGAGAGTGGTGTAGATTTTCTCATCTACCTATCAGCAAGAGAATAAGAATTGCTCAGTCCCCTATTAATGTTGTGTTTGGTAGTTTGGTTTATATAAAGTGATTTCCTCTTTACATTGTTGGTTGTTTTAAAAATGTTTCCTAGAAACAGGTTTCCACATTACTGAATTTTTTAACAGTTAAGAAATGTCTTCAGATGTTAGGCACTGGTTTGAAACTAGCTAGTTGTTCCCAAAAACTTAGGAAAAGAAATGTAATGACAAATCTATAAATGACGTTGGCTGCTACAACCAGCTCCTAGAATCAACATGACAAAATATAAATCCTGTCACAGTGAGGTTCTTTTGACTTCATCACATCAGCATTTGTTGTTTAGTGCAGATCCCACTGATTGTAGAATTACACTGGGGCTCATTCTGCAGGAGACTGTTATGAATTGGACCACTAAAGGATTAATGAAACGTGCCCAGATATTACTGCCCTGGAGATGAGATGCTTTCAATTACACTGATTGGGTTTAGCTGCCTGCTGTGTGCCGGGCAGCCTGCGTTTTGCTCCATCCGGACAGAAAATGACAACATCTGAACGACGCTGCGGCTCCCTTTATGATGCTACGTTTATCACCAACACAACACATTATCTACCATCACAATGTCCTATAAAGGGAAGCTACCACTCTGACAACACTGGTGTGTAAACAGCTCGGGGATGCTACTGCTATTTATCACATACTTCCCAGTTACTCAGTCCATCAAATGTCTTCAACAGAAGAAGTTTGAGGTTCCATGTGAACCTCGTGTATGTTGGGTTGTCTTTGCAGCGGGTGGAGAAATGCACAGAGAATTACTGAGAGAAGACGACGGAAACGATCCACTAGCAGAAGAGAAATTCATACAGTGTTGCACGTGAATTGCAGTGAGATGGTGAAATAGTGCTCAGAGGGTTGCGCTTACCTGTACTCACAAAATGTGTCGTCATTCATGCCCTGGGATTCCACGTCTGGGTGAAGGTCTTCTTTTTCTTTTACTGCTCGCAAAATGAAGAGAAAATATCAGTGATTTCCTCAAGAGATGGCTGCCAATGAAAATCACTGTGTCCCCTGACTGGTAACATTGTCTGAATAAGTTAAGAGTCTCAGTCACTTATTCCCTGCACTTACTGGATGAAAGATGAGTGCAAGCCTTAGAAAAGACTATTCTTTTTATGTTTTTCCTAAACAAAGCTTAATCGTGGCCACATTTTATATGAATAATCTTTTCATATAAATGGTACATTCAGCTTTAGATACTGTGTGGATTACAATGTATAGTCCTATGTGTGGTGTCACAGAACAGAATACATGGCTGGATGAACAGAAAAGGTTGTAGGAGCTATAGGCGCTAATGAGAACTTAATGAGAAAACAAAGGACAGAGCTGCATCTCGTTCTTTTTTCTGCTGACGAGCGAAGCGAACGCTGCCCAGACGACAGCCTGATGGCCATTAGCTGTGAATAATAAAGCCGATAAGGACTCTCATGTCCCCAACAGGAGGAATAACATTGAGATACCACAGAGCTTATGTCATCACTCCCCTTTCTGCCACCCCATGAGCAGCATTTGCATTTTGTCTGGCTGCGGGCTGCACCTTTGGATTGTTGCTGGAAAAAGCTGCGTGTCTATATAATGCAACATTCAAATGTTGGACATACAGTGGGACTGCTCATTTTCCTATCAATACACAAGCCTATTTTATGTGCGCATTTGCATTCAAATAAATCTGAGGCCTGAAAAGGAAAAACATATCAGAGTAGGATGACTGATCATTTCTTTCAACGACAAATAGCGAATGGAAATATAATGAGATTCTAACAAGCAATTAGTATTCAAGCAAGGTGAAGTGTGCTTAGAAGTGAGCACCTACCTGAATACTTCCCTCCTTTATTTCTGTTGACAAAGCAGGCGATCAACACAATGAGCGTGAGGAGAGCGATGGCACACATCAGGCCGATAAACCATCCCTGGGTGGATATTCCTCCATGGATGCTGGCCAGACCTGAGGAGAACAATACCCGGTGACTTTGACACAGCCTGGCCTTTTCATTGGGACACTTGATTGAATGTTTACATCGACAGAGCCTATCTGAGGCAAAGGTAGACAGTGGCAGGGCGCGCTGACCATGGAAACGGTCCAATATTAATATTAAACAGCTAATCCTGCTTGTCTAATTAATCAAGTAACGAACGCTGTACAAATGTAATTCCTCTCAGCGAGCCCACGCAGCTAAATTAAATCCTTGTGACACCACAAAAGACCACACGCCGCAGCTTGAGTCACTTCTCAAGGACGCACTGTTCAGCAAAAGGTCACTTAGCTGCTTTTCGTCTCTCTCTTGCTCTCTCTCTCTTTTTTTGTTCTTTGAGTTGGAGCTATTTTCAGTTTCCCTCCTCACCTGTGGACCTGGTCGTGATAACATCTTCAAATATACTAGAATTATCAACCCAGCTGTTGGGAATAAGGCGCACGGTGTACTTGGTTCCCGGTTCAAGTCCATCAATGATGTGGAAAGTCTTAGAGGTGTTTAAGGCCTCTGATATCTTCCAGTGACCCTCACCTGTGCAGAATGTGAATGATCAGGGGCAGTTAGTATTCATGGCAACACACAGCCATTGAAAGTAGATATGAATGACAAGACATGAAAAACCATTAGAGACGCAACTATGGTAACTAGATGCTTCACCTACAAAATCTACTTTACTCTAAATCTGCAGGAAAAAAAGTAATATCAGCTTACGGTTGTTCATATATGCAATATAAAACCTGGTGTGCTCTCCTCCAGATATCCAGCTGATATTTGCAAAGCTGTCACTAACAGCTGAGCTAACATTCAACAGGGCCGGGACTGACGGAGAAACGAGAGAAAGATGAGGAGAAAAAAAAGGAGAAATGGCAAAGGAGGGTTAGTGATTCACAAAGACGATCAAAGCCATCATGGAGCTATAGGAGCATTGTCATTATGTGACGAAGGATGTTGCTATGAAAGAGGCCAGCGTGCTCTTCTGTTTCCTAACACTGCTTTAAAGAGGCATCAATTACGTCTGACAGAGGGGGTCGTCGGGCGAATCTCTCAACAGCAAACACGAGAAAACAAATGCACATATGGAGATGGAATCACAGGTGGAGCCTGAACATATACAGAAACCTCAAAGGCAGATTTTTAATTAGAACCATATGCATATATTGTGTATTTTTCTATACTGCCAGACTACAGGAAGCTATTTAACCCCGCCTTTACCCGGTACACCTTTAGAAATTGTTTGATTATACTTAAAGGAACAGTTCAGTTTTTTTAAGCTGGTGTCAATATAATAATGTGGTGCTTATATTTCTGTTATGTATGTTACTTTTTTTTTGTTTTGTTTTGTTTATGTCCACACATGATGATCTAAATGCCTTTTTTCACATCTTTGGAAAAAATACCAAATAACCTCAAATTTCCTTTACTTTAATACGTTTGCTTAAAGTCTGTCACATTTATGAATGTGTCTTAGGGCTGCAACTAATGATTGCTTTCATTATTGATTAATCTATTGAATATTTTCTCTGAGCAAGTCTACACATTTCTCAGTTTGTTCCACTAATATTCTAAAATCCTCACCTTTTTGCTTGATAAATGGCCAGTTATTAAATGATTATCATTACAATTTCAAATTAAAATAAAAGTTTGCTGATCGACCAACCAAAGAACTGTTTCAGCTCTAATGTTTAATGAAAATCAAAAATCCGACCTAGCCCTCAAAACCTAACATGCATAATTGAATTTGAGGACATAGACTTTATGGTACCGTAGTTACAGCTTTGGTTAGACTTTAAAAGCATTTCAAAGCTCTCGTCTAACTCTGACATTTAATGTAGCCTTTTCATACCCAAGAGACAAAACAGTAAAAAATAGTAGTGAATGATGTGCATCATTAGGATGTGAAAAGTATGTTTTGACAGCAGCTATCTACGCTAGTCAACAAAGCACCGTCCACTTCATTTCCCCATGGCAAACATGCAAATCTTCTGCTGTGTCTCCAGCTCAGGTGCATTATTTGCTCAGGTGATAATTTAGCACACAAGGACACCTGTGACTGTGCTGCCCATCTCAACCACTGCACATGACACTCTCTGACTAACGTTGATGGATTAGCCTGCAACTATGGTAATTGCGATCATTGGAACTGCGCAGTGGCTTCAACTGACATGTCCCTAAACTAAAAATATCCCTATGCTGGCTGCTGTGTTTTGTCGCCGTGTTTCTCAGCTTGCTATTAAATGCTGCAGAAGGCAGCTGCTCAACCAGTATGGGGGCTGATGCCTTGGAAGACGCCCCTTGAAAGTCAGGAGGCTTTTTTTCTATAAAGAGAGGCCAGAAAATATTCTGATATAGGAGCTTGATACAGCTTCCACTTATCCACTTATCTCAGTGTCCTGTAAATATCACCCTCCCAGTATGAGCTCACACTGCTCCAGCACAGCCCAGGAGGATGTTTCTCCTCAAAGTTTTTTCTCAGCTCAGACGCTGCCCTGGACAACTTCTTGTCTTAGAGCTGTGTTGCTGTTTACCCAGTTGAAGATTACATGGAAATGTCAGGTGACTGTTGGGTCAATATACTGCTGTGTACAGGGCGGTGAGACCGGGGCCCAACAAATCAATCATTGACAATTAGACATCCAGCATTTGTCCCATTCTAGTAACTGCACTCTACACCTACACCGTCGGGTCAGTATATAGATCTAATATCCCAGATTTCCCTGTGGTACAGCAGAGAAATTAAAACCAGCTTTTTCATCAGCCTGCACTTGTCTTATAAAAAAACAATAAAATTGAGCTGCTAGCTTATGTTTCCAGCTCTTGTTACTACTGGAGACAACATAAACTATCAAAGAAAAATTCCAGAAGTAGCTAATTAGTCTGCACAAAGCAGAGGTATTTTACATTGTTGTTTTTTTTGTATCAATTTAGTTCCTGGAGGAGTCTAGGAGTTTTCACATCACCTAGCAACTGAAAAGTATTCAACCAAAACATAACTGTGTTTGGCTTTGAGTTTTTCTGTATTTATTCCATTTGATTGTCACTGTACATTGATGCTTGTTGTGTCAGAATGTGCTGCGGCTCTACCTATGGTGGAACGAGTGGGTTTGGTCACTGGGGACTTTGGAGTGCTTGGAGGTGAGGGGGAAGCTGACTTGCCTGGAAAGAAAGACAGACCTCATGGTTATCAATTAGGACTGAGCCTGTGGCGATGGTGAAGCTACATTCTACTGTTAGCACACATGCTATTCTGAGCTAAACAAGAATTAGTAACTACACATCTACAGTGAAACATCATCTAGGAGGAAAAAACACATTTTACATTTGTTTATACACCAGGTGATGGATTTTTAATTTAACTTGTTCTTGCCTTTTAAAAGCAACTTAATTTTCTTTTTGCACATCATTAAAAGGAAGAGGGATGGGTGTGTGGCGCGTCTGATCTTCTTCCTGAGTTTGGCTCTTAAAGCATCATTTATTATCCCAGCTTGAGTTAGAAATGTTGCACTGAGTCTGCTGTTGCTAGGATAAAAGTCAATATTCGTTTACAGTCACTAATGAGCCAAGATTAATGTGAATTCATAATTAGGTTGCTCATTACCATTGCTATTAGAGAGGAAGCCTCAAACTTTATCTAAGAAGAAGTTGACATTTTTCTAATGAAAGGTGGCATCAGAGTGCTCTCTGCTGATGGCAAGGGCAAACAGCAGACAAGGTCAATTATCTGCAGAGGAGCACAGTGTTTAGCGCTTTTTAATTCTGTACAAGAAAAATAAAATGTGTTGAAAGGTTTGAGACTCAAAATCTAAAGTTTTATTCAGGCGACATTTACACCTGTCTACATTTCTAAATCTAACTATGCATACACTACTTAAAATACTACTGTAACTATTAAACATGTCACACCATCATGCAGATTTAGTAATATATACTGTGATTCCAAAAAGGAAGGATTAATAAGTATTTGAGAGTATGTTTAAGTACGACATGCCACAGTGTCTACACAAACACAGATCAACATACTGAGGCCAACAGTGGAAGCCATAGTGAAAGCTGCAAGGAAAAAAAAAATGAATAGAAAAAGACAGAGGAGACAAGCTTTGCATTGCTAAGCAGACAGTTACACATTCACACATGTGTACAATACAAGCGGCATGATCACAAGTAACGCTCGCAGCAGTGTGCTTTTAGTGGCATGAGAGAAAGCAGGCAGAAGACAATTAACAGAAACAAAACACTGACACATAGACACGCGGAGATGGCGGAGTTACCATTAATAACTTTCATGCACAAATCTTAAGAGCCTCCCACGCACGCACACGCATGCACACATGTGTAATAGCTCAATTCAACACATAAAAAATTAGCCCTTCTCCCTGTAATCATGTTGTCTAGATTTTCAGAATGCAAATAAACAACTTCTAAGAGCCAATTAAGTTTCTTTCTGTGATTGTAAGGATTCTTCCAGTGAACACTAAGTAATTGCTCATATATTCAGCACCTGCACTGTGTTTCAACATTACGTTTTTTTGCATAATGCAACTTGACTGACAGACTAAATTACTTTGCATCTGAACTAAAACACGCCAATTATGAATGCCAACAGTATCTGTTGCTGGGGTCCGTTTTACTGACGCCCATGTGAGTCCACATTTCATTTCCCATCCAATCATTCATACCGCTGCCTGCAGTCTCACAGAAGATTGGCCTGAGCTTGAGCCAGCTGAAGTATGGCGTGCAATCCTCAACAAGTGATGTGTAATTGAAAAGAAAAGATTACATGCTACAAGTCGGCTCATTATGATCACTAACGTGCCAACTCTTTCATGATTACACTATTCGGCATCAAAACATTCAGTTTCCCTCCTGCTCAAAGCAATTTTCTTTTTTAGCTGATTGTTTCATAGCTCAGGCTCGCTGTCCAATCAATAAGCACTTGCACTCTCATGACAGTGACAAATGAAAACCTCCACTAGACTCATATGAAATTGTTTATCCACAAAAATTACTTACATGGAGATATGAAAAGCTTGGCTGCCCAGGCATATATCATATTCTGATAGTTCAATGCCATTTTGAAATAGTAAAATGGCTTCGTCACTTACTTCACTTATCCTATATTCTGCTGAGCCAATACTGCACCACAAGCATTGTCTTCCTGAGAACTCACACACACACACTTGAAATACGCCTCCTGGCTAGCTGCTTCCTGGACGCTCCACCACTCACTTGTTTCTAGGGTCGTGGTGCACTCCTCGATGACGACAGGCCCGCAGCCCACTGTGGTGCAGGAGCGCAGGTTGAACTTGTATCTGCTCAGGGGTTCCAAGTCGCGCAGGATCCACTTGGTGGTGTCAGGGTCACTGATGTCGACAGTCTGCGACGGCCCCACTTCGTCTGTGTCATTGACTAAATATAAAAATAGCAAAACAGTGTTAATGTTTTTTAGAGTGCAGTCATTTCATGGCTCATTTTCAATTAGGTTTCCTAATGGCATTGTACTGTTACCAAAAGGTAAAGGTCGTTAAGGTCATTAGCTCCTAACCTGGCTCATATTGTGTAACTATGACTGTAATTATGGTGAAAAACAAGTGACTGCTTTATCTTACAGCCTGCATACTCTGAACCTGCACTATGACAAAAAACATCTTCAATGTGTCACCAAAGTGGAACAGCCTTTAGCTCAGCTGGAATTACACATGCAAATTTGATAATGTATGCGTGATGAACAGCTCGCAACACTAAATCTTGTCCAATAAATCCCTATAAAGTTGAAGTCTAACTGACTGCTTTATTATTTAATGACATAACAGGATAGAAAAGCTTATTTAAGTTAAATGTAATTTCACAAACTTTTTCCTGCAAGTATAAACAATACATTATTTAGTACATGGTCCTGGTAGCACATAGCACACAGTATTTTATCCAGTATGATAAAATAATTACACAGTTTGTGGGCTGTAATGTGTCATCAAAAAGTTTGATTTATTTACATTGCTTTTGCTAAAGACTGAGTGATTCCTACACTTTACCACACACTGATATGTCTGACTCTTTGCTTTGGAAATAAATTCAGCTAATACCATTTAAAAATACCAAAAAAAAAAAAAAAAGCCAAAAAAGCAAACATCACTTCTAGTTTTGGCTCATACATTTATTTTATTATTACTATGCAAATTACTATTATTTGTCATTTGCACTCCTGGCTTAATAACCCTTTTAAAATGTTATTAGCATTTAACAAACAAAGCAATTATGTCTGCACATTTTCAACCACAATTTCTTTGTGCTGCTGCTCACTACATTGTGATGGGATCTCATTTTTTTTTACTACGTAAAGTAGCCCAGTAGGTAGGGAGGTGGCATTTATGTTCTTTGTAACAAAAACAAACACAGCAGGTGTTGGGGTGACCTTTGCTACATCTCTCTAGTAGCAAAAAATGAAGAATGCATTGGCCTGCTCCTCTTTTTGCCTGGACCCACTGTTATCAGACATCACTATTTTTTTTGTGTTTTTTGTTTCCAGGGATAAAAGCTCAATCAATTTTTAAGTTAATTATGCAAACCAGGCTGGTACAGAGAAGAGGCCACAAGCATCATGTTTCTACCCTGTGGATGGCCACTTCCTCACTTATACGGAAACACTCAGACCTGACAGCTGGTGCACACGATCTTATGGAGTGAACTCACCGAAGGGTGAAGAATCTGGCTCTTTCTCTGACTTGAGTCAACAATATTTCCAAATATTCTTCACCCCGCTGAGCCAAAATACGGGTGGCTTTGTATAGTGTCAAACTGACCAACTGCTCAACAACACTGAAACCTGACAATGACTCACCAGTTAGAGTGGGCTTTTGCCCAAATAGGAAGAAAAACACAATGAATTGAAACCAAGGTCATTGTGAACTGACACTTTTTAAGATGTTTCCAGTCAGGTCAAACTTCTTTTGGTCCACTTTACACACAGTAGTATGGTCTTCCATCTCCAGAAAGATCCTTCTCCTACTCACTTTGCTTTGTCAAGCAGTGTGAGCTTGATGAGAGGTAGACTGGTAGTGGTTTAGTGCATACAGTCTATCCCTGCCCCAGGGCCTTGGAGTAGGTTATAAACTCTTTACAGCAGTGTCAGCATGCAACCCACATGATGCTGAAGACAACTTTAGATACATTCAGTCATTACTCTCAGGACTTCATTTAGTGGTTTCAAAAGTGGTACTAACAAAAATGTAGTGCTGTCAGTGCTATCATTATCAATACAAAGAACATCGTGTTCCACATCTACTGTATGTACTGCAGAGGCCAGTGTAGTCAGTAAACTCACTGATCTTCTTTAGTGACTATTTGACAAAATGATCAAAAGGTTTTACACAGAAAACCATTTGGAGCCATTTCAGAGAAGGTTAGTTTAACCATTTAAAACACCGTGGTATTCCCACCTGCTCAGTGTGTTGAACAGTGTTACAACAGACCTTCCTGTGAAACCTATGAGATGTGAAGCCATTAAAAGCTGCTGTGAAGATGGGCGTAACCCTCAAACAGCTGAGCTGCAGCTTGAGATTCCACTTGCGTCGCTGATGATACACTGACAGCTGGCTGCATTATCCTCAGCATTTTCACACATCACTTCTTTCAAGGGGACTTCAAGAGAAGTCACACTTCAAGGAGTCCATCAGCTTTATTGCCGTGGCACAATGAAAACGTCCTCTCCTGAAATACTGTATGACACTTGGCCCTCTCGCGCAGCCGCCAAATCAAACTCAATTAGCCGGGAAATGTGCCACTAAGACAATGCTGGAAGTTAGTCATTAGCTTTGTTATTAGTTTTATTTAAGGACAGCAAAGTGTGTGCACATGTGCTATGTGGTCAGTGGTGTTATCCTGGGGGATTGTGAGCTATAGTGGAGGTGTCCTCTGTGGACAGGATAGGGTCAGCAAGGCTGGACCTTAACAGACTGTGACACAGAGGCCTTGGTCAGCACCAGCCAAACCACGATCATGACACACGGGCCAGCAGACATCACCTTGACATGTTTCCTATACGCACTTTGTGGCCTCTCTGTGACCCCCAGCCCTGTTAAAGCAACACAATGATTTTCCTTCCTGTGCTGAGCATCATGGGTTAGACAATCACCAGTGAACTAAAGATACACCTTCTTTCTGCATCAATAATCTACAGAGGCCGTGGATTGAAGCAACAAGACTACAGTCATGGCCAAAGGTTTTGGCAGTGACACAAATTTTGTGTTTTATACTTTGCCGCTTGAGACGTTTTTGTGGTCCACTAAATAAAAAATTTAAGCATTTTATCAGTTCTAAAGACTGTTATTTGCCAGTAAATCAAATGTATTTAAAGAGTCGATATTTATAGTGTTGATCTTTCTTGTTCACTCTGGCAGCTGGATCTCAGCCTCTGGGCCAAATCCTGGCTGATGGTGATCCATTCTTGCTCCACGTTGATCACAACCTGTCGGCTTCTGCTTGAAACTTTTGGCTATGACTGTATCCTCTGATATGTAGTCAGTGTTGCCAAATTGAAATATATGGCCTGTGTGTTTTTCAATATACTGCACGGTAGTTTCTCTTCTCTTAAGAGAGTGGAAGCTGGAAAGAAATAGAGGGATGTGAACACTAATAAACACAGGGTAAAAAGAAATATCTCCTTGTGGCAAGATGGGTGCATCACTATCATATATGAGTTAGTTTGGTCTAAGCAGGAGATGTAGGGATACGTACTGAGCTGATATTCGAGGAGGTACCCGGTGAGAATCCCATTAGGTTCCACTGGCGGGGTCCAGGCCAGAGAGACAGTGTGCTTCTGTACGTCTGTGACCCTGAAAACAGGATTTTTCTCAGGCACTGTGGAGGCAGAAAAGGTAATACACACAGTAAGCAGTCGAATTCTGCAACCCACCTTCCTCGGCTATTATTAGATTTTCCCTTCAGTAGTTGTGAATCAATAAACTCCATGCTGTTTCTCCACAATCCTACCTCCCTCTGGGGTTTTGAAGTTGACGGGATGACTGCCGGGGCTGTTGCCCCGCCCGTTGAAGGTCATGACGATGAGGCTGTACTCGGAGAAGGGCGTCAGTCCCGGTACCGTTGCGTGGTTCCGGTCCCCGGGGAACGTCACTGTATGTTTGTCTCCGTGACTTTTCTTTGAGTCCACAAGACTGCGCAGACGCCACCAATTTACCTGCATCAGGAGAGAGACACATACAGAGATATAACTTTGGACATCATACATACATGTATGTATATGTGTAGGAGAGCTCTAAATGAGCTGTTTATTTTTTTCTTTTCTCTTGTGATATGAGCAGGAAAACACTGAGTTGGCCGACTAAAGGACACAGAGCAAGGTGAGAGAAGCAAATGTTTAGAGCAAGGTCACGGCCATTCCTTTTAAACTGTGTCTGAAAGCAAATATCTGTTTTTGAGGTATTACCCTGTAGCCTCCCAGATGTCCATTTAGCTTGTCCTTGTGTACACGCGTCCAGCTAACCTTGACCACTGAGCTGTTCATCACCTCCACAGCAACATCATCAGGTGCAGCGGCGGGAACTGCAAAAGTATACATACATTAGAATTTACAGCAAGCTGGAAGTAAGTCAAGGAACAGCACAGCAGTGAGGCAAGAGTCGCAACACTGCCCTGAAAGCAATCTCAAGGAAAGCTACATCAGAAATGAACAAAAGAAAAAATACTAAACAACTAGCTATGTTTAGAGATCCCCAATTAAAAGGAACACCTATCAGGAAGTGAAATCAATAAAGGACTCTACCTACAGTCTTAAAAGCTAAATCACCACATTTAAGCACAGACACAACAGTGAGTCTCACGACCTGAGGTGAACTCCTGCGGACAAGTCCAAAAGAAAGCTAAACACAAAACAGTGAACCTGTGAATAGACTTGCTTCTCTCGAGAAACTGCAACAGTACACAACCTTAAAACTCAACAAAATTACAAAGCTTATGAATAAATCATTTCACAAAGTGCACCTGAATAATGCAGTTCAACAGAAAGGGGGGGAAAAAAGATTTTAATTAAACCACATAATTCTCCATAAAATCAAATATTCTGAAATGACATGACAGCAGCAAGAAGTGAGACAAAAGTTTGTTTGAAAAAAATCCACTTTTATCCACAAGGACTGTCTTCAATCTTTTTTTTTCTCCTGAAAATAGCAACAAGAAAACAAGAATTTTGAAAGTCAGGCTTTGTAGTTTTCTTGCCGGAGTTTAACTGGGAGAAAATTTATTATATTTCTTTTACAGTGCTTTTTTTTGTGCTTTGGCTCAGTTCTTGAATGAGAAAAGTATTTTTAGAAACAATTGGAACAACTGTCGGAACGATTAGTTTGTTGTTCACAACAGAGTAGAGATTCTCATTCATTCAAGCAAACTGCATTGTTTTGGTACATGTGTGCAAAAGAGCAAGTACAATTTTCTACAAATCTTCAAAACAGATGAATTTATCTCAACAAAATTGTTAAACTGTTGACAGCTTATAAGCATTTGTACATGCATAATGTTAATGAAGTAAAATATTTGCTCTTCTTTTAGCTCTGTATAATACAGCAACAGCTCCTGAGAGAAATATTTAGGTCTTCAGCTAAATCCTGCGTGCACTCAGAAGGTAATCGCTAACTTCGCTGTTTAGAGGTGGTGTACAGTTTATCAGTTTATTTGGGCTTATCTGAGCTTTAGTTTAATGAGAGCAGAAATGATATCACAACTAAAGGACACTGAAAAAAGACTAAAATACTTATTCGAGCTGAGGGCATTGCCGCATTTATTTCTTTGTGGGTTTGATATTACGAAGGAGAATTTTTACATTACAGTTACATAGTTTTACAATTGCTAATAGAATGATGAGTACTCACAGTCCTCTCCTGAATAGCCAGTCACTATCTTGGGCTCAGGCCCCCAGCCTTGATGGTTCCTTGTTTGGATCTTGATCTCATAGGGCACAAAGGTGGGAGTGTTCTTCACCACAAATGAGTGTCTCTTCACCATGTGTTCCTTCCAGTCCTCTTCCATGTCCTGCCTCCTGTAACTCACTTTATACTCCAGACCGGGACCATTGTGCTCAATGGGTAACAAGGGCTGATTAATGGAATGAAAAGAATGGAAAGACAAAAAAAAATGTCTTAAGGGTTTCATAGAGACTTTCAAAGTTGCATAAGATGCTTCTTGTATTTCTCTGCACAATGTCACTGCTTCTGCAGGATTAAAATGACAAGCAAGCCCAGTGAACTGTGCTTCGAACACTGGCAGTGTTTTATCCCGCTATCTAATAAAACACTGGAACAATTGACCTGGCCTAGCAGCAAGGCTTTTCTTTGATATAAGGCTTGCTAAGACATTGTAGATGAAAAGATTTATCTCCCCACAGAAGTTGGACCGTGAGAAATAGAATGAGATACCATTATCCACAAAAGCAAATCATTAACAGTGGGAGAGCTCATGAATCCAGGATTCAGGGGCTACATTACTATGACAGGGCAACCAGATAATAAGTGAAGGAGAGATTCATCTTTCTACAATAAAGCTGAATACATTATTGCACGCATTAAAAGAAAAGTTTCCTTTTCATAGCACTCCTTTCTCTTTCTAATCAAAGAGAAGGAGCAGCTTTCAGTGGAAATTAATTCAGAGTGATTCCAGGAAATGGCTTTTGTAAAGATCTGAACCACAGAGTGACATCAAAAGTGGGTTATTTCTATTTCTTAAGTTTCTATTGGTAATTGCCTATGAAACATTGATAAAACTTCAGCTCTGTTCTCTTGGGGACATTCTTTGACTTCCAAAAACTGTAGTAGATGTGAATAATTCACTATGCAAACGTAGCCCACATAACTGAATTTTCTGTAAGAAGATTATAAAAGACCAAATGCTATTTTTTACCTCCCAGTTGATAGCCATTTCATGTGGCAAATGAGCTTCGATTTTGATATTTTCAGGGTTCTTGTCAGGGGCTGTAGAGAAGAAAGAATATAGATTTTGTCGACATTATTAGTGGAAGAAATCTCCAGTGAAACAGGCACACAGGAGAGCAGGTTTTCAACAAGAGTTGAATCAATTATGTGGCAGGTCTGAGTGTTTTAAAGTTCACAGAGCAGCGGTGTTGGTAGTTCAAGTGGCCTGGAGGGCCTTATCAGAAAGTATAATAAACAGTGAAAGGAAGCTGCAGACCTGCTGGGGGGGTTTTGTATCTCTCTGTGGGCTCGCTCGAAGGACCCCTCCCTACAGCGTTGATTCCAGATACGCGGAGGCGATAGTCAACGTGGCCGTGAAGTTTGAGGACAGCAGAGTTGTGGTTCCCAGGTACTCGGAGCAGCTCTTTCCAGTTTCCTGGCTCCCACTGGTTTTCTTCGTACTCAATAACAAACTCTGTTGACAGGCAGAAAGACAATCAGAGCAGTCCCTAACTGAAATGATTCTTGCCAGAGGATTGCTTATCTAACCACCAGCTGCGCAGAAAAGTCCTCAAAGCCTGCTCTAGGCTTGTGTATTCCTAAGGGACACTAATCATAATTCATGCTTGGATGAATCAATAATTGATTCACATTGTACAAGGTGGTAACAAACAAATCTATTTACACGCAGAATAACGCCCATAAATTTGTACATCATGTTAAAACCATGCTCTGCGAGAAGCAGCCAATCAGTATGAAAAAAATGCTCCTTTTACCTGTGGTCGAGCTGTTGTGATCGTCCCCAGGGATCCATTTCAGTTTCACACTTCTGCTCTTGCGGTCAGACAATACCAAGTTCTCTGGCGCATCGGGGACATCTGAAAACCATCATAACAACATGGCTTTGGAAAAAAAAAGTCACAGACACATCAATCTCTACAGCAGAAAAAAAAAGGCCAAGAGAACAAATTTTCAAGAGAGTCAGAGGATGTGGAAGGAATTGCATCGCTGCATAGCCTGCTGCTATTTGTTTAAGACTTTTAAGATGTCTACCGTTTCTCAACAGAGGGCGATTGTCTGACACAGCCCTGCACTAATAAACCTGTGGTCTGCATTTTCACGCTCTGCTTTGGCTTCCTGACATATTGATCTGTGAATGAATGCGCCATAAATTAATGTAGCTCCAGGGGTCTCCGATCCTTTGGCCCCCAGAGCAGAAATACTGCTCACATATTAGCTCACCTAACACTATGAGCAGTGCCGAGGCTGCATCTTGGTCCACTGGAGTTCTCGCCACACATGTGTACACACCCTGGTCCCTGTGGCTTACATTGATGATCTGAAGAATACCATCCTCAACAAAGTATCTGTTGGCAGAAAGATGGAGACTGAATATTGATTGACGAAACTGAAAAGGAAAATGACTTTCCAGCTGGGATTAGGTAAAAAAAAAACAGTATACTACCTTGAATTCTCAGTGTAGTTGAGGGCTATCTCCATATCATCTTTTTCCCACAGGAGCTCAAAGTCATTGCTGAAGGACTTGTCGTACTCTGCCAGGCATGAGAGCTGGGCCATGGTACCTATTAAGATCTGCTGGTCCTCTGGGGCCATGGCAATTCTAGTGGGATCTTCAATAGGCAGAACAGCATTAGTTACATTTCAAGGACTGTGAGCCACTGCAAACACTTTTTTAAACAGTTTACCTTTCACATAGAGCATGGCTTCAATGGCGGACGTTCCCTCTGTGTTTTTAGCTAAACACGTGTACTGTCCCGTGTCGTCTTTCTCTACACGATAGATCTCCAGCGTCCCATTGTCATGAACGGTGAACCGTGGTCCCTCCACAGATTCAGTGGAGTCTTCTCTGCTCCTGGAAAACATTCAGAAATAAAAAAAACACCTATCAAAGTCTCAAAGTTCTCTCAGGTCAAAACAATTATGAACACAGCCAGCAGTCTAAACGGATAAACACTGCACTGTGGTAGCAAAGAAGAAATAAAAGTTACTGAGTAGAACATTAGAGCTGACTGACAGATGTGACTTAAAGAAACAGCAGGTGAACAACACAGTGGGTGCAGAAAAATTGTGTGGCTCAACTAGTTGAGATCTACTGCTCTCTGCTGGTCTGTAGGAGACAAAGAACACTCGTTGAACCTACCAAGTGATAGACGAAGGTGGAGAGCTGAAGACACTGCAGTGCATCATCACTCCCTTCCCCTCTACAGCGGAGTAATCCTCCTCCTCTTTGGTCAAAATCATCGGCGGCAGATCTGCAAAAACCAGCAGCAGAATCTAGTCATCAAACTGAGGTTAGGAAAGTAGAAGATGCTCTAACACAGACATTCCAGCTGTAGGTGTTTCCCTAAACTACAGCACTTTCAAGAATTTCAGGTGGTAAAGACAGCAAGAACAAGTTTGCAGTTTAGCTGTGTTAAAACCAGATAAAAGGGGGAATGGAGAAAGGCAGGTAATTGTGGCTTAAATGAGGTGACAACAATGTTGCCTTTTGTGTGCATTTGTGAGCTCTTTTTTGTAAAAAAAAAAAAATGATTCAGCTGTCAGGTTGTCAGAAATGTGTGAATGTGAAAATAAAATCAAAGAAGAAAACAATGGAATAATGAGTTACCCGAGAGCGTGCACCTTATCAGTTGTAGGCAAAGCCTCCCATTAAAATGTTCTGTCTCTCCTAATTGTTTACAAAGGCAGCAGCTGGGACTTAGCATTCAGAGACTGTCCAGCTTTATTAACTCCCGTGTCACAGGAGAACAAACTCCCCACGCTTGCGCAGAATGACATTTTGTCTTTGTGGGTTTTTTTATCTGCACTTATAAAGCAGCACATGTTTGTCTTATGGCACTTAAATCAGTATGGAATTGAGGCAGAACTTGTTAGCATATAAATGGCAGGAAACAGGGCTTGTTGCTCCGCAGGGAGAGCCGCTAGTCTGAATGAGGGAGTACAGCTTGTAGACAGCTCTCCTACCCTGGGCTCCTTACTGCTTTATGGGCATATGCCAACATCAGCAGCAGCTCTCTGGCTTGACACATCAGTCAGCACTCTCCCAGTGACTCACTGCAACGTCTGACACTTAACTTGCAAACACTGTGAAATACATACTTTGTCTAACAAATTCGTAGGTTGTATTTTCACGTACTTGATAAAAGTAGCAGTTCACAGTGAATGTGAACAGAAGAAACGTGTGGCTCACACGCCACAGTCATACTTACTCATAATCATGATGTTTGCATTGGACAGAAGGGTTCCGTGTGCGTTGGAGGCCTCGCACTGATAGACTGCGCTGTCAGATGCTTGGGCGTTATGTATAACTATGGTGTCGCCAAACACCCTCCTGTTGGCTGCAGAGACCTCTGTAATACATCCAGCAAAACATCAGTGTGTGCGCATGTCATTCATGCTGCAACACTTTACTTACATGAAAAAATCCACAGGAATCGTTTAGTTTTTCAAAATACCACATTATCCACACTCACAATGTCATTAGTTTTAAAACTGATCAACTCCATGCCTTCAGCCACTACTGCTCAACTCATTCTGCTTTCTGTCCCTAAACATGTCTTTACCACACTTTACCCCCCCTCTATATAGAACAGATGGCCAACAATCGACATTATGGCACCAGTTAGAACTGTTATACAGACTGTTGAACTGTTCTTTGTTCCAAAGTAATCTGAAGAGCCTGGATCCTGTGGTTAACTCAGTGAATTCCATGTACAGTATTTGCACTGAAAACTATGCTGGATATACAGTATTGTAAAATCTACTAGATTAATGAGTATTTTTATCTTAATATCACAGTGAGATTAGTTTTCAACCTTCTTGTTACAGCATACAGTATATTAATATATGGCCTTTACCCTTCTACTGTACGGCAGAAAAACTGCACCTTCACTATTTTTATCATGAGAGTCATCATGGTGAGACAGATTGTTTTGGTCTGTTTCCTCTTTCCTCAGATGCTGCACAATGTTTGTGTCTCAGTGGGAGGAATTCAATTTAAAGAATACAGAGTTGTTAACAGCTCAGGATGATCCTCACAACATTTCAGAGTGGATTCCTTCAAAATCCATTTGGCTTTACTAACTGTCCTACCCCCCTTTTAAACAACCTAATATGTGGTTTTGAAAAAGGAAAGCAACATAAAATACAGCTTTTTTTATTTATTTAAGGGACTGACCGTGCAGAGGGAGACCGTTCACCATCCACGTTACAGTGGGCTGAGGAGACCCGCTGGCTGAGCACTTGATGTGCACATCTGAGCCGATCATACTGAGCTGACTCTGGGGCTCAAACACCCACTCTGGAGGCTCTGTGAACACACACAGTCAGCATGATATTACCAAACTGAAGAGAGACACTAGAAGAAAAACGCTAAACATGTATAGACACAGAAGCACTGTTACTGCAATGTTACTCAGTGGAAGGGTCCAGCTACAATAAAGGCTGCCTCACTGTCTCACGGGCCCCAAGGTGATTTAGGAGACAGAGATTCACGCCAAGCTTTATTAATTTAGTTTAAAATGGAAACAAATGTTATTTTTGTTCTTTAGCTCATAACCCTAAACACAATACCAATTAATGATTTAGTGAAAACATATTAACTCAAAAATTGAAATCTCTTATTTACATAAGCATTTAGAATTTTAGTTCAGTACTTTGTAGAAGCTCCTTTGGCAGTAGTTTCAGCTCTGAGTTTTCTTGGGTAAGTCTCAACAACCTACTCACACCTGGATTTGGGCAGCTTATCCCATTCCTCCTGACACATCCACCCAAGTACCATCAGACTGGATGGGAAGAATCTGTAAACATCTTCACGTCTCTCCACTCAAGGACAGTCAGAGACTTGTCCTTAAAGTCGCTCCAGCATGTTTTGGCTGTTTGCTTTGGATCAGTGTCGTACTGAAGTTTAACAGTCACCCCAGTCTCAGGTCTCAAGCACTCTGGACCAGGTGTTTAAAATACCTTGTCTGTGTTCCCAAACGGGCTTAATAAAGTTTGTCATATTTTGCCTATCGTTGCTGCTAAGAGGTCCCTACACAGCATGATGCTGGTTTAGCTCTGCCTCCATCAGCTACAACAGTAAAATGCTGCTAAAACCTTGACGCAGCACTGATCTAATAATGTAACATGTAGTAACATATCAGTCAAGAGGGGACACTTTTACACAATACTTCATTTTTTAAAGTACATTTAGCTCATAACACTTTTCTACTTTTACTTACATTTCTGAAGAGAGGATTTCTACTTGTAACTGCGTTATTTTACATATGTTATGTGTACTTTTACATAAGTAAAGGATTTGAAGTCAGAACAAATACTATTTCTGCTCTAAAAAGTGAAGATTAGTCTACTCTTGCTCTTGACAAATGACAACTATGACATCATCTCAAATAAGTTTGAGATGTAAAGATGTAAGTTTCACAGCGCTCTGTTGTCACCTTCAACTGTTACTGTGAAGTAATGGACAGCTTCTCCTAGAGGGTTCTTTGCCTTGCACATGTACTTCCCGCTGTCTTCCTGCTCAGCCCTCGGCACAATCAGCAATTTTCCATGATTCTCCAGTTTTGCTTTAGCAGGAAGCTGATGACCCATCTTCACCCAGTCAACCTGCGGAGTTGGACTATGAGAAAGAGAGACGGCGGTGAGTCTAAGTTTCATGTTGGCTATTCATGGCAGAAATGTACAGCTTCATGTTTCATGTGACAAGATTCCTTTTCCATTAACCTATAATTTAATTTCTAAATAACATTGTCTATCTATAATAAATGTTTACCAAACTTGAAAATCAGTTTTGTGTGGTTCTGGTTTGTTTTTGGACAAAAGTTCCCAGAATGTGTGAAATCTCAAGGCTTTAAAGTTAAAAGAACAGTTGGACTCACAATCCTTCAGCAACACACTCCAGTCTTAAGTCCTCTCCTTTGACCAGCTTTGTCTCTGATCTGACACCAGAGGGCGTCAGAAGAGAGGGTCGTCTCTCCAGGATTGCATTAGCTAATGAAATAGAGCATAGAATTAATAGCATGATAGAAATCAAAGATGTAGTTCAGTTATGGCTGGCGATGCTCACATACAGCACATTTCACACATGTATATTGATACGTCTGCCTTGTGCTCAAAGCTGTTTTTACAAGGCACAGCTGTGTTTTACTCTAAGA
Source organism: Sandelia bainsii (assembly GCA_032362345.1). Lineage (NCBI taxonomy): Eukaryota > Metazoa > Chordata > Actinopteri > Anabantiformes > Anabantidae > Sandelia > Sandelia bainsii. Next base: position 4,223,735 of record JAUMHL010000025.1, read on the forward strand.
TCTTCAAACTTACCACTTTCAGGATTCGTGTCACTTTTTTCTGAAATGGAGGTGGATGAGACAAAAACACAATGAACATGAGAACAACACAGGTGCATCATGACAAACATCACCGATATCAAAATGACAACAACAACAAAAAAACATAAGATACATAGACAAGACAGCGTGACACTCGGGTGGCTTTTGAAGTTTTGCTATGAATATGGATATCAATGAACGTACTGGAAATGATCAGTGCTTCGTAAACAAATCAAAGTTTGCATCATGCTGGGTTGAGAGTAGAACAGCGCTTGAGAGAAGGCAAAGAAGCTGAGGTGACACCTACTTGTCTTGACGATGACAGACATGGCGGTCTTCTGAACGATGGTTCGTATTCTCGGGAAAGCGGCAAAGCAGCAGTAGTCTCTCCTGCTGTCCTTTTCCACAGCATGAGAGAAGTAGAGATCTCCGTTCAAGCCCATAGACACCCGCTCATCCTGTTCTATGTGCTGGAGACCTGAGGACAGATGACAGATCTTAGCTTTTAACTTTCAGTCATTTGTCTTGAAATCAAAGAAACCGTCAGCCATGATAAAGTCTGACATATATTATCTTTTTATTTTTTATTTTTATAGTTTTATTTCCCTGTTAAAACTACAGTATGTAACTTTTAAAACACAGAGCGTTTTTATATGCTCTTTTACAAGTTCTCCATCTTGTTATGACTTGACCCCTTGTCACATTTTTCACAAATCAAAATCTGTGGCTGTTTGGAGATTTCCCCCCTAAACATCTCACATTGTACTGAGGCATAATAGAGGCATTCTATAAATATTTCTCATAAAACAGTTTGTCGACAGTAAATCAGTCGTGGTTTTTTGCAGAGAAGGTACTATACTAAATTTATAATAATAATATTTATATTAATAATATTTTTTCAAAACCAAGATTTCATCATTGTTACAAACACAATTCCACAGTAAAGCAGACAGTAAAGCTGTATTAAAATAGTTTAACGTTTACATTTAGTTCCCTAATTGTTGATAAACTATTATATCACTTACTGATAGTCATCCAGTAGATCTGCAGAGGTGGTATTCCTTTCGGTGGGTTACATTTTAAAGTAAAAGCCTGCCCTTCCTCAACCACGACAGGCTCAAGTGTTTCTTTAGGAAACTTAGGAACATCTAGAAGGAAAGATAAAACCCACCTTGAGTCAATGAAATCAAACATAAATGAATAAAATCAACAGTGTGCGGTTCTCTTTTTCTCCAGAAGATGGCAGTGACATCATTTTTGAATTCTCTGTGAACAGTATGTTTTCTAAGCTCTGCATCATTCAATTGATTGAATTTTGTGGCTCTTTTTTTTCCAGCTCCTGCCTGCAGAAACAAAACAGACATCATTATGACTTTTGCGTGTGACTTGTCACCATTGCTGAGTGGTTGAAGCCCAGCCAAATGTAGTCCCCCATGGAGTGGATTTTCTTTTGAGAATTTATGCACCGTGCTTGTGAATGAAAAATGTAGTAAAGGAAATGATGGAGAGGTTAGATCACATTCGATGGTTTCTGCAGCACAGAGATATAGATGAGATGCTGCGAGGGGTGGAGCGCTCCGGAGCCTCAATGACTTTCTGCCACGTCCAATACAATGGAAAGCTCAAAATGGAGAGGTGCAGTCATTACACAGGACTGCTGGTCCTGAATCACTTTGAAAGCACTGTAACAGAGCACCCCGCACACACACACATTCACAGATGTATGTTACTCACGGGGCACAATGAACTCAATCTCCTTCGATATGGCGGTCCCCAGTTTGTTTGAGGCGTAACAGCGATATGTTCCCTGGTACTCTGTAAGGTTCCCATTATTGGGTATCACAAAGGTCCCAGAATTCCCCTCTTTCATCAGCCGGGGGTCTAGAGAAGGGTCGAATTCCTGGCCATTCTTCGTCCATCTGAATCTACATAAAGAAGGCCAGCATTGAAATGTCAGGCACCTTCACTTGAGACTGCAGCATGCTCATTTTCCAAAGCTGGTGCACAGAACCAGTGTGGTACAACATGTTGATGAACTGTTGCTATTATTCGTCACTGGTGTCTGTTCGGTTGCTAACAGGGGTACTCACTCTGGCTTGGGATTCCCTTTGGCTTCACACGTCACGGAGAAGCTCTCGTCAAAAGGGAAGGCGATGAGTGAGCTGGGCGACTGAGCTGTAATGGTGGGCAGCTGCTCAACTGGGCAACAAACAAACAAACAAGCATGAAAATGTAAGCGAGACAACACAGGCCTCAAAACAGAACATACACATGTATCTCCTATTGAACATGATCCTATGGAGGTGGTTACCAACCGTTTTGGCTTGGGACCCTTTAGAACAAATCAAAGTCTACTTGTGAGCCCTGCCCCCTCATTGTAGGTTGTAGATTTTCTTTCATTTTTTAAGTAGTATAAATTTAGGAAAAAATTCAGATAGTTCATCTATCTCGATCCATTTAATTGTTTTGTGACCAATTATCTTCTGGAGGAGGGTCCTGACACCCAGGCTGGGAACCACTACACTACTTTATGTCTCTATAGGCAGTGTTCCATCCCAAATTACACTTCTCCATAAACTATTTACAATATTGTCATTGAAAATATTGAAAACATGTATTATTTTGTCTTGTTTTTGTCACTCTTCATACTGGTCTCAAATGATCTTATGATGACATGTGCTGAGGATGAGAACACACGACACACTATTAATGGTATAATACATTGAAAAGGAAGCGAAAATGCCATGAGTCCTAAAAGCTATAATAAGATTATGGAGTGATGACTGATGACACATGAGATTCAGATTTAACACAATATGGCTGTAAGTAAAGCTGCTGATGTGCTCAACAGCGAGTCGGGAGATTAACAGACAGACTAATACCAGCGACATTATGGTAGAGTCAACTTACTGTTTACATGACCTAAAACTACACAGTCCATGGCAGCGGGGGGGGGGAGAGAACAAAAAAACGTCAGCAGTTTGGAAATAATCCCTTCTTGTCACATGTACTCTCTAAACACACACATTGCAAAACCAAAGACTGAATTAAAAAATGATATTCTGACATCACTGAACCAAAAATATGTTTTTGTTTCCTTTTCAGAAAACCTGAAAGGGTTAAGGGTTTTTTTTTTTATTAAACCCTTAAGAGATATTTCTGAATAATTTACAGGGAGAGGTTTGATACCCGTTTCCAAGGAAACTGGGAAACACACAGCATCCGGCACAAAAGAAACTGGATTTAAATGAGATAATAGCTGTTAATATATTCCATTCACAAAATACTTGATGATTGTAACACTTCTCTGTGGTGTGGATTCAACACTTGTTTTTTAATAAAAACCACTTCGAGTTCCAAGAGCAACTTATCTGTAGATGAGCATAAACAACAGCATGACTCTGTACACATTTAACCTTTCCTAGTTTAAATACTGCATCTTCAAAGAATGGCTGTCTAATGTGTGATTATTACGTCACAATGTCGCTGATTTATACTAAATAGATACACTGTGAAACGAATATAATGAAGCAGAATTAACTATTCTTATACTGTAACTTAACGTAAAAAGAGAGCTAAAGTCATAACGTCCAGGCTAGCCTCCATTTCATTTATATCAGCAATTCAACACAGTTCCCCTATTAAGCATTTATGTCAATGTACTTGATAAAAAAACCTACAAACCACTATAGCATGAGCTATTGGAAGTTGAGATTTAATAGAGTTATTAAACAATTTAGTTTTTAGCAAGTGAAAAACTACCACACATGTACATGGTGCTGTCCACATGCACGAAACTGACCAACAGTAATTTCAATGTTATAGCTTTAATCTTTTACGGTGTTCAGTTCTCTCTGTCCTGTTGTTATTACAGACATGTCTAAACTCACTGCACCTCTTCTGTTAAGTCATGATGTTAAGCCTGCTAACACCTAGTGCTCATGGGAAACGGTGTTACGGTTTAATGCCAGCTAATAATCATAGTTAATATTTATTTTTTTAAACTTACTGTACAGAACATTCAGTTGAAAAAGGCTAATCAAAAGTTTGATTTTCAGTTATTGGTAATGTTAGAAATGTTAATGTAATGTTGAATAAGCTTTTCTTACGTCTGGAATGCAACCAGGAAGTTCCAGTACACTTTCACTTTGTACCTGTACATATGTTTTAGTAATTTAAAAAAATCTACTTTCATTTCAGAACTTTTAAACATTACTTCTTGAATGAATGTACTAAGCTGTCTGAATCAACGTTCAACATATTAGCAGAATTCCCAGCATGCATTGTGCCCTGATTTTACTTCTCTTCATACAGCAGGGGAATAGCAGAAAAGAGAACACATACTTTCAGCCTTTAAACTGAAACGTTGAACGTGCAGTTAGTCTACACATCAAACAGTTACAGTGCATTGAAGTGTCACACTTGCATTATTGTGGAATCTGTCCACCAGGCGACTGAAGTTCAACATTCACATCCTCTTCACTCTAAAACTCTTTACCAGAGGTGGTAGAAGTACACAAACTCAATACTCAAGTAAAAGCAAATGTACTTGCCTAAAAAGTACTCCACTCTAAGTACCACTTCAAATTCTCTACTCAAGCTGAAGTGTAGTACATTTGAAAGAATGTACTAGTTAAGTAGAGATACCTTTTCTCAAGTTAATGATGGTGGTTTTACATTTTTAATACTCATTTTAAACAATTTTTTCAAGGTTAGTCCAGCTAAGTCACTTAAGTGAGCACTCACCTTCCAGTGGGATGTTAATGGCAGCAGTCGTTTGAAAGGCACATGATAGACAGGTGATCAAGCTCAGCATGGCAACCAGTCCTGAGCTCATCTTCAACCTCATGGTGTGACTGTAAATCTCAGACGTCCTCAAGAAACGAGCGCTCTCCTCTATGTCCTCAGTTCATGTCTCTGGCGCGCTGGAAATGTTGTACCTGTGAGAGCAGCACAGACGGAGAAGGCCCCATGAATCCACCCACGCGCTGGCAAAGGAAAAGGCAAACCCCAAACACAACAACTCCCCCGTGACTGCGAGCCCGACTGCTCTCTGCTCAGTCAGGCACAACCAGACACATCGCACACTTTCATTTGCATCAACAGGGACTCCGCGCTTCTTTTGCTGTGACAAAGAAATATTCACATCGAAGCCTCCTATCATTTCCCTCCTCTGGGACTCAAGTAGTTTCATGTCTGTGGAAGTGCACAGTAGAAAGTTTATTTTTCCATGTGACAAATGAAATAAATACATAAACAAATGGAGGAGCATGTAGATTTATTAATGCATGGCAGATGTTCAACATTACTGAAGAAAAAAAGGACATTTATTCTAAAACACTGGAATAATTCTGATTAAAATCAAAATTACCATCAAAGTTAAGATACTATTCATCCGATTTAATCACGCTGCTGTTTTGATCTGTGCCTGCAACATTCTGATAACAATGATTCCAAGAGATTAACAATGCAGCTACACATTTATCTTTGATTGCAGCGAGTATTGCCTGCCTGAGGGGCATGAAGAATAAATAACATACATACTTAACAGTCAGACAGAGTAAGCTGTCTGCACTCATACAGCCAGGCTGCAGAGTACAGAGCACTGGATCATTTTCCAGCTAACAGACCAGAGTCTGGACAATAATGAGCACATGATCGGTCCAGAGTGCAGGACTAGAGGAGAGAGGAGGATGCAGAAGAGAGGTGCATGGTAACTGTGATGTCTGCAGGGCTGCTATAGAAACCCGTTGTTCATTACAACTCCTTGTGTTGGCTGTGACCCGTCTCATTAGGTCACATGGACCTGGAGTAATTAGCTCAGCTAAGCTACCCTATGATACCAGAAAGAGAAATAATAGCAAACATTAGAGTTTAAGAGAAATGTGAAATCTTAAGGCTGTTGGTCTACAGGGAGTTTTACTGGTGCTTATGTAAAATGGGAATTGTTTAACATTCAAAGAGCATCGCAAGGATAAAGTCCAGCAATTGCAATTACAGTATTAGTGTTGATAGGGAATCCAATTAATGTCAAAGAAGGCCTTTCTGTGTTGTTAAGCAGCAGTTATCACGATATGAGCTGTACAGTAATTGTGTATGTTTAATCATCTGTGCTACGTGTGGAAAAGAATTTGCTGTTCACAGTGGTGCTTGAATCTCTTGCTCTTCTCTAAATTTGTTGCTGCCTTAACAAACTCAACAGGTGCACTGAGGTCAAACTTCCTGTTCAAGAGATGGAATTGAATAATTGATCGGAGGACAAAAGAGTCAATTTCATTCTGTGCAGGTCTGTTTTCAGATGAAGGTGCACTCTGAACTTTTCAACCACGCCTCATGGTAATGGTATTAACTCTGCCTGTGATTCAATACTGGCCTCTTTGAACCACCTTGTGACCCCTGCCCTGCACAAATACAGTATCACCAACAAAGGTTTGAGAGGCTAAGTGTGCTCTACACATTTTACATCAGCTGTACTCAATCATAATTCAGGCTTATTGACTTTGTTTCCAACTGAATATTGGTGTCTCAGAGTTATAAATCATCTAAAGAAACGCCAAAGGCTTTCCTTTGTTTCAGTCTTTCCCAGACACAGTGATTTATGTTGCTAAGCACTGATTCAAATCAAAAGGTAAGGGCTTTGTGCTAATTGGCTTGTGTTTTGTTGGTAAGATTGGCCTGGTTAAAAGCAGAGGGAGGGGGGGTTGCAATCCTCATAAGACAATGTGTTCTCATTGTCCTATTGTGCTGGCCAAAATCCTTTACCGGCCTAACACCACCTTGGGTGGATTACACTTTGTTCAAACTGTGCTTGATCATTTGCCTTCTGATTTAATTTGTTCCCCCCTCGTTAAACATTTATTGAGAGCTAACTCAGCCATCTGGTTAAAGGAGGTCCGCTCAGAGCTTAACTGCTGAGAGTGGTGATGTCTACATTCAAGTCAGAGGGTATGGTGCCTATTGGAGCTATATGATGCACACGAGAGGGGCCCCCTTTACCAGCTCGTCTGATTTACAGGCAGCAGGCTGTTCTTAATCCCCGCCCCTCTCTGCAGCGATCACACCAGCCTGAGATTGATGGAGCTGGCAGGAGGTTAAAAGCTGTTCGCTGAGTGAAGCCCAATATGAACCCTAACCTTACTTAGCCAAGGCTCAGAGGGGACAGAAGCTCTGCCGTGGAGGGGGTATCAAGAGGAAAATGAAGCGATGCGGGCAGAGTGAAATCCACACCCGTACTTTAAAGCTCTTGCTGTGTGACAGATGAAGAGCACTCTCTGACAAACTTTCTCTTTATCAATCACACCAAATCACTTCTGAAAGTAGACCAATTTCGGCCAGTTTTCAAACTTTCAACTTTCACAAGTGGGATATAAATTGAATTGCTATTTCTGTTACCTAGAAATATTCTCTTAAAGGGCAGCTTCACCAATTTTCAACTTGCTGATTCTGGCCAATTCCCAAATCCTTTCTTTCTAAGAACTATAATCCACAGCATACACAAATATTTTTGTATCTTTTCTTTTATTAATAATTTCATTGTAATTAAAAAAAATCGACTATTACACATTTATTATTTACATTTTCCATCTTTCTCTCACTCTCATATAAACAAATACCCAAATAAAAAGGTGCAACAGGTAATAGAAACAGATGAATTGAACAAGACACCAAATGTTTTTGTGGTTGTTCCTCCACGCCTTATTTTGGCCTTACAGACTGCGAGCTTTGTGGCTTCTTCTTTCACGGAAGAGAATTTCCATGCTGACAACATGTGTCTGGCTGTGACGTTGCTGTCTGGGTAACTGTGTGTGTGTGTGACAGAGTGTGTGAGCATAGCGGATGTTTGGACAGAGCGCAGAGCAGCTTTTAAAATAAAAACACCTCTCCACCACACTCTGGTGTGCGACATGAACCATAATGCTTGTACGTTTGATCGGCACAGAATCGGATATCTCACCAGTCGTGGCCGTTCAGTTGGTGCATCACTAGCTTTCTCATACCAAAACAAAAACATGAAGAGTTTTTACCTGCTTAAACTAAACCTGCTGTAGGGAAGTGTGCTGTCAGTTCCTCATTTTTATGATGTGACAGGTTGCTGGCACTTTGTCAAAAATTTAATTTGTATATTTCTAATTTTCTAAAGGACACAATTCCTTAGTACTGTAAACTCCTAGTAAATGGTGACTAGCATTTATAGCATATATTGCCCAGCCATATTTCTCAATACGCTTTAGATAAAAACATCTGCCAAATGAGTAAATTACTCATCTTTTCTTCACACTACTGTATACTGTAACTTAGATCTCTCTGCATCTTCACTGACTTGTTTTTCTTAAGGAAACAAGTGTGGCACATTACCATAAATTGGCAAGCTCTTTCTCGACTCCTGTAGTTCGACCATCTGGTCTGGCACTACACCTTAACTGTGACCCATAAACTATTTCACAAATATAATACATATGACACACTATTTAGACTGTGTAAGTATTTGAAAAGCAAATACGACACCAACAGGTTGTTTCCTAGAACATTCTCCACACTTGTGGATGTGTTGTTTAGTAACGGGGTGGAGTCGGGGCGCAGCCATTCAAAGTTCACTACAGTAGCCTCTGTAGCTTGGCACCATCTGCTCCTTTCTCACACAAAGACAACAGGCAGACAAGTGTGAGCCTACTGTAGTTTAATGTGCAAGCCTGTAATAGGATTAAGCAGATCCTCGTCTTGTCAGCCTGGATTAAAATACTCTCTTTGCTAAAGACCTGCGACGGGAAAGACAGCGGCTCCACACTCCCCTCTCACGGTTCTGATAATGCCTCCACACTGATTCCCGTTTGATCATTCAACAGCAATTAAAACAACGGCCGAGCTGATTAACACTAAGTGTCGATTGACTCGCGTTGCTTCTGATGTGTGTAATGAGTGCTCAGTTTTTAGATTGTCACTTTGTTCCTTTTTGTCCAATCAGCTGCTCATTTTGCTCTCGCGAAACTGACACTGTCTGGCTTTGAGTGAAAAACAAAGTGGTTGTAAGAGGTTCTATGTAGAAATTAAATTTTTTCTTCATTTAGAGATTTGATTGTATTCTGACCTTTGGCGATGACAGGCTTTATCTGCCTTCTACTACAAGGTGGCAATTCATCAATTATTGAAATATTAGTGGCAAGACAAAAACACAGAAACAAGACTCTAAATGAGATTAGCTTGTAGGAGCAATAATAGATAACACGCTTGTCTAATTGAGATTTGGCTCGATTTTACTGCACTTTAGAAAGTGTGAGAGTTCAATTATCGCATCATTAATATTTCAGGAGTCTGTAGCTTTAGCAGGCTGAGGGGACCATGTCTGGAGCTTGGCAGAGGACAGACAGGAGGAGGATGTGGGGGATGAGAAGAGGCTCTCAGCTGTGGAGGAATGACAATGAGTGCGAGACAGATATGGAGCGGCTGCTGATAAACTGTGGGCTGTGTGACCCCTGCACTCTATATAAACTAATGAAGTACGATCTTTGTGACCCCACATGAACTCTTCTCACCAGGGAGAAGTGGGACACACTATGTATATATATATATGTGACCCTGCAGAGCCTCGTGAGCTACAGCAGGATGGTTATGTCACCTGGTGGCACTGGACGTGCTGGAAGTGTATGGCTAAATTAAGGTAGTTCAGTGAAAAAAAGAGAGAAAACGCTAACAAGCACTAGAGTTTTCTTGAGGTTTCCATCTTGTCAGTAATGTGCATTTCATTGTTTCATGAACAAAAGAGCATCAAGGCGTTCACCAGCTTCAAATTAGTTCTTTAGTTGTTCTTTTGTGTCTGAAAGCTGTTTGTCTCTGTAAAATATGAAATTCTGTTGTTAATATTCAAGCAAAACAAGGATGAAAGCTGCACTGAAGAAAATCTACAGCACTATCTCCACATCCATATCACAGCTAACCATTATTTGTCCTGTGGATTATGAGTGTTAATTCAAAACTGTTACATAATGTATATATTGAGTGAGACAAAGCATGTCACATGATTACTGGTAATAAATAATAAACAATAGGTAGAAACAGATGCTGGCAGAGTCCTCATTTTGAACCTGTTACTAAACCAAGAAAAAGAAAGAAAATCTTTCAAAAATTGCAGTGCACCTGTCTCTGCACCACAGCTTACAGCTTTCTTTTTCATTTTCCCTCTGATCTGCTCTCTTTGAAGTCCCACAGGAGTGCCCCCATGCCCAGGACAATAATCACATTAGTGTGTGATCCTCGCCGAGTAGCCGGCAGAGAGATGAATTCACAAGTTGGACTGCAGGGACTGGGATATTATTTTGTGTGAACTAACACAGCATGCTCCTCTCCAAATTCATTCACTTGGTCTGACTGATGCTGGCAATTTCCCCAGACGAAACTGTGCTACAGCAAGGCATGATCGATGGCTCTTATATCCCAAATCCTTACCTCCATCAGACCCTGAAGCAATTTATTTCTGCCAACAACCAAGAGTTTCTGATGTTCCTACAGCACACGCGGCAGCAGCAAAACCACGTTTTTACACGAACATCTCTGCTGCTTCATCTAGTTTTTAATCCCTCCAGGTGTCTAATATACATAAAGTAAAATCACAATTTCAGCCTGTGAAACCAGAGGTTCTCTGCCGACTCTAATTCAGCATTTGAATTTCCTGTTCTAAGAGCCCAGCATCTGGACAGCGTTATTCTGGGTAAGCTGTTTGACACAGCTGTCAGATATGTGGCCCAGTTCCTGTGCCTCTCCATCACTTAATAGGGGCGAGCTGAGGTTGTGTTGAGACAAATCGAATGGAATGGGCCCAAGAAGAGACATTTAAGAGTCAACATTTTAAAATATGACCACGAAGGATCTCAAGCTGTACTCTGAATGTACTCTTTACAATGAATTCTTGGGATCTGCAACGCAACATGGTAGTAAGGGATTAAGGCATATGTCAATTTGCTGAACTGAAACTGAAACTTTTAGTAGCCAGAAACAACTAAAACAATTCAAGACTTCTTGAAATTATGCTGGTCTAAGTGCTTGTTTCATAGTCAAAAACTTCTACATTTTAAAAGAAATTCTACCAGTTTGATACCTAAGGGCACATTTAAGAATCAGGCAACAACCTAATTGGGTCTGAGGATATTTCATAAGTATCCAAACCACAGTGAATTTCTTACTAAATAAAAGTAGTTAGTAGTCTACAGTCATGCACCTGGAGATCAGTTTTAAGTCTTCTTTACCATTCCATGTCATTTAGATCTAAAACAAAGAGGCAGGATGAACTTAAGTGAATGTCAATAGTGTATCAGTGAGTGTACACAAACCAAACATACGGCATTGTGTCTGCAGTCTGTTGTCGAGTACATTTTTGGTTAGCGGAGTTTCAGTGCAGTGAGGTTTAAGGTGTATTGACATTACATTCATGAACTATTATTTGACTAATCTTACTTCTAGCTGCAACTAACCATTATTTTGATTATCAGTGTGTTTTGGGTGAATCATCCAGCTAATATATTTTTGGCCAGAAAATAGCATAAAAATGGAAAACATGATTTCCCATAGCTCATCAGGATGTTTTCAGGAGCTTTTTTTGGCTGATCAACATTCCCCAGTCTGGAATTATTCAATTTAGAATCATAAAAGAATTCAAAAAACTGCTAACATGTACATTTGTGAAATGAAGCCAGTGAATGTTGGGCAATTAACATAAAAAATTATGAATCCAAATAGTTGCTGACTAATTTTTCATTAACTGATTAGCTGATCATTGCAGCTCTAATTACTATAACCTGATTTATTTGTTTGTTAAGTCAATATACAGCCCAGATCAGATTTATGATAAAAGCTTACATTCACTGAAAGGTCTGTTTTAACATGTTTTTGCAAGCTCCTTACAAATGACATCTTAATAAACTGTCAATATTCCGCATTTACAGCTGGTACTTTGAACTTGTCACAAGTTTAATCTCCCATGAAACTTCATGTGTTGTGTTCTTCAATTCAGCCATCAACCTCCTCAGATGTTTATAAGATGTCACAATAAGTAGGACGATGAACGCCTCATGAAGTAAACATTTCCACTCTTGTAAACTTGATTTTTTTGTCACAGTTATTTGCAGTTGCAAAACACTGAAGAGAACTTTTCTTTGTTTAGAATTGAGCTGATTTGTGTTTTTTTTATTTATAACAGAAAGAATATTTAATGAACTCTGATGCCAAATTTTACATTTACGAAACAAACAAAAAAGACAAAAAAAAAAAGACACTAGTGATTATCTTTTTGCTTTTCGAAGAAATGAACCTACTGAATGTCTCCCACTGTGTCTCCTGCATGTGAAAAGACCAAAACATGCTTAACCTAAATGTGCTGCAACAGCTTTACAGACATCCCCCGACACTAGCGCATACTTACACGATTTTACTCCATTTTCAGCTCAGGTTCCCACGAGAGGAGTAACAATTCCTTTCCAGGTAATAACATCCAGAATAAATGGAAACCATGATGGTAGGTAAAATTAGATTTCTGCAAAAAATGGGGAGTGCTGAGCGCGTTGTGAGTTGTGTCATATGGAACTGGAGACGGGAGAGGAACAGAGGCACTGTAGTCACATATGTTGCCAAAGCCTCTGGCTTGGCAAAAGCGCTCATTAAGCCACTGACAATCATTCCCACAAAGCCCGATCTAAAGGCTATTCACCGGGTGTGTACAAAAGAGAGTGGAGGAATGCAAGTTCCATCTCGCCCCCCATCAGTGACATGAAAGATGCTTGCTGCACCTGAAGGCTCAATGAAAAGTGTTTATTTGCTGTGAAGAAGTAAAGACAAAATATGACTTGATACTTGATAAGAGTAGAAATCTCCCACTGTGTGAAAATCTGTCAAGTTTTGCTCCTGCTACAATCTTCTTCTGTCAGCCAGTGACAATCTCCTTAATTGCTAATACTGCTGAAGACTGTCACCCAGCATTAGTCCGGCATTGTTGCAGTTTTTTAACTATGCTACTTTGTTTAATCTTCCTCCTGTAAAAGCATAATTGGTTGAAAAACCAATGATTTTTTTCTTGGTATGGATTCAAGTGGACCTGACTATTACACATTGGTGAACAGGGACCTGACTCCACGACCATACAGATGGAGCTGAGTAAAGGGTGGGTGACACATCAGGGGGAAGCTCGGAGCACAGCGAGTGCTGAGACTGTCGATATGAGCCTTCCACCCATGGTCTCTCCCACGACACATGAGGGGGAAGGGAAGAAGCGCCCCCTAGCCCCTCCGCCTGGATGATGTATGGTGTGGACCCTAGTCTGAGACTTTGGTTTTAACAGGGGAGAAAAGCAGAAAATGAAAGGAGGGAGGAGGGTCATGCTTGAATTATGCTGATGTGGGTCGTAACTGCAGAGAAAAAAAAAACAACCAAAGGCATCGCTGCCTGGACGGAACTTTCAGCCACAAATAAGGTTATTATCACCCGAGCCTCACAAATGCTGACAGTTGGGAAATGGTGGAGGTGAGAGTGTACCATTATAGCAAATTACCAATATGTTACAGGCAATTTAAAGATATTTATTTCACTGGAAAAAATTCATTTCTGTTAAGTACATTGAATATAAAGTATCTCGATTTACAGATGTAGTTTGTTTACAAAATTAAATGAGCACAACTGAATTGACTGACTTTTCATTTTATCTCGCTTGAGGTTTTCATTTAGCAAATTGGGTTTAAAAGGCAGACGGAGAACACGATGAAGGGATTCGGAGCCATCAGAAGGGGACACTGGTCTTTTTCATAATGAGAGCAGTCAGCCGGAGTCAGTAACTAAGAACACTCAAACGCCTCTACAGCGCCAGCGCCAGGCCCTCAGAGCCCATAAGCACTCTTTGAGCTACAACAGGATGGAGCTGCCATTATGGCCACAAAAACAGAGGGATGCCTTATGAACTTTGCACAAATGCTTAGTTCTCCAGGGCTGGACAGTTTGGAAGCCGAGGGAGATGGGTAGGTACCGGGGCGAGCTGCCAGTTCCGAAAAGCTTAGTGTTCATGTACTTGGGCCAGACAAACCTGACATTGTCCTGGGCACTGCCCCGGGGAAAGCCTCTTCCCCTTTCTCTCCACCACTCCGGTTCATTCACACTTCCAGTCCAGTTGATTCACAGATCGAAAAAGGCAAACATTTATTCACACTTGAGCCAATTGTAAAAAATGCCATAAAGAAAGTCAGGGAGAAAGTGTAAGCAGATTGTGCCACTCAATAAACACTCATAAATTCAACTTGCTTATTTTCTGCTGTCAGCCATGCTTCAGTGGCATTTGTCACATGTCTCATTTCCTGGCCTGATATGGTTTTGAGAGCACAAACTGATTTACTTGCATAGGACTCATTCAGAAATTCAGTTGAAAATTAGATAATCCACAGCACTTTCACAAAAAATATTTACAACAGCTCTAATTTATGACTCCCTCAAACACCAATCACTAAATGTTATCTGACTGCTACAAGATGGAGGTCTCCAGCCGTATCGTGTCAGTGGAATTAAACTAATGCTCTCTTGACCTGCTGCCCCCACCCCACCCGTGGGCAAGTTGAACCAAATGAGAGGAAAAACACAAACAAGAGCAAGCCCATTCAAAACTAAAGCCACGTTGCTCCCCCCGCTGCCCAATTTGAGAGCAGAGAAAGAAAAGTGCAGGTGGCTGCACCCGCAGGTCACAGCCTCACTAAAACCTCTAAATGTAGCTGTGTGTTTCCAATGCAATCACATGTAGCGATACCTCAAAACCTCCTTCAACCTGTCAGGTTCAGATAAATGTTGTAGCATTAAAAGGATTTTTTTTAATGAGTTAAGGTAGAGTCATCAATATCCCTGAAGGACAACCAGATTGCTGAGAAAGCACGAAGACTGATGCACATTTTCCTCACCATTTGGCAAATATGCTGGCTTCGCACAGTGTGCGAGGTTTTTAATTGAACTTCGGGCACACTCCCAAAAGTCGTCTGTTACTCGGTCTGTCAGAAACGGTCAATAAGCCTCTAACCTGGCACTCACAGATAGAAGCAGGGGAACCTGACTTTAGCTGACACAACATGCGTTATTCTCTGCACTGAATCAATATGAAAACTAATGCATTTCTGTGTATGGTTATCTTATGAGTTGCCATGGTAACACGTGACCCTATCTTCACACTGATCACTTTGGCATTGATTAACTGCTTTCCTGGAGTGATGAATTGTGAAGCTGTTTACTACGGTGTGCGATATGATGATGTGTATATATGTTTATTTCACTTCACAGTTCGGGAATTCCATCACATACAAGTTGCAACTCTGCAACTCAGCAATAATAATGTTACTGCCAGAGATGTGACTGGTTCTGTTTAAGACCTGTGACTGCAAATGATAAACAGGCAAAATTCCATGAATTAAATTGCCCACATTTATGAGAATTTGCCATTACCCGTGGCACTTTAATGGTCCCCTCAATTAGTTCCAGATCCACATTGACAGTAGATTTACTCTACGCAACACACTACAAAGAAACTTCTCAAACAACACATATGTGAAAACAGCTGAGGACTGGCTGCACACATTCTATGGTTCATCTGAACTACACAAAAATATTTTATATTCTAATAGCGTAGTATAGATGAAGAAATGTTTGTAAGCAAGTTTAAGAAAGTGGAAGTGGTTCCAGGTTGAGTCAAGTCAAGAAAAACAGTTCCCTAACAAAGGCAGAGCTGACTGGGACAGCACAGGAGAGACTGTTTTCCAGCTCTCTCAGCCAGACTGCCGGCCATCAGAGCATCACAGATGGTGCTCTCAGCGATCATGGCAGTGATCAGGGGATCTCTACTCCTGATTAACACACCTACTGAACACAATGTGCACAACAACGTCTGTTCCATCTCTGGCTGCACAACACCTACAGTAGTGTGGTTTCTTTGCAAGCAAACAAAATGAATTAAAACTTCAAGGTAACATAAATGTCTCAGCCTATTCTTTCTAAAGAGAGCAATTAATTTAAATGCTTCAAAGAGGGAAATAGTAGGCCAGACCCTGCACCAAAGCAGACTGGCTTCTATGCTTTCTTATCTTTTCTCATTTAGACAAGTTCAGTTGAAGTGTCCACTTAGAACTCAATTTAATCATGTTCCCCCCAAAATCAATAAGCTATTTCCCCCAGGTCACTTTTAGCAATGGAAAAGGCCTCTACTCCACAGCTATTTAGAGTGTGTACACAGCTGACAGAGAATACAGAGGCAAACATAAGCTTGAAAATGAATTCATTAAGATAAACGCAGTGTCTCTCAGTGAAATGTGTAGGCATGGTAACCATGCTTGGCTCTGCTTTGACATACACCCTGGACACAATCTTCCAAATGGTTGGAGGGATCGGCATACACAAATTGGCACAGACACGCAGCGTGCACAAACGTACACACACGTATACACTGGCATATGCACAGGCCTGCTCACACAAGTGCACACAATAGCCTGAATCAAGTCCCCTTCTCCAGAGACGCCAGCTCAGTTGTAATTTAATGGAGAGGTCCTGCAGGCAGGAAGCTAAATGAGAAGATGATGATCTCCATCAACAGCAGCCCACCTGCCAGAGAAAAAGACAACACTCAAGGCACTAGCAACGCGTTCTCGTCAATATTATTGTGCCAACAAGCAGGATGAATTATTTCCGGAAAACAGGCTTTTTTCCACCTATAGTCACATCACAAGGAGAACGCAGAGCAGATAATTCAGTAACACGCCCACTCATAATAAGCAGTGAGGATCTAATAGCCGTTTAAGGAGTGTCCTGCTGGCCACCTCTTCACACACACATTTTGAGGTCAGACCTTTAAGAGCAGTGAGGCAGAGCAGCCTGTCGCCCTATGCAGTTAATCCTCCAGTGGAAAATGTCGGTGGGATCCGTCTCACATGGACGCACAGTGAGAGACGAGGAGGCCGATGTTGGAGACGAATTAAACATGTGAGCGAATGGAGGGTTGGGGGTGGTGAGGGCGAGGCGTTGTCTGTGTGTGTTTTTACCCAGACATGTTCGTCAATAGACTGGCTGAACAGGCATCATCTTCATGGCCATTCACCGAGCACACACAAAGATAACATGCACACAAAACATACAAAATCTAACATAAAAAGAACCTTTCACACTACACACGCCTCAGTGTGTGAAGTTCAGGCTCAGAAACCTCACAAAAATGCTCGCCTAGGCAGAATTTGCATAAAAAGTCAACTTGGTTATGCAAGTTAAGTGATTAGACAAAACAGAGCCAAGACTCATGGATCAGCAATATGTCTGGCACAGGAAGGGCAAGGCCAAGAAGGAGAACAATGCCTTCCCAACAGTCAAGCATGGACGTGACTGCGGCGTCATGGACTCTTTGAAATACCAGGTCATTTTGAAGAAGAATGTGATGCCCTCAGTGTATGAGGACTTTCTGGCAAGACAATCATCCTGAGCACATGTCCAAGTAAATCAAAGCTCAGTTCAAAAAATTTTCTTGGAATGTTGTCTGGCTTTAAAGAAAAATCAAGGGCCGCACAGAAACCATGAATACTATTGAGCTGGAAGCTTTTGCACACGAGGAAAGGGCTAAAACCCCAAGGAGGAGGTGTCAGAACCTTGCAAGAAACATTCAACAGAGGTCATAAAGGTCAAAGAATGCTTGACAAAATATTGACTATGGGGGTTGAATAATGGTCTTTTTTTGGATTATTGGATTATTATTATTGGATTTCACTTTAGTACTATTAATAAGTAAATAATAATAATAATAATTTGCATTTATATAGCGCCTTATACAAACTCAAGGCCGCTTTACATACACAAAAAAACAAAACAAAACTATTAATCAGGGAACGAAGTAGAAAAGTGATCAGTGAAAAGAAAAGTTTTTAATTCAGATTTGAAAGCTATGAAAGACGGATAGTCACGCAGCCTCTGAGGAAGAGAGTTCCAGAGTTTAGGGGCCATGGCACTGAAAGACCTGCCTCCCACAGTGGAAAGTTTAGTAATAAGTAAGTAAATAATCAACTTTATGTTGAAATCATTCAAATATGCATCATTACATTTCTGACACACCGCTAAAATGTCTTGCACATTAGGGGGTTGAATAATTCTGATTGAAACTGTATCTTAGTTTGGACAAAGGCAGCATGTAGTGATGGGAACCCCTCAGCCCCATTATTCTCAGAGCCTCTCTTGATAACCAATTAGCCAACATCAGGTGTAGTAGCCCACAGGCACAATTTTACTATTTTACTATTTACTATTTTACTATTTTTTAAAGTACAACAGGAACTATATTACCAGTCAAATACCCCTTCTGGCTTCACTTGAAAGATTGTGCTTATCAGTGTCTAGTTATATTTTTATGCTACGTATGTTCTAGCTGAAGCAACAGCACAAGAGTTTTGGGACTCAGGGTACTAGTGGCTTATAAAATTTAAAATCAATATAAATTATTCACTGTGTCTTGGGGGGCCTGTTGAGGAAGTGCAAGTATCTGACATTTGCCTACAACCTCATGCATGACACGGACAGGTTAAAAAATTACAAGGTACTGGAGAAATTTATGGATGAGTATTAAAGCAGCACCTGCTGACTTGGGGTAGAGCAGGTACAGTTTCCTCATTAGGTGCAATACAATCATAAAAATGGCTAGTTTCCATCACCCGTTAACAGTTTATGTGCACCAATGGTAAAGTTGAATGATACGGAACAATTCATAAAACAGGAAATGAAACCACAGGACAATACAGATATAGTGAAATATCTACCCAACATCAAACCATTACGACAGATGTGGAATGTGCCACCAAATCAAGAGCTTAAAGGTCTCAGTGTTTCTAAAAGCTGGTACCACTTGAAAGGATGATGGAACAAATGAAACAAATGCCTGCTTCAAACTGAAACACAAGGCACACCCAGAAAGTTTTCACAACTTGAAAGGACACACAGGACATAAAAAAATCCAGTGAAAAGGGCTTTTGGAGTTGGTGCCTTTGTCAGGCTAACATCAAAAGCTCAGCCTGGAGACAGAATAACGCTTTGTGTTTTCTGTGTGTGGGTGAAGGTCTGCTGTTTGTTGTACTAAAAGTCACATAGAGGACAACTAGTTGCTGTATTTTTCCACATATTGGCATTCATTATTACACCAGTTTTATTTTATGTCCCTTTTTTCAAGAACTAATTCAGTGTAACGACAAGTATTATCATAGAGATTTGAGGTCGCATCCAAAAACTTGTGGTGTTTTCTAATACACCACAGAAAATGCTGCAGTTAATAGAAAGGAAGAGAATAATGAGGGAAAAATGAAAAAAAAAGCATGCCAAGTCAAATCACTTTCAAAAACATTAAAATACAGATAGTTTTTGTAATGGATTTTAGTCATTACAAGGTACCTTACAAGAAAGTTTTAGTACTTGTTATGCACTATTAAAAATAACAATAGTGTCCTCTTAGCAAATGATATAGGGATATGACACACGACATACAGTACATACTGTAAATACAGCACAATGAAGCTGAGTACTGGAGGTTTGATGATAACCATCCCAATCAACATAATGTGGCCACATAATGAGTCACGAGTTTCCCTTAATCAAACATTAATTCTGTATGTGGTTTATTATTTCTATACAACATTATGCAGATTATCATTATTCAGATCATACAAGTTCAAGCAGTGCAGCTCTTGTAAAGCTAAGCAAAATATGCATTTAGTTTCCAATGTTACATGCTGTGTTAAGGGTTAAGCAGTTGAGAGGAAACAGCAGTAAAAAGCTCTACATTTCAAATGAGCAAAGAGGCGGTTAATTCAAGTCTCAAGAGCTATCAAGTGGTTAGAGTAAAAGGAGACTGCTGTCCTCAGTTTCTGAGTATACTGTATGTACCAGTACTGATGCAGCAACAGCTTTTAGTTGCTATGCTGTGGTCTAGCATCTGCACTGAGTGGGATAAAATCTAATTAGCTTGATTATAAAATCGAACCTACAACAGGACAGGGTGCTGCTGGAAGGAAATGGATGTAAAAATCATTAGTGGTAGCATGCCATCTGTATCTATAGACTAAGCCATGAAAAAGAGGGGTATATTGTAATGACGCATGCTACTTCAACCATTGTGGCTATATAGATTTGTATTGTGGTTTGGAAAGCATCCCAGTAACAGGCTGCCTGACGGCAAGCCGGGAATGCAGCTGACCTGACAGTAGCGTTCCATGTGGTAGCTGGATAATGAAGTTAACTGATGGTTGAACACGAAGCATCTTGAAAACAAAAGTGAAAAGCTGTGCTTGGCTGTCAGTAACCTCAATATAATTATTTCTTTTGACATATTACATGTCAACAGATTAAAAGCAATGTTGCTGATGTAATAGCAAAGCTGTACGCTCAATATCACAAGAAAAAAGGACTCTCAAACATTGTCAACAAAGGTGGGTCATCAGAAAGGATGCAGCATTGACTGAAGTGATTTTTGCTGTGGTACAATAGCGCTGCATTTGTTTATGGCTGAATGCCCAAATATTTGACTAAACTGCTTTATAAGATTGCTTTGAACATCAGCCTTTAGACATGATGGGAATAATTCCCACTATTGACTTACAGAACATTCTGCATGTTTGTGTATGTAAGGTTTCTGGATTTCTCTGCAACTCTGCACAGTCCATTTACTCTAAAGTTCATCATGCTCTTCTATCTTGTCATCAGAAGTATTTCTAGGAGCGTAATCTTTTGAGATTTGGAGATCAGTAATGCTAATCCAATGTTTGTCTTGTCAACAAGTCTGTTTGAAACTGCTGTTTGTTCTGGATCACAAAATGACATATTGAAAATGGAATTAAGAGTTGAGAGAAAAGTTTTCTGTGCTCTGTTGTCTAATCGTTATGGCTGGTCAATACAGCATTGAACATGTTCCACAGGTTGACCAGAATGTCACTTAAGAAATATCTTTTCAGCAGCTGACATAATATCAATCCAAAAGGGCCTGGCTCTGCTGCCTGACTTCCAGCACACGTACAGATAAGGAGTTATTACTTTCCCAAGCAATCACTAAGCCCTCCCTGCCCTTCATGTATTAGCTTGCAGAAGGTTTCTCCAATACAGAAGCTGGTTTTGCCATCATTCAATACAACTCACTGGGATGACCAATAGTTTCACTGACAGCACCTGAGCTATGTGTCACTTTGTGGCTACTTTTTCCCCTTTCACCAGCCACGACTGATGACACCACTCATGCACGGGCTGTTTCAGCAACAAAACCACACAGTGCCAGTAACTTTTTATAGATCCTTTAAATGTCAGGGCTGAAGCACAGCTCCAAACTGAGGTTGTGACCATAGTCATGGTGGAGAAAGAAACCTCAATGTTCAATGTGACATAACATGATCGAATGCATCTTCCAGAAGGAAAATAGGGCTTCAGATGCCCCTGTTCCCCAGGAAACCAGCAGGCTTGTTGTCATATTTCTCATGTTCTGTAATGTGTCTGTTTTTTTCATGCGGTCCCCAACCACAGCCACCATTAGTGGTGGACTATGCCATGTCGTGACATGGGAACCCTTATAAATGTGTTAAGAGCTGGAGGCATTAGCATTTTGGACGCTACTGAATAGAGCCATTTGTTCCTCTTCCTGTGCCTCCCTGAAAGACTCTATTAAGGGGAGTTTTAGGAATTGCTCTGTTTTGGACATACTGACGTTGGGAAAGCAAAGAGAAAACATTTGACAGTAGATTTTCCTATGAAATGTTTTGTTTTTATTCTCAGCTTTTATCATTAAAAGCCACTGACAAAAAAATTATATCTATTGACTAGAAATATTTTTACAAAGTTTATGAAAAACTGTTCTTGCTGCCAGTGTCTATCAAAGTGTGATACATGTAATACAGACACTGTGTTAAATATTGTTTGCCCTAGAAGGTTACTGTGTGACTGAAGGGGATTCAAATCAAACAGAACAAATCAATAAGAGCAGACTGTGCTTGATTTATGACCTTTTCTAGCTGGGACAGAGAACTAAATTGACCTTACATGCAAAAGAAAACATACTAGTTTTTAACAGACACTAAATTGCAACTATTTCACACTTCAGTCAGGCCTTTTTTATTTACATCCTGACTACACATGTAAGTTGTCACAAAGACGGGATTGTTTAATTTCACCTTGTTTTTTTGGCAACAAGCAGAATTCAAAGTCTTTGACTTATCTCTGATTCCGTCTCATGCTGTGAACACAGCAGGATCTGTGGTCAGTCTAGAGCAGCCTCCTCGCTGTCTGACATCTGAGCTTTCATCTCAAAACGGTTGACAATTTACGTGTTACATGTGGAGTTACTACATCATCCATAATGCATATTCCTCAGCTGCACCTGATGAATAATGGTCGGGTACACTGCATCTTAGCAACGCGCGAACACACCTCTCAGTAGGCAGCTTTGATTCTCTATCACCATTTGTCTTCAGTGCCCAAACGCTCAGCTGCTAATCCAGAATGAGGTTACTGAAAAACAGAACTGATCGAAATGCAAGTGAACTAGATACAGTGTAGCTCTCCAACAGGCAGTTGTAAAACCACATCGATATATTGACTTTTTGGAGTTGTTTTTTTTTTATATTATTATTCCTATGATCTGCTTATTAAGAAGATAAAATACTGATGAATGTGCTTACTAATATATGGAGGAGGGATTTGTTTAAGTCTCATCAATAAACAAAGAATATGTTAAGGTAGAAGACCCTTCTACCTGTTTTTCAATACCCTTTCCCAAAAAACAGATCTACAGTGTATCTTGGTAAGACTATCAGTGAACAAGCTTGTCAGAGGATATGTAGAGAGAAACGTACAAAGAGAAAAGTACAAGGTTTATACAATTATATTACCTTGGCCATTTCTGCCAGCATACCCAATTATGCGTTTGTGGTTTTGCCATTTTCATAAGACTACTGAGATTAACCTTACTGATCCTAATATATATAAAGGTAATATAATTAAAACCAAAATTTAGAGCCAGGCTGACATATCGGATGTCTGATAATATTAGCAGTTATTGGCTTAACAAAGACAGATTGGTGTTAGAGTGCATGTGAATTAGCAGACAAGCCAATCTAAACTAAAAAAAGAAGAATCAGAATATATGTCCTCCTGAAAATTGTTATCAGCACTGACCTCACAGGTCCAATTTTGGTCAAACGGCAACCACAAAAAGCAGCACCAGAAAGCTGCTCCATATGGAGGGATTGATTGATTATAAAATGACACAATATGAGTATTGATCAGGTAGGGACAGAGCAAATGCATTGGACTACTCATCAACAATGACGCCCTACTTGGCAGAATCACATTGGATTCAGGAGTCAAAACATTAACAATCTGGGGCAAAATCCTGCCAAATCCAGGCAGAAACACAAGTGCTATTTTTCAGCACCTACTGCGCTAAGCCTATAAATGACTTACAAAGAGTAAAATAAATATATATGACACCATAATGAAACATATACCCTCTGTCATGACAACAATTAACCAGCCTTTTCAGCGGCAAGGACAACAGGGAACCACACCAATTTTAATTCTTTATACGATGTACAGTGAATTTACCACAAGCTCTCAGGGGCACACAGTTAATGTTACTAAGAATGTTTATTGATTTGTGAAGTGTACATTTGGAGGATGTGCCTAAAAGCAGGGAAAGGGCCATGCACAGTGACTGCAGGCTATTTAGTAAAGAGCTCATTTGGATGAAAATCTATACTGTCACTACAAAAACAAAAGACAGGCAGTTAGACTATAACTGCCATTACATGTAACTGGAAAAGGATGGCCATGTAAAGCTTTTCACTATGACCCAAGAAACAAACTTGATCAATGTACATTGCCATGACACCATATTGATTTTCAGATATTACATTTAACACTTTCTTGGTGATAAATCTTCATTACACTGACATGTGCATGCAGACGTTTACAACACCATCTTTTGATGCTGGAGTATTTTCAGTTTGATTATGTGGTTATTTAAAATCTTTAAACACTATTAGGAGTTCAGGGACAGCACATCCACAGCCCATCAATTTCACCAGGACCATCCCCCAGTTTAACACTACCAACACTGTTTGTCTCTCCTCCCCACTCCCCTCTTCCCAATATTGAAACAAGTAAACAACACCATGCTTTCCAGCGTTTAAATGAAGATAAACCAGGACAAACTCTCCAATTAGCCTACTTTGATGATTCGAGGGTGGCTGAAAGAGGACGTTGCCACAAATGTGCTCTTCGCTACAAAGGTTTCTGGGTCCTGCATCCTGCTTTAGAGCTGAAACAGGGGCGGTGAATTCATAGCTCTTGAATTAATTCATGTGTTCACACCCTCAAGTCTCAGATGAGCCCTGTGAATGTGCCGAGGCAGCAGAACAGGGATGGCCATTAGTGTCCACAGTGGTGCAGCTCTAATGATGATGGTTGAGGACTTGCTGCACTCTGCAATCTGGGCACCAGAGCTCGTGGCTCTGGTCAGACCGGAAAATAATTTCTCAATATGCTCTTGTGATAGCGGCCTTGCCTCATTGGCTGGGAGAAGATAGGAACCAAATGTCTCAGAACAACACCCCATTTGACATACTGAAGGACACATACAGTTTTGATCAAAACAGTCCGTGCCCTCTCTCTTTCATAAAAACGCTTTGCACTGCTGTGCCGAATATCTCTACACATAGAAGTAAGCACTTACAAATTAAGCAAATCAAAGCAAGGGACTCCAGCCTTGGTGCTGTTTTACACACCTGACAGTGACAGAAAAGCACAGCTCCACCACCAGTTTCACCCCCCGACCTCCTGCAGCAAGCAGGAAACTGGAGACATACAGACTTATAAATCAACAACTGTATGTGTGTATGTGTGTGGGAGAGGGTGGGATGATAGGGGGTATTTTGATACCATTTTCACTTCTGGTTCCTGTTGCAGCCAGTGTGGGATCTTTTCAGCCTGAGACTCATAATGAAATCTCCCCACCTAGAGCTTGATCAGTACTACTCCCCCCCGACATAACTCGGGGACAGACATAACCCCACTGGCAATCCATCCACAACCTCAGTATGCACCTCTAGCTACATACAACATGAATCACCACAAAGAAAGTCACCACACTGTAGATGAACATCCATTACTCACAACGCATATTCATTGTGCTTCCATCTCCCAGGGACAGCCAGCATGCAATCAGAAAATTATGTAGGAGGGTCCAAGCCTGGTAGATTATTGTATCTTTTTTTGATTAATTCTTTCAATCACAGTTGTTTCACCATCTGTGTTGAAGTACCATGCTGAGAATTTAGATTACAACTCCTAAACCAGCCAATATAAATGTGTACAATTTACAGACTAATATTGTGAAATTCTGTAACTAATTAACTAACCTTATAAAAAGCTCCAAGTAAAGACGCTGAGATAATGTGAAGATTTCAGCAATTTCATTTAAAATGCATTGTTATCGCTAAAGGTGTGTTAAAAAATTGCTATCACAAGTGAAGTGCAACAACATTCCTGTAGTGATTTGGATCTCCCTGATGCAACAGATCCAAATACCACTGCTGTGATTGCTGTAAAATCCTCCTCTCTTCAATGTGATCCTCCTCTGTCAGCTTACAAAAGCAGCATCAGTCTCTCTTTGTGAAGTTGAGACACGCTCCCCACAAACACACTGGAGAAGACTCATTGTTTTTCACTCTATTTGAGTAGTGCTTTACACTGTGGTTGTGTAGCGAACAAGAGGCAGGATGCTGTTTATTTCATGACTGGGATAGCTGAACCAAACCCAATGAGGAGCAGCTTTGGTCTAAACAGGGTTGAAAAATTAGGCTTTTGTGAAAATGAAGAAAAGAGCAACCAGTGTTGCAAAATGTGCATGAAGGTTCTTTGAGAGCCGGCAACTATGTGCACACTTACTGGAAGGAATGCAGCCTGTGTTATTATGAACAGAGGAGGAGTCTGCCAGTGGGCTGCCCCTCATAGAATAAACATGGTTAATAGCAGTGCTTCTGGCACACTTTCGACCCCAGCTAAAATCTCATTGCACTGCAGGTGGTGTGGGAAACAAAAGAAGGGCTCAAGTATTAAAGAGGCCTCCGTGTGGTAGTAATAACATTCGATGCGGAACAATATAGGAAGACCTGTCTGTAACCTTCAAACTCTCTGCACCTCTTCCAATCCTGAACCACAGGAAGAAGCAAAGCCATCTGTAACTTTGGTTTGGCTGGAAATGGGCAGCCAGGGACTGCTCAGTGCTCTGGGTTACGCTCCAAATGTTTCACCAGCAGGTGAGTTATGCCACATGGCAGAGCCAAGGGGCCCATACAGCACCAGTTACAACAAAAAGACAAGCACCCTGGGGGAATCAGACCTGTGGACAGAGTTTCATGAGGGCGTGTTGGCCACTGCATCAGCACCTTCACACTCTAAAAAGGATAACCACATATCCATGACATCGGGTGCAAACTGTGGCTCAGCTGGGGCAAGTGGCTGTTACAAAGGGTTTACTGAGGTGTAAAATGGTTTTAAAAAACAGGAGGTATGAATTTCTTATCATATAGTGGAGGGAAGGTTCACGTGAACCCATCAGCTGTCAGAAAACTGACAGACCACAAAGCTAATGGTGTCAATTATACTGGCTTTTTAGGTGAGTTCTGCAAACAGCCTGTGTCAAACTGTCATCCCATGAGCACCATGGCTCCTAAATTATCATGACCTCTGCAGCGTTGGCAGTCTCTTGTTCAACTGTTTTTATGGAGTGAATAAATCGCAGAGGTGACGTCAGCATGACTTGAAAGGGCTTCAGATTAATAAATCTATTTTTCAAAAGACAACGCATGCTAAACAGGTGTTATTCCCCTTTTAGTACCACTGGGGCACATTCTAGCCCAGAGTCTGAATAAGTCCATCTGCAATATGGTGTGAAAAGAGTCATGTAGCAGTTGCACAACTCTGGTGTTTGCACTGGTTCAAGGATAAGCAAACTGCCATTAAAAGACTAAATTAAGAGTGAACTCCGTGGACCAAGATTCTGACTTCTATTTTCTCTACAATGTGAAGACTTTTTTCCCTTTACTACAATTAATTCATAGGCGAAGTCATGCATGACTGACTAGAATTTAATCTGCAGCTTTGAGAGAATTTGTGAGACACAAGTGGTCTGTCAGCGGCTGGTGTGTGACTATATGAAACAAAGTTAAACCACGATTTCTCTCAATAATAATCCTGCTTCTGTTATCATACTTGTGGCAGATGCTAAAGAATTAGAGGCAAAGCCGTCTAAAAAATGCTGTCACTCTCTCATGAAAATAAATAAAAAATCACGGCGGCATGAAGTCAATTTAAATGCAAATGTAAATGTTAAAGACAACAGAACAGTACTCTATGTCAAGGATTTGTGGTGAAGAAGGTGAGTTAAAGAAGAAGACCACACTGACTGGTGCAGGTTGCATGGTGCCTCCAAGTTGTGACACGCCTCAGGAAACCAGAAGGGTAAACAGAAAAGCCACAGAGAATTGAGCATCTATCCAAGAAAAAGCCAAGTTTCAAAAGCCTGCGTTGTATGTCATACGAAGACTGATGGGAGCATTTCCAAGCTGAATCCCAGAAGAACAAAACAGGATTTCTGTAGGATCACCTCTATTGATCTGTTTTTGTTTATCTAAGCCATCGCTTCAAGCCTTTAAGCTGTTTCAAATTGGCAAAGCACTCTGACTGAAACGGTGTAGGGTTTGTTTGTACACAGTCTAAAGAATTTTCTCCTGGACGGATGTGGACTGTGTTGTAATCTGACCAGAGCCTGAATTTCTACTACAAAGTAATGAACCCAAAACAGACCAAGTCCAGATTTTTACCGTACAGATGTCTGCTGTACAGGAACAAGAGGCAGTTTCATTTCCCTTGTCGTGTTTTAACTTGTTGTGTAGACAGTTTCATGAAGCTCTTTATCAAAGTGATTTAAGTGATGCACAACATCTAAATAACAATTTGTCAGGTAGGGCAACACAAGTCCAGCCCTAGATAAGCTGAATCTTCATTGATGAATGTACGCCTACAAGCCAAAAGAACTGGGCTGCAGGCCACTATTTATATCTACTAAGTCTTTGCTCCTTCTCCTATCAATAGAATGAATCTGAAACAAACATCTGTTTTCTACCCCCCACAACATATCTGCAATTTCCCAACAAATTAAATTAGCATTCCACTGTAAATCATGCAATGCCTTTGTGTCATCATTATTTTCCTTCTTAAGTTGCCATTGTGCTAGTTTATTGCAGTTATTCTGTAGTTTTCATTCTGTGTTTAAGAAGCTCACAGTTCACACAACAAAAACACAAAACACAAAAATACAGTGTTTTCTCACCCTTGGGATCGTGGCCGGGAGAACAACCCTGCAGCTGTATTTCTGAAAAGGATCAGAGAATGCATGATATTTCCAAGAATAACCTTAACAGACTTGTAGGAAGAGCATTGTGTGTAAAGAGTGGAAATTGTAATCTATTTTAAATGGTGTTATTATAGTGCAAAAAAGGTTCAAACAGAAAAGGCCAACGTTCACAATCACTATCAAAGAAGACACATACTGTGATCTATCTACTCTATTATTTTCCTAGAGTACCAAGCTTCTGCATTACTGTGTTTACATGCTGTAATTTTGTAATTTCTAATTATGGTGGATGCTACACTGGTTGGCATTTCATAATGAGCCCTCCACACAGAATTAGCTTTACTCTAGTAGTTGTGTTCAGGAAAGCCGGCATTACACTGATTACCTAATGCAATTAAACAGTTTTTACCCCTCCCACTGCCCTCTTATGGGTTCCAATTAGTCAATTTGTGACTAAAATGCTAAGCAATTTAACACCAAGTTTAAGCCTTTAAGCCTCAACATCATAATACCTAGCCAGAGTGAGACCTTGTGACTGGTCTCACTTTGCGAGCCAAACCACCCCCCGACACTCATTAAAACTCCACTGTGAACCACAAAAAATGTTACAAGGTGAGATTATCTGCAATCCGATATGAGTCCATAAAAACATGCTCTGCAAGAAAGTCTTAGTTTATGCCCAAAAATCTGGAGTTAATGAGGTCAAGTAGGTCCGTAGTTCATAGCTGGTGGTCTGCGGGTCGCACAAAAATGGAGAGTGGAGCGCCCTCCAAGCTGATGAATTAATTTGGATTCGTACCAGCTTGGCAAGATTCTTTCACTCAACATTTGCTCTGTCTGGGGGTGAGTACATTAAGAAGCAGACATGATGAGTTCTGGTGCTTTGTGGGAAACCCTAAAGGGAAACTGCAAAGGCTTTCACAAACTGCTGAAAATTCGAGGGAAAGTATAAGGCTGCAACACAAAAACCGTCTGTGCAAGAAATGAGACAATACTGGATGATCAAGGACAGAATGTCTCTATTCATTTTTTATATCATAAATAAAGTCTATAAAAGCTTGTTTTCCCAGATTAGGTAATTTGTTGCCTGCACATTCTGCAACTACAACTACAATCAAATCAAATCTACATTTTGGGACAAATCAAAATCAACACAATTGTAGCAATTAAGGACAAAAATGGATTATATGTATAGCTCATGTGTTCGCCCATTTAGCAAATTGACCACTCAGCAGCTCAGCCTCTTTGTTTCATGATTCTAATCACGCTTGATCTCCTCTCTAATCTTCCATTTGGAGGATAGTGCTGTTCTTGACTCCAGGCCTCACTGGGCCAGTAAACAGGCTCTTACTATGCAGAGCAGACACCGGGCTCGCATGTTCACACCAAATCAACATACATGGAACTGCACTGGCTTAGGGCTCCCAGCAGTCCACTTACAGCACCCAGCAGAGCCCAGCACGGTGTTATGAGGTCCCAGGAGAGGCTTCTGGACATAGAACATCACTGCCCTCACAGCAGACCCTGTCACACAGACACATATTACTCACCTTCTTCTAGACAGACTGCGAAAAGGACTTAAGGGATCTATTATCTCATACAAATGATAAACTGTGGCTCTGTGAATGGCAGAGTAGTCTGTTAAGTTCAGGCTGGAGTCTCTCAACAACTAATGGATTTAATGCTCTGAAATTTTGTACAGTAGTTAACACGGTGAACATGTCGAACATTATACTTGCTGATTACATTATACATTGTTGGGACTGTGCAACCACCTCTTTTACCTCAGATGCTACAATCAAGGCAGGGGAGTATACGACTGAGAGCCACAAAAGTAGAGTCTCGTTACATTTTGTTTAATGCTTCATTGTAAATCTGCACGAAGGTTCTAAACAAATCAGATGTTACTATGTTATTTTTAACTGATGAGTACATCATTCCAAATGTAATAAGAAACAGGCCTTTCCATGTGGTCACTGTATGTAAACAACTACTTCATATACATAAAATGTGCTATATTATACTATGTATGGTTATTTGGATATGAAATGAGTCACAGTATATCAGAATAGGTTCTGGTCACATGGCCAACCCGTATACATTGTCACTGTGAGCATGTTAGCTTGCTGGCATTAGCATTCAGCTTAAAGCACCACTGTGCCAAAGTACAGGGTTAGGGTTAGGGTTAGAATGACTCCTAGAATGACTGTTCTAGGATCAGGCTCTCCCTGTCTCTCTCTCTCACACACACACACCTACACCTGGCCCCTTCTCCCACTGCGCATGCGGTTTCAGCCAGTCGGCTCTACTATTGTTCAGCCAACAGCGTAGAAGAACTACAGACTCCAGTCGACACTAATGAGAAATATCATCTGGTTGGTAAAAAGAAAACTAGCGGTTCAATAGTTTGAGGTGGTTCGGATTTCCGGCAGAAAAAACATACTTTGTAGAGTATGTCACAAAGAGCTCACAT
>JAUMHL010000025.1:4254745-4267322 GCA_032362345.1 Sandelia bainsii
CCGACTCACTAATGTGAAACATTTCAGACTGACCACAGACATATGGTCAAGTCAGACGTGTGAGTCCTACATGAGAATGAACATTGTATAGAAGACATAAAAACAGTTTGTCTCCAAACGAGCTATTTCCCTCAGTATCAGGGAATTTCTTTTTAAATTTTAAGTTTACATCATTGTGACTTTCTTTACTTCAGTCATTGTTAGAAAACAAGATAAAAACATGTCTCAGTTATAAATTCTGATGACAGTCTGTTGTAATAACAGTCTTATAATTAATTCTCATAATGCCTTTGAATTGAACCTGAAATGTTTTGTACAAGAAAATAAGATAAGATAAGATAAGATAAGATAAGATAAGATGAACATTTATTAGTCCCACAAGTGGTAAATTTGCATTGTTACGGCAGTACAAGGTTAAGAGCAGCAGAGAGTTAAAGTACACAAAGAATAATATGATATATAAAAAAGAAACACAGGAAAAATATTGCACAGAAACATATTGCACAGAGGAGGACTGTTGCACACAGAGAATATTGCACATAAGAGGATTTCACTTGTCAGTCCATGGTGTTTGAATGTGTGTGTATGTTTGTGTGTGTGTGTGTGTGTGTGTGTGTGGTCAGCTGCAAGATGTTGGTTGTACAGTCTGACAGCAGCTGGAAGAAAAGACCTTCTGAATCTCTCCTTCCCACACCGTGGGTGCAGCAGCCGGTCACTGAAGGAGCTGCTCAGTGCTCTCAGAGTCTCGTGCATGGGGTGGGAGATGTTGTCCAATAGGGATAGTAGCTTAGCCACCATTCTCCTGTCAGTCACAGCCTCCACTGGGTCCAGAGGGCATCCTATAACAGAGCTGGCCCTTTCGGATCAGCCTGTTCAGTCTCTTCCTGTCCCCAGCGGTGATGCTGCTGCCCCAGCAGACCACACCGTGAAAGATGGCTGATGCCACTACAGAGGATACCAGGATATAAAAGGTATATCGTGACCAAAATATCTAGCCAAAATATACCGGAATATGGATTTTTGTTCATAGCGCCCAGAAAATAAAATAAAATCTGCATCAGTAAACAACAAAGCACTAATGTCATTATACAAAGTTACAGACAGAACTGACCACACATGATAGCAGAGGAGCTCATACTCCCCACAGCTTTACATGTTAATGAGTTTGATGCAAGGTTTTTCTATCATTGTTTTGTTGAGGTGGGGCGTGAAAATATTTCTTCCTGCCAAGTGGGGAATCATAGAAAAAGTTTGAGAACCACTGTACTAAGTTATGTTACAGTGATTAACACAATAACACAAAACAATTAGTCAATCAATTAACTGGCAATAAATTATTCACTAACAATTTACGTCTAAGTCATTTATTTAGTCAAAATATTTGCATGTTCCAGCTTCTGTAGTATCACTGCAAATTAAACGGGGTGTTGGGTTTGGATTGTTTTGGCTGGACAAAACAAGCTACTTGATATGTGGGAAATTGTGAAGGCTAATTCCATTAAGTTAACTGGTAAACAGCACCAGCTTCACAGCATCATTGAATGAGGCGTGTTTCACTTCTGCCCCGGTACGTCCTCTATGTCCCCTGCCTGTCACATGTGTCCTCCCTCATCCTCCATGCCCTTCACTTCTACGTCCCAAGGGTCCTCTTGTAACCTTATCCATGCAGCCACTCACAATACCCTTCATGAGACACAATGCCAGGGATACCACACTCCTCTGTTCCATTCTCTACATTTGTCACTTTTATTCTTATGCTCTTTGTTCCTCTTACCTCTGAATGCATGAGTTATCCCAAATTGAACCCGCAATTGAAATGGAAATCACCCCTGTACTGCAGTGGCTCTAGAGCAATAACTTCTTACTCTTTGAGGCATAGTTGTCATGTTTGTTGTTCCTTGGAGAATCTTATGGTTGTGTTGCCCTTTTCACCGAGGTTCTTAACATAAACATTGAATTTAGCGGATATGTACCCTGCAATTCAACAGCTGTGTTATAAATCTGAGCTGGCATCCAAGAATTGGGACAATTCGAATGGAAAATGAGTCTGAAGCTGACAGTCCCGCACAGTGGGATCACAATTCCTCTCATAAAACATCCCCTTATTCATTCTCTTTATCGGTTATGGTTTTCATTTGAACATAATAAAAAATGATTAATTAAACATAACAATTACAATTCTACAGCCACAAGGTAGAAAAGCAGTATATGTTACAGGCTTTGCACTGAATCCAATAGAGGGTAGAAAATTCCCATGAAAAACAAATTCCCTAACAGCCTGGAGGGAAGGATAATAACACAACAAGTGGAAGATGTGTGGAAATGTTGTCACTTGGACATAACAATATGAGACATTCTATTTTTTTTCTGAATGATGACATGTAAGCACAAGACATTATGAAAGACGTGAAAGGCTGTAGCTAGCAGCAAATAACAATACATCTTGGTAAAATGTTCTGTTTATGAGAAAACAGCCTGTGCACCATGGAGAAAGGACAATGACAGACTAAGCTATACCTTCAGGCAGGGAGGTGTGTATGGCTCATCACCAGTGTTGGCTAGTGGCCTCTCCATCCCCTCCTGCTGAGAAAACGAGGCACTGAACACATGAGATAACATTGACCCCACTGTGGGTTTGTCCTTGAGTATAAACTTTACTGATTAATTGTCTGTGCATTGCCAGAGGCCATTGATCATGTTCACCCAGTGGCCCTCGATGATGCAGTGGCTTGTTAAATAAGAAATAAACCTTGATTCCTATGATCATCACCTCTTATCTATGCACTCTCCTCCATCAGAGGCAGATGGGGGATGGAGGAGGGTGCACTCTCTTCTGAATCCCTTGCAGGTATGATAAAAAAAAATCTGATAAATAAATATGCACATTGCCAGAAAGCAGGCAAGGAAATGAATATTTCATGTAGCCAAACACATTTCCAGAACAAGCTGACTAGAATGTGCTTTTCCGCCTGTCATCGGCGACAAACATGAAAGAGGAGGGTTCAGGTACACCAGCGCTGCAGCACTCTCGACTCTGCCTGCAGCGCACGGAGCATGAGTCGTCACTGTAATTGTTCGTTGTGCCAGAGCCTGAGCTGAACCTCAATTAGAGTCTGGTTACTTGCTAGGCTCCTCACCTTCCCACCGTGTCTGACAGCCACTGCCGAACACACCCTCTTAACATCTCAACACCACCAGGTATCACTGCAGTGTTTGCCATTACAGCTAAGGTTTGTACTTTATGTCCATGACTTGTTCACACGTACAGTACACACAAAATTAAATCCAGTAACTTAGTCTAGACAGGGTGATAAGAGGGCAGCTTAAATGGACAATTAGTCAGATACAACAATTCACTCCTGCTCGCTGTTGTCAGCCTGCTTTCTCCAATCTCTAATAGCCATCTGATACTCCAGTTGCATCCGACAGACTGAATTATAGCCTGAAATTACATTGCTGATGCTGATAAGGAATGCATCTGTGCACAGATAAGACACGGATAAAACAGTATGTGCCAGATATAAAACATATATAATATATATATATAAATCAAATATGGAAAGTTCAGCTTCCACCCCTCTCTGGCTCAAGTTACATCCACCTATCACTGAGGAGTTGGGGGACACAATGAATCTGGATTCGCACATCTTTCAGTCTGAGCTGCTAAGGCCAGGTGTACAGAGCTGCAAAGAAAGGACTCTCTGTGTCTCATCCTTTCCCCTTTTCAATCTCAACCCTTTATTCTGCTATGCTGTACACAAGCAATACACTGAGTACACACAGACTGTCAGTGCAAACATGTTTGTTCGAAAGCAAGCATGTTTGAACAGGTAAAGACAAAATCACTGCGTACCTCTATCATTCACACATTCAATGTACTTCCTGGCTCAGAATGAATTAGTGAAGACACACACAAACACACGCACAAAAGATGGAAACAATTCAGCAAGGTAAGCTTAGGTGTTTTTATCACTTCTCTGTGACAGTTTCAGCCTGATACACTGAAGTGTCATTCATGTGCAACTGGAAGTTTGATCTCACCAGTAACCATAACGGGGTGTTTTATTTGTTAGCTCACCAGCCACTGATGTATGAAGAATGAGTGTGTCTGCAGCTACAAAGAATGTACTGTTTCCTGCGTTTTGTAATCAGAATGATTAAAAGGATGAAAAAGGTCCATGAAATGCGTCAGGTCGGAGCTGCATATTAAGTGGCAAGAGGGCTGGCTGACATGGAGCGGCTGGGAGATGGTCGACACTTTTGCTTGTCCAATTACTGGCTCTCGCTCAAATTGTTTGGTGAGAAGCATTCGACCTACTTCTGGACACAAAGCACCACTGCCCTGAATACAGAGAGGCTGGGGACCACGTGTGATGACAAGTGCCATTAGAGGCTCTTGTCTTTGGCCTAGAAATTTAATTTAGGCAACTTACCTGATGTGTGATAATTCTGTTTATGAACACTGGAGAACCTATGTGCTTTTGGCATGTTCTGCTGGGATGAACTGGGGAAACTAAAGAGGAAAAATAGAAAATAAATTGGAGAGGAGCTCGAGATGATCCATTAATGGCAGTTTGACCTTCACAAGGTCTTTACATTTAACATTAAGCAGCAGCAGTGTCTCCGGTAAAAGTAGCAGCACCACCGGTTCTAACAGAAGTATTATTAGGAGTGGCAGCATATATACGATAGAACCATATTTCTTCAGTTTTAGAAAATGTGCCACAAGCTGTCAATATAGGGCACGAGGACTGTGTTATCAACAATAAAACATGAGCATCAAAAGGAATACAAATATCAAATTATGGGTAAACTAAGAAACACTTCTCTGTTTCCTGGGATTCCCTCAAAGGCGTCATCTGTAATGAGAAGCTACACAACATTTGAATTTGCATCATTTCCACATAGTGTGAGTGATACATCTGCATACCTAAATAAATATTCATATTGAGGGATTCATTTAAACCATGTGAGATAAAGCCTGTCTATAAATGCAACAAACACAACAAGCACACATAGCAACAACTGTTTCAGCCACATCCCCATCAATTACACATCACAGCCATATAGGTAGCAACCACACATCTTTTGATTAAAATGTCACTGTAATGTGATTTTAATCGCACTCATTAATGTTTCATCAGTCATTCTAATCTTGAGTCCCGCGTGCTTTATTCTTGTCCAACAGCAAGCCATGCAACAGAGAGCAAGTGAGGGAAAGGTTTAAAGAAAGAGGATGTGGAAAAACAAGTTTCCTTTCTCCAAAGTACACTGTTAGTACTTTCAGGTTAGTTTTTAAATACTTTGGATGTTGAAAAAAAAGGGATGGAAAAAAAAGTTATCAGCAACTGGCTCGTTTTTATACTGTAGTGTAACACAACCTTTTACAGACTCACAAGGCTGTTTCTAGTGCCACATGAAACCGCTTATCTTTCACAGTATAAGAATAAATCTGCTGAAATGGCATACGCACTTCTACATTAAAATCTGCACACAAACTAGAACTGCAGTTCAACCGTCAGCAGGGATTCCACTCGTGCATTTTTCCTGCTACACAAACTGCAACCATCCCTGTGACTATCACAGCACATACTAAAAGAAATGTAGGCATTTATTGCCAATAAGGGAACAAGATATTACTACAGAGCACATTGGGTGACGAGGTATGATTCAGTCCTGCAGCTCATGAGAAGCAGCTATAACCAAGCTGAAATCATTAGTAGGTGATGGGAAATGTAGTGGTAAATAAGAGGTCTCTAGGCTGTGATTATTATCATACTGGATTCTTATAATTCATATTCATTCATATACATATAAATAAATTAATGTAACTTCAGGCTGACATATTCATATGTTCATATTTACAAACAATACAATACATTTAAATGATGTTGTTCACTCTGAAAGCTTGATGATAATATGTTCTTGTAAAAAAAAAAAGTGCCTACGCAGGTGGGTAAACTAGGTTAGCTCTCTCCATGTTCCTCTCCTGTCTCTGCTTATGACTAAACTATAAGTCTAGTTATTATTCCACTCGTGAAAAACTGAAGCAGTCGTGACTATATTTCCCAGTAACTAAAAAAATCCGTTATTTTACTACCTTCATTGTTTCCACCTTAATTTCCAACCACCTGTCAATGAGAGTATATACCGCCCGTACAGGTGCCTGCTGTGAGCTCCGTCATCAAAGCTAGCTTAAATTTGTATCCAGCACAACAACTAATAACACTTTTTTAGGCAGAAATAATTTTTACAATACGCATTATTTTTGACTCAGGCGACAAGAAAAAAACACACAAAATGGTGTAAGCTCACCTTCAGGTACACCTCATGTCGCGGCAGCCGTTCAGAAAGTTGAATTTTCTCCACCGCTGGAAGAAGAGGGAGGTTTGACTGGTAACGTGACGCCGCTTCGCCTCGCACTCAGTCTGAACCGGAGTCCCTCTGCCTCCCCCTCCTCCTCCTGCTTTTCCTCCTCCTCCCGCGGATGCTACTATCGCTCCACCACCACCACCCCTCGCCTGTGTAAAAAAAAAAAAAGTAATAGCGGTTTCTTCCTCCTCCTCCACAAACACAGACTCAAAGAAAAGAAGGGACCCTATCGCAGTCAATAGGTTTAACAAAACCCCATGGCAACGCAGAGAAAGCCGTGCGCAACTTCCCCACGTTGTGACCGGGTTAAAGTCTCCCCCCGACACACACACACACACACACACCTAAAAAACAGTGACAGGGGAATTATTCCCAAGAATGAGCAGGTTTTTACTGGGAGGAGGCGGCGGGGACAGGGGAGCAGTAAACTACTCCTGGTGAGGATGCTGTTCAAATATGGATGAGAGGAAAATAGCATTTAAATCTGGTGGAGGTCCAGTAAGATTAACCTCTATATTACCCTCTGCACAGCCTATCCCAGTTCATACACTTATTCAGTCAGTTTGCCTATAGGTTTAGGACTTAATTGTATTAATTTTATTACCTTATTTCCAATTCATATTTTTTTTTAAAAACTTAACAGAGCAAAGCATGGTTTATAATTCATTGACCACCGATCTACAGATTTTAAGTGCCTTGCTCATAACCCTTTCAATAATGCAAAAGACTAATGACTCAGCCCGTTATTTATCTATTGATATTAGTTTTTTTTCTATTGATATTAATCTCACTCCTTTCATTATGCAGAATGATTCACTGTATGAGTCTGATACTAGAAGAAGTCCTGAGCTCACCTTACCTCTGACCTCAAGAAGCATGATCATGCAGAATCACAGCTAGCTGGGGTGCCAGAGATGAAAACTAACGGTAGGAAGTTCAGCACAGGGATAACAGTCAATACTACATTAACAACGGTCGAAATGTTCAATAAAAAAAAAAACTAATTTCTGAAAGTTTGTCTTTGCATGGTGATAATGAATGTCTCTCTACATTTATTTAATATAAACAACCTCACCACACTAAAAAAAAATTAAACCTCAACAAACGTTTAAATTTCATTCAGGTAATTGAACGTAACTCAGTTAAGATTATTTAACATAATAGTTAGATAAACTTAAAATAGTTAAGTTCATCTAAAGATCTAGTTTATCTATAAGTTATATGAACTTAACTGAGTTATGTTTCACATAAGTTATGTTCAACTTATATAACTCAGTTACCTGCAACTTTTTGTATAGGTTTCATTTTTTTTGACTGTGGGGAAGTTTTATATATTAAATAAATGTAGAAAGACATTCATTATCACTACGCAAAGACAAACTTTCAGAAATTCGGCTTCTTCAGTTTCTACAAAACTGAACATTTCAAGCTTTGTTAACGTAGTATTCACTGCATGCCTCTTGTATTGAATTACATTACATTAACAGGTGCTCATACTGTGGTGTCAACCTGCTGGTATATCAGCAGCGTTCATGCCTTTCATCATAATGCCAGCTCATGTGTTGTAGACTAATAGTGTCTGTAGGGATCTGTGATTTCAGTACCCCTGACAGCACACCATCATTAAGAACTCTATGCATCAGAGGAGCAGGGAGTAAAGGTCGGCTAGAAATCAATTTATCCAATAACCTCAGACCCACAGACAGGAATGGAGTCGATTTCCAAGCTGTAAATGACGAGGTGGGAAGGCGCTCTTACCGTTGCCGGTAATGTCCAGAAGCTCGGTTGCTGTCATCTCTGACTCAGTGGGTCATTTTTGATTTTTCTTGTTTGTTTTCATACATAAAAACTGACTTAATTTAGATTCAGCAATTAAAATGTCTGTATTTAATGACAGCAGAAGTGAAAAGGCGTCTCCTCCAGATGCTTCTAGCTACCACCATCTCCTCACACTCTGACGACAGCTGTCACATGTGCTGCAGTCAGTGATGAGTTTCAGTATGGTCCTGAAACCTGTCCAGCACTGTTTTTCCTCCAAAGCTACTATAAGGATGTCATCTAATAAAAAGGTAACTATTTATAATTGCACCATATTAGACGGTTTGTTATAGTACACTACTGTTTTTGCTGTAATACTTGTTGTAATTTTACTATTTGAGTATAATCCATGTAGGGCCATCGCCAGTATTGTAGAAATACCAATTTTCCCCAGCCTCCAAAACGAAAGTTTATACTATTTGTTAATTTATGTGCATTTTTAAAAAAAGATTTATTTAGTTAAACTGTTCAATGTACAATATCCTGTGAATGTAAGTTCTCAAATGTAAGTGAACTATAAGTGCTGTTTCAAAGTGCTTTCCACACATATTTCTTCAGATTTGCTGCTCTAGAATTATTCAGATTTAGATGTTTTCAAAGGTACTGTAATATGTCATTAAAATACCCACATGTACATTTAGAACTGTAGGATGTAAACTCTTTCCAGGTTTCTTTACCCACCCAGAATAATTCCCAGAATACATTATCATTAGCGTCCTTGCTGATAGCTACACCCATGGATCCATGCATAAACTGTACATTGTTAAATGTTTGGAATCACACATAGGTGAAAGAGTCTATGACAAGAGAAAAAAGTAGTCTCCTGTGAGTAAGTGGTTCTCTTGTGCAGTACACCAGAACAGTGAATGGTCTCAATAAGTCTGAAGGTAACAGAATCACAGAGTACAGAGTTCTGAGCCAGGTCATCTCCCTCTCTTGTCCACAGTGGATTCATCTTCATCCAACTGGCACCACAGAGGAAAGACTTAGACCTCTCTGCTACACAGAGAATGGAAATGAACAGATTGGCTTGAATGCAAATAACCTGATTTGGGGTATCATAATCCCACTGAATGGATTACACAATGACTTGACCGAGCAATAAATGTAACAAGACACCTTTGTGAGGTGCTCCGTATTACACTGAGTGCTCTTATCCATTAAAATTAGATTTGGTGGGACATCTGCTTCCTTCTTTTTGAACAGGAACTGCCTCATCTATAAGTGGTAAATGTGATACAGTAGCTTGAATCCAAGTTCTTACCTGACCTTGAGGAGGCCCAGGTTAAAAGCTGGAATATGTAAGATGATTCAGTATGTTCTTACATAATTGTATGTATACTACTATGTATTCTGCTACCATCAAAGTTATTTTTGACATTATTGTTATTATTTGTCTGCAACTTGATGACATCATGTACTTCTGTGCCAGTCAGTATATAGCAATACAATAAAGATGTGATGACACGTGTGGGTTGTTTGCTCATGTTGACAGATGCCTGTCAGTCAAATCTAATCAAACCACACCCGCACGGTCTTGACTGAGCAAGACTCAGGCAGTCTTGACTGAGTTTATTATTTTTGCAAACTTAAAGCTACAGTATGTTACTTTTTATTGAATGTTTTGTTACTAAAAAATATGATCCAAAATGTATCTTAAAGTGGAGAGGTGCAGTCAAAGTCGGCCTAGACTCAGCAGCAGTGCAGATATATTCTCTTGTAAAAGTTTTTAAGCGAGGCTCACCCTTCTAACCAATCAGAGAACTTCAGTTATCTTCGCCAGATTAGTACGTTTCCAAGCATTCTCATTTATTTTAAAGTCATAATGACGACTACCTGAAGCACTGGGCAGAGCAGGGAGAGGGAGGGCTGATTGTTGCATTACCCTTAGTTGCATATTGTAGCTTTCAAGTTATAGGTTAATCCTTACAATATTCTTCAAGGCTACATTCTTTAATTTTCTCTCTATATATTTATCTCTCTATATGAAGTTTTCACTTGGAATCAAATTGACTTCACACATAGAAAAGATGAGTTTCAAGATCAAGATCGCAGTGACCAAAGATGAAACAGTTGCCAGTATGATAACGTTCAAGATTTGTACAATATTTCCTGTGAGTATTACAAAATACCACTGTACTGTAAGCTTTAAACACATACATCTGTTTCTCCAGATCATATTTCATTGTCTCATTGGTACGTGAAACAACACAACCCCAAACAACAACAATGACCCGCTTGCATTTTTTCATACTGCCTTATGTTGCTGTTGTGAGGAAAACCACTTGTGCTGAGTGCAGTATGAAATCAGATTACAGTTAAAATTATCACGGACTGACTTCTTAATTAAAACCATTTCTGTTTTATTTGGTTGCACTGTAAACCAAGCACACTTCAGTCATGTTTTTGCTGAACGGGTTGATGTAACCACAGGTGCGCCAAATCAACCAGAGCTGAAATCTTAAGCAACACTTTGAATTACTTAAAAAAAAATAAACATGGTAACCCAACTTTGCCGGAGCATCAATGCAAACTGTGTAAAAACACTTTTAATTTAGCCTGTTCTCTTATGACTTATGACACTTTTGCTGAAGAAAAAAATAATACTCTTGTGCAAACTTATTACATTGAAACACCTTATTTAGCAAGAACAAACCATAATTAAAGGTTTGATGGGTTATTATTTGCAAGCTTTTTTAACCTGTATATATACTGTCCATTATAGCAGATGACAACCTACAGTACTCTGTAAAGACAGTTTATTTTCATTTCTTTACAAATAATATATATTCAGACTACATTAT
Source organism: Sandelia bainsii (assembly GCA_032362345.1). NCBI lineage: Eukaryota > Metazoa > Chordata > Actinopteri > Anabantiformes > Anabantidae > Sandelia > Sandelia bainsii. The sequence goes on from JAUMHL010000025.1 coordinate 4,265,740, forward strand.
ATCTCAGGTGACATGCTGTTGGCTATGTGACCCATAATAAACCGGGGAAGTAAACTCTAGATATGTAATCGTGGCACCTCCCCAGCTAGACAGGGCAGGGCCTCATTACGTGACAGTGAATGTGAAATTTCCAACGGAGACTGAGCAAGGCGAAAAGAATGAGCTGTTGCAGTCAAAGTAGGGTCTGAAAACAGAGGGTACCTCTGTCAAAAGTGTCAAAGTTCATGGGCAAAGCATGAATGAATGCACCCCCCATCGCCCTGCTTCCTTCTTGTTTTTCCTGATGTGAGCACCCCCCAACACACACACACACACACACACACACACCATCCCTCTTTCTCCTTCTGTATTATGGAATATCACTGTGAGGCAGAAATCCCCTCATTGACGTCTGCAGGACTGCATAATGAGAATAAATGAGCTGGAAGTAAATATGCAGGCTGTGTGCTGTTTGCCGCTCTATACCAGTCAGCCCATAGGCTTTCATCAAAAATGAAGATGGATTGTGTTGCCAAAAGCCCATAACAATGCTGCACAGTGTTTTATTTATCTAGAGTGGAATTCAAAGACCATTTCAGAGGATGTAACATGTACATTAATTCCCATTTGGAATATTTTGTTTATATCCTTTCATCCTTGTTGCTGATATTTATTTTTAAGTTGAACGAGATGGTGATGATCCAATGATGGTGCATATGGCACTTGCGGTGCAATTTCACACGTGCACAACATGTGTTTTTATTACAATAGAAGGAAGGGCAGTGAACCTTGTGAGGCTGTGGCGGCCCACTGATGTGAATCACCAACTCCTCCCCCAGCCTCTTGTAGCTCAGTTGGCGGTTTCATTATGTGTAACACAGGCCACACAGGCACATTTTAAGTCATCACCTAAAGCAGTTCCTCAGTGCAAAGAGGAACATAAACAGTAAACGGTGCACAAGACCCCACATTTGAAATATTCATGAATATCAGCGAGGCAAAGAGTTACCACATTCGAAGATTCGCTCTGTTTTACTCTGTCTGTCTATCTATCCAAACACAAAATGAATTCTTAGCTTTTTTTTCCATAAAAATGAAAACAGAACAACACAGTGCAGCGTAGAACTCTCACAGCTCAGATGTAAACAAACAATAAGTTGTCATGGTGGATTAAAGAGTCGCTTGCCAGCTCTGAAGTCACTGGAGAGAAAATAGTATGTTATCAACTGTGTGTGGGTGCCGAGATGCAAGTCGTTCATCCAAAACTGCAGGTCCACAAATGCTAACATGCAGTACATGCTGCACTGATAAAAAGATGCAGGAAAACTAATCAATCACACATAAGTATACAAATGAAAAGCAATAAATGATTGTTCATGTTCTGGATAGTAGTATAGTCACACACAGAGTATTCTGTTAATCTACCGTGAATAATAAAAGTATTTATAAAATGATGACTAAACTCCAACATTCCAACATTTAAGGAAATATACTTTATATTATATAATTTATTAATTTATTTATTTAAGTTTCCATCCATCCATTTTCTTAACCGCTTGTCCTCGTAAGGGTCACGGGGGGTGCTGGAGCCTATCCCAGCTGTC
>JAUMHL010000025.1:4276412-4297208 GCA_032362345.1 Sandelia bainsii
GTTACTGTGTTTAAGGGGACATTTAAGACAGTGCAGAATGAGCTCCTTGACTGCATGCTATCAGTTGATGGAGAGACAGGTGAAATTTACTTATAAATAGTAAATGACTATATATGATATATGAATATATATATATATATATTTTATATAACTATATATTTCACATGTATTTGTATGTTAATTTAATCTTTTAAAGTATTGTGATGCATAAGAATGGTGCTTTGGTTTAAACTAGTGGTGATATGTGGTTAGAGCGCATCTGAAAACTGACCCCCCCCAAACATAATTTCACCAGCCGCCACTGATATATAATGTGCAAAACCTGCGCCGTGCACGGCAGGTGCATGGTTAGCGTTAGACAAAATGATTAGACATGCTCAATGGAGACGTCCTAGGTGTATCTAAATCTCAATTTGCTGCTCACTATTGAGTGAACTACCTAGTGTACATCATATATGGAGCACTCAACGAGTGAATAAGGAATGGTTTGGGACACAGCAAACTAGCAAACTAACATTTGTTTGTTGAGTTAAATTTACTTTACTTTGACACTGTTGTGGAGGAGTCAACTGTCTAACTTTAATGTACAGTAATTAGCTGAAAGGTACGGTGGCAGCGACAGTCATGAAAATTAACATGAAAGAGTTTCTCGACCAAAAGAAAAGTCATGAAATAAAGAAACATGTTTGAAAAAGCGTATTGAAATAAAATGAAATAAATGGCAACAAAATAGAAAAACTAAAATAATGAATTAATATTTTATAATTATAATCCATTTGTCTATTTAATATTGACCATTTTGGGATTCCATAGCCATGGCCTTGAATTTTCAAAAAGAAGTAAAAGACTTTTCTTTCTCTCTTGTCTTTTCTTTCCTTTCCTAATTTGACATGTGCTTTGCTGTGTTGAATGGTTGATATGCTGCTCTAACAAGTTGTAGGCTTTTTATAAGCAGATTTGCATTTGCCCTAGTGCTAATAATTTGTGTCACGGCGTGACCTTGCATCAGTGGTGAGATCAGTGCTGTGCTGAGGGATTAATATTTAGCAGTCTACTTTATCAAACAGCATCTTAATCTTTAAAGGTCATGTGAATTTGATGTTGAAGTGTGGAGCAAAGATAACCCCAGATGTCTCGTCAGAGGTCAGTGACTGGCACAAATTGATGCACGGACTAAGATCCACCGGGGTGTTCAAGGGTTTCAGATTGCAGTCTCTTCCAAACATAAGTCTGTGTGTAAAAGTTGTGCTCTGCTTCTCTCTGATGGTAGAATCAAGAATTGCAGCTTTTAAGCAAAACATCTCCCTTTCAGTTTTGTTGTCTCAGTTGCCCTCCTCTGGCTGTGTTTGTTCCTACACACATGAAGCCAGACGTCCTGCAAATTTGGCATCCTCAAAACCCCAAAGATTAGACTTCATATGTAATCACAACCTTGAAATGGCTGCTTTCATGATCAGTTTTAACACAGAGATCCACCAAATTTCTATTACCTCCCTTTGTCTAGTCAGACAGCCTGAACTTGATCAAACACCTGACCCAGGGTTGAGGTGGAGGGATTCTCATGATCAAAAAATGTGATGTTTTTTAATTCAATATTCCTTTCAAGCTCCTCTTGACTTTTGAATCCCCTTGCCACTGGGATATCCCATTATTTCCCCCACCATTTCCTCTTGAATATATAATTAAAGTCCTTTTCTACTGTGTCAGCAGGAGGTATTACACAGGTCAATAGCCTAGTGATTTAACACCAGGGAGATGAATCCAAAGAGCTCGCATTCATGCCCTTGAGCAAGGTTCTTGTCCTTAATTGCCCCAGTAAAAATACAGTTGTTCCAATGTGCTGCTGTATGTATAAAACACATCATATTTCTTAAAGAGTTATGTGCTGGGATTGCTATTAATGAACTCCAGCAGCAGTATCATCCTACTTTATGATAGCAATAACATAAAGAAGTCTATTTTCCGCAGCACAGCCATATGCAAAGTAGGGCTGGTCAGTGATTACTTAGTAATTCATCCTGTTATATATAAACTTCTGGCACACAGTTTAGTCCAGAGGGAGAAATGGAGCATAAAAAAGCACACAGTACAGTGTGCAGACTGTTTGGATTCTTTTAAGGGAAAAAAAAAGAAGTTGCATTTAACATTTTCCCCCCGAAGTGCTGGAGAAAAAGCGTCTGAAGCCGAGCTGGCATGTAAATCTACTCCTCCTCAACGCTAGTGCTAAATCCCATTGAGAAGATCTCTGAACTCCACTCTCACCCACACCAACTTCACACCAGCACAGCCTCCTGCCATGTGTCAGTGCCAGTCTAATCTCACACCCCACGCCATCTGCCATCAGCCACCCCCCCAAGCCCCAAGTTTGGCATCCGTCGCCCTATGGGGAGAGACCAAACATACAGTTCACTCCTCTGCACATATTGACCACTTTGACTGATGCTGACTGGAGTGTGCATGTTATCAACCATGACACAGACAGCACTGACAACAAAAGCACCAAAATATAACATTTAAAGCTTTTAGAACTATCAGGAATAAATAAGCTTCATGTTTGGTGCAGCCTACAAACTGTGTTGGTTGTAATGTTTGCCGTTTTCAACAACTTTTGCAGATCTCTTTCTTTTTTCTTTTTTTTTCTCTCAATTTGTAGTTGTGCATTTAAAAAAAAGAAAGAAAGACGCAACCCTAGTTATCAGTCCCAGAGACTGTGTTGCTGTTTACACCCCCTGCTGCCAAAGTGGTTTGAACAGAACAACAGATCTCACAGTGTGTTCGTGAACCACCTTCCACTTGCTCGAGGAAGTTTCTTTTGCTGGTACTTTGTATTTGTGTGTAATGATTAAACAAACTGCTTCAAAAGAAACTATTAGATAACTCCTTAGTTCCTCCTAATGACATCCTAGAAGTAGTTCTGTGTGGTCGAATGGTCGACAATTCCTCCTGAACATTGTGCAGGTCTAATCTACAGCTACAGGAAGTGCTTGTTTGAGGGAATTGCAGCCAAAGTTGGTTCAACCAGTTATTGAAACACTGTTGCCATTAAGTTTTTCACCATCATTGTGTATGTTTAATGGGTGTGTTCAGTAAAGACATGAAAGATCATCAATGCAGCTGAAGTATATGATGATGAGTACAGGTCATTGTTTTATGTTTACATGCCAGGTTTTGACATTTTTGAGATTTTTATTATTATAAAAATCACAGCCCTGTGTCCTAAAAATTACGTTCGTGTAGGACGAAACTGCAGTCCTGATTACGTTTTGATACAGGACTTATTTGTGACTCGATTACGTTTTGTGTTAACGTAATGATCATATGTTCACAGTTAACGTAAATGACAAGTCGCAAATACGTTGATACTGAACGTATTAATGAAATGTTCACAGGTAACATATTTTTGTCCGCCAAAATATCCAATCAGCATCCGGTTTTCTGTCGGCTAAAATGTCTGACGTTACATTTTAACATCCAGATATGTGAGTGTAGCGATATTAAAATGTTATCGGGAATGCAGTTTCGTCCTATACGAACCTAAATTTTAGGAGACAGGGTTGAAAAATCATTATTTGGTGCTTATTATTCATATTTTTGCCCAAATGTATCTAATTACATGTTGTAGAATCTGTTTATTGCTAGTGTCAGAATTTTGTTAATGAGTGATAGAATGAAAAGTAGTTGTGCTGTAATCCAGTGAAAATTATTCACTGCACTTTAGCACGAATTTGCAATTTTACTTCACTAATTGTTGTGTACAAAACACACGAAGGGCTTCTAAAATATGATGTTACATATTGTCGTGTATATATTAAACTATCTAACAATACAAACCTGCAAAATTAGGGCAGAAATGATAAATTAATTATTTCACTAGTAGAAACAATCAATCCCTAAATTGAGAAAATAATCAGATCAATAGATCAGTCCATATTGAAGGTAATCATTAGTTGACCTCCCATAGCTCAAAATTAGTTGCATTAAGATCCATAAGCAGCACTGATCTCATATTAGCAGGCTTTTTGTGCATTAAATATGTTTTTGATATTAGAGTATTTTTACAGTGTAGTATTAATACATTTACATAAGGAAATAATGTGGAAAACACATGCTGCAAACGTCTCTGATGGTTCCACCCCTAAACTGTGATTGGACAGTTGATTGGTTTTCATTTTGACATAAATTATTAATTTCCTTTTAAAAAAGAACAGAATGAACCTCAAACAAACTAGAGTCTTTGATTAAGTGTTAGCAGGTCGATGATTTCCATGATTTGGGCACAGAAAAACAACAGTTATCTCTTCACTTTGTTTTCTGTGTTGGGGTTTGATTAGGTGTGAAAAAATCATGTCAGAATGAAAATAACTACAGCTAAATAACTGACCTCTTAACATATATGATCCTTTTTTTATTTCAGAATTTTTAATCTTCTGTCTGACCCACATGGAATAAGTACATGTTTTGAATGCTATAATTAGTAAATATACTTAAAGGGGGACACTGCAAGACTCATATTTATAATATGACAAACTGTATGATTAAAGTTTGTGGCATATTTAGTAAACTGCATTCATGCTGCTCTGCACAGTGATGTCTTTTTCCTTGGATTTTCTGTTTGTGCAGCTTGAGGTGGTTGTCCTTTTTACAACCACTGTTTCTGTTGCAGGATGCATGAAAAATTTTTATTTTCTGGTCTCAGATGACTCTTCTCATGAAACACGAGATGTAAAAAGCAAATATAAAAAGTTTCATGACCTGCAATGAATTCTAATTGGGGTAAACTTGTTTTTAATTGTGAACAAAAACTGAAATGTATTTTTAAAACTGTACAGCCAGTGGTGACTGGCAAAAGAAAATGTTGGTGCACTGTAATCACATATTTCTTATATTTCACGGTGTTTTGGCTGACACACAAGAACCTGCATATTGCTTTTACACAATGGAAAAGACTAACTGCGTACTCACAAAAAATAACAATGTACACTTGTAATGCTGAATGAATTCAAATCTATTCCTTCACCATGTAGTAAGAACATATTGGTCCTTACATCTTGCAGCATCTTTCATAAAAATGGTCATACAGGAGAATGGCTCTAAGTGCACTCACACAGCTGGGAGTCTGAAGGCTGCAGGGTGCAGTCTGTCATGAATGACGGCTCAGTCAGCCTTGTAAAAAAATCTTGTCCTGATGCAGCAACAACATGTGTCCATCATCTGCACGTGCACGAACACTTCAGTTGCTGCTGCAAATATTTAATTACAGCATGGGAGCACATTCGCCATCCTACTTTAGCCTTGCTAACAAGGCCAGCAGAGGTCCCAATTATTACAGCCGTCAAAACCACTTCTCAAGGGCAACGATCTTTAAAAAAAAAAGCTAAAGTGAGCAGCATAAGAACCTTATTTGATTAATCAGTGCAGCCAGTGTGAAGTGTGTGGCAGGCCCAGAGGGAGCAGGGCAGCGGGTAGGGAGCAAGATCCCTGGCTGGCTGGTGAAACACCGGGGAAGGCTGTTGACAGTCCCCAACCTCATTAGAGGGCTAGTCAGAGGTGCCAGGTTGCAGTGCAGTCTGCTGGAATGTGTCTCCACCTAAACACTGGAAGTGCTCTGAAGCCTGCTGGTGCGTTGTAGCCATGTCAGGCCAAGAGCAGACCCAAAGTCTGTTTGTACCACTGCACTGTTTTGACATTAATTATCCTCCCACAGTCTTGAGGCTGGAGCTCAGAGCCGGCGAGTCGAGGACTTGCTCTTTACTGGTGTCTTTAATTTCCGATGTTAGCTTTAAAATGTTCCTTACAATCTTTGCACAGAGTTTATGTTAGACTTTGTGTTTAAAGGAAATTTTCGCTTTTTGTTTCACAGTCAAGACAACCCGTGCTTTTGGCTCACAGAATTTTATTTAATCAAAAAGCGTCTACAATATGTAATGTGACAGTTTCTTCACCAGCCAAGTGCACAAGTTTCAGATATTAACGCAGCGATGCAAGGCAGATGGAGACATGCCTTGAACAAAACAGACATTAGCAGCTGTACTGAAGAACACTGCCCTGACTCCAGTGCACCAGGACTGGGTTGAAGCTCTGCATCACTGGTGGCATCCTGCAGCTCAGGTAATGTGAGATAAAACTGACAGAGCGATAACATTTTACCCTCCCTAAACGGCTGTGATGGGAGCGAGGTGTGTGCAGAGGAGCAGATGGGGAGGTAAGCAAGCGACACTTGCTTCCTTATTTATCGCAGACTTCAATGAAAATGGTTTGGAATTAGCCATGCCTACCTTGTGTCATCAGTTTAACCTCATTAAAATGAATTAATGCAGCTTTACCTGAGGGAAGACAGATGAAGAACCTGTTGCGAGATAAATTTACTGTACTGTAAAACTACATGAGCCAAGCTTTTCTTTTTTTTTTTGAAGTGCAAAATAGTGTGATACTCTCAGATTGCAAGAGTGACTACAGCTACGCTTCAGCGCTCCCCAGAGAGAGAAACATCACACTATTTACAGCCCAGCTCTGTCCTAAGAAGCAGCTTGAAAAACAACTTGTGTCACTTGCCGGTGGGACCTGGGGCTGAAGTGATTGCAATGCACAGCGCGGTTATCAGCAAACTGCTCTCCACAGCGTCTTCAACTTTGCGTGAACAGCAGTGCTTACCAACAGTGATGCTGAGGTGTATGATCTCCAGTTCATCTAATATCATAAAGAAGCATATTAAGCAATACAGTAAAATGATAAAGGTTATATACATTCAATCAAGCAGATGCTTTCATCCAAAGTGGCGCAGGTAGGGTGACAAACAGATACACGGTGTGCCAAAATGGCACCTAATGTTTATGGATTTTGAATCAAATAACTGTTAGAATGTTTAGTTGTCAAGTTGTTGCCGGTAGAGACAAACCAACACTTACTCTGAGCATTTTGCTCTTTTTATCTCATTGTTCTGGTCTAGCCCACAAACGCTCTCAATAACTTGGTTACCATAGCAACACAGTTTAGGTCGCAGCTTTTAAAGTGTCACTTCCTAGTGACATTGCTAGGCCCACTCTAAGTAATAACATACTACGTAAGCACCTCGTAATGTTGTGCGTGCCCATTCGTTAATGCAACTGTGAGCAGTTCAGACTAGTGCTGTGCGGAAAGTGTTATGTACATGTTACTCTGTCTGGCTTAGCGAGATTGCCATCGTGCTCATTCACACATGAAGCCGACATGTTCAGATACCGTCAGGCGAATGGAAATTGATGAGTGCATGCCTGAAATATGCTGTGTCTGACATCACTTCCTTGTTCACTCATTACTACCTCTGGAACTAACACCCAGTATTTACTGTACAGTCAACTGTAAAGTGAGATATTGGACACAATTCCATGTTATCGCTGACAGCTGCAGAAAGAACATCTTTGCATTAATAAAACACTGCTGTTTGTTATGTATTTTTTATACATTCAAATATGTGTAGGACTAATGTTGTGCATTGTACTGCATAATAAATTGGTAGGTTGTCATTTTGGAGACAACATACTGTTTTTGGATGAGTTTATATATATGAGCTACAGGATGATTCAATAGGCAACTGTTTAATAACACATTTTTTTATAACACATATCTATATACTGTATATAAAGTGACTATATGTAACATACCAACATGAATTCTATTAAATTTGAAATAATAAAATAAATAATAATTATTAATATTGTAATAAAATATATTGCACATGTGAGAAGAAAAGGGGTTAATAGGGGCCCAGGAGCAAGTTTCTGCACCAGGGCCCCCTGGCAGCTTAATGCAGCCATGATTGCTTGCACATGCAAACATTTTAAATGACAAATTTGATCTAATGAATTCAATAAAGTAGAAAAGAAGTAGATAAAGAAATCTAATTATGCTACAGGTTTACTGTGGTCAGTACGTAGCCTCCATTACATCAGGGAGATAATGTTCCATCCAGTGTATAATAAAAGGCAAACGGCAGCCCAGTATATTGGCATACTGACCTTCCCTTGGATTTTGTTGTACTAGCTGCAGCACCCTCACTATCACCATGTTAGTCACATATTCTCTGTTCTCACACATATCTTCTCACATTTCGTTGCTAGCAATCAACACTTGAACGCCTGCCATATTTACCCGTAACGGGGCTTATCACGTAGCTGATGGTCACACTGTCTAATTAGAATATTTGGAACCACCTTATAAATACGTTAAATGTCCTACTTTACCTACTTTACTTTAGATTATATCAGATTCAGTTCAACCCTGTTGGATACCAGTTGGATAGGATAGAATGTGTGCTCTTGGTTTCAGAGCCTCTCCTGTCCGTCAGCCTCTTCCACCTCGCCGTGCTTCGCTCGTCCAGGAAACACAAAGAGAATAAAAAAAGATGGGGGCTCCTGGAGATTTGATGCTTCACATTGATGTTTGAACCAGGTTTTCCAACTATGGCTGTCAAAGGAGTAGCTGAGATGTGAAAGTGCACCTACATCATTCCACTGCACTGCGGTGAAAAAAAGAGACTGAGGTATGAGACTGTAGTGTACAGTACATGCTACACTGAAGCAAGGGTATTGCTCTGGCAACATCAGCATCCTACGATGCCCTTGGCCTGGGTCTCATGATTTACTATTCATGCAAACAGCATTATTAGCATCATTACTATCTATTATTGCTAAACCACAGAAGCAAGAGAAGCTCCATAATATATATAAGTGTACATAGTGTGCAGCAGGGCCCCACATTGAAATGAAAAACATGCACCTCAGGATCATTAAAAGTGTATTATCCTAACAGTGCATCAGTAGACAGCCGCTTTCTTTCACAGCACTCAACGGTCTTCAGACGTTGCTTACACAGCAACTGATCATGGTTGTTTGCACATATCAATGTGTCAAGCCCTTTGTCCTTGAGTTGCACCCTGGAACTAATTTGCAGCTGGTGAGGAGTGTGCAGTCGAAGCCACAAACACCCCAATTAAACTGACATTCAGCTTTCTGCTCACTTGTCTTTCAAAACACACAAGGGCTCAGAAGCCCAGTGAGATGAGTTCACGATTGAAATCCCTCGATCCCTGAGAGAGAGCAGAAGCAATAATTACTGGCTAACACGTTTGATTTATTGTAGCGCCACATTCCCCTGGCATGGTGCTGAAGTACTCAGACCTGCCAGAGTGTGATGCACATACATACTGTAGTTTGGTGATGCAGTGGGTTTCTGGCTTTTTACAGCATGAATATTTAATCTTGTTTTGGATTTGCCAGAACTAGATATGAAATCTGATAAGTGTAGGAGAATATTTCAGAAAATTTAATCATCCATGAAAATTTAACTCCGTGTTTGGTGACCACAGTTTTGAGCTGAAACTAAAGAGAAGGGGACATCTTGAGGCAGGCGGATTGATGATATTGGTGCATCGAGAAGGAAAAAGGCTGAAGACAAACCTGATATCCCCTGAAATTCTTCATCATTGAATCCCTTCTTGGCATATGCCAATGGCTGAGCCACTCACAGGCTTTAAATATCAGCCAGTCAATATGATGTTGAAATAATGAAATAAAACGCCAACAAAATATGTTAACGTGGAGAAGTACAGCAATGTCATTTTTGAAAATATGATACAGACTGTTGCTGAGGCCTGACTCAGTCAAATTTGAGATCACTATAAAAATCCTTTTACTGCAGATCAATCCTGAGCCACAAGGTCAGATGACTTCTTTTTAAGAGCTTTTTGCTTGAGTACATATCTCATTTATTATAGGTTTGCTGTGTCCCTAACAAGGCTTAAATACATATAAACATACTGAATTTCCATTGGAAGCCTGCACAACGCACAACATACTGTACACGCTGGCATTATAATGACATTTATAAAACAGACATTTGGAGAAACATGTGATTTATGAGGGTTGACAGGCTTTAATGGATAATGTATACTGTATTCATGTAAAGGTTACAACAGACAGTCACAATTTCTCATGTACCTTCGTGGTTCCAACACTGCAGCAGCTGCATCTGTTTAACTTATAGTTCATGATTTGGGGCAATTATTTTAATATTTAATGTAAATTACACAATAAATTAAGATTACAAATTTTATACTTGGAGTAAAGCTCGGGGTCCCTTCTTTTTTCTGTCACCTACCAATATGTATTACACTGGATTATGAATAAGTAGTTTCTAATTAAAGAACATCACTGTTCGCTGCATTAATTCCAACTTGGCAGTAATAACTTGAATATTTTAAATGTGAAAGCACTTTAAGTGGAGTGTGTCATAATGATAACAGGGAATCACCCTATCTGTATTATTATTTTTATTATAAAAAATTCTTATGTTCTTTTCCTCCATATCACAAGAAAACCCTTTCTATTCAGTAAATGAAAAAAAAAAAGACTATGGCCATTTTCAAGGATACAAAATGTGTTTCTGTTATTTTGTCTAGCCACATTGCTATGAAGGGGATGGATAGTTATAATAATAAATACTGTAGAAACACCTATCAGCATAATGCAATTCAACACTCAGAGACATCCTCCAAAATGTTCATACAGTTCAATCAACACCTCATCTGAACATTATAATGATAATCAGCTTTTATTGTCATTGATCACATTTTTACATGTTACAACAAAACTTTACTTCTGCATTAAACACCTGGTATAGGGGATGGGCTGGGGTCTAAGCTAGGGTTTGATCCTGCCACCTTCTGCATCCCAGTCTGATACTTATCCCACTGAGCTACCAGGCCGCATAACTTCCATTAAGGCAGGATATATTACAAGAACCTTCTGTATCCTACCTGCTCCATGCACAGTTGATCATTTACAGGTTTACTACACAGGTAAATTAGAGACTGATGCACACGTTGAATATAAAACAGTGTGTTACTGCTCTTAAATGTAACATCTGGTGTTTGTCAGTGTTAACAGTCTGGAGGATGTGTCTTGATTTGTCATTAAACTGTGATGCTGTGAACCAGTCAGGTTACTGTGCAGCAGTTCTGTGCATGGAAGCACACTGATTGTGGCACACTGTCATTATCACTTTGTGAGTGGGTACTGTGCTTTAGTGAACATGAAATTTCAGATACTGTGCTGTAAAAGGATATTGGACCCCCTCCTGATTCCATTCCTGATTTCATGCCAAACTGTTTCAGATTTTTAAAATTTAACATGAAATAAAACCTGAGCAAACAATGTCCAAAATATCACTTTACATCTGACAGTCCAGTAAATAGTGTCAGTTGCAGTAGCAGTATTTAATTAGTGAACAAGGAAGTTATTTCAGACACAGCATAACTTTAGACTATTTTAGGCATGCACTCGTTAAGTGGAGTCACTTTAAGCAAATAGGTTATTTAATACCTAAATCAACAATGTGAAAAACCATCCCCACAACATTACACTGCCCCCTCCATGCTGTTCTTTTTTTCAGAATTCTGTAGTTGTTGTTTTTAGGAGTTGTTTTACTCCAGATGTAACAGGACCCCTGTCTTTCAAACTGTTCGACTCATAGAACATTCTCCCAAAAGGTTTGAGGGTTGTCTAGGTGTGCTGACGAGTCTTAATATTCTTCTGTGTTAGCGGTTGTTTTCACATTTGCCACTCTCCCATGGATGCCTTTTCTGCACAGTGTCTACTGGGTAGTGGAGTCATGATAACTGACCTTTACTGAGGTGAGAGATGCTGCAGTTCATTCGGTTCAGTGAATGTTTTCCTTGGATCTTTTCTGACTTCCTGGACACTGTAGTATTAGATACACACAAAAAACAGAAGAACCTAGGAGGGGGTTTGATATTTTTTCACAGCACTCTAGATAGTGTTATTTTGTCATTTTTCCAAAATGTGCTCATACACAACTGTGTGTGCATTTGGAGAGCCTACTATGTGTCTTCACAGGTAGTTCAGACCCAGGCTAATTAGAGCTGTATTTTAATGTGCTGATGACTCTTCATTAACCTAATCCTCTGATGAATTAACCCTTGTTTTAGTTTTTTTGTGCTGTAAATTTGCCATGGTGATTTCTTTTACAGAAATAAAGAGACAATGAAAGGGATGTGGAGAAATAACAGAAAGAAGTGGAATTTCTGGCAGTGCTGGGAGGTGTGAGTGTTTATTTTCCATCAGTATATACCAGGTGCAGACATCGAAAATGTATTGCAATTTTTCACAGTTGCATGTTTCAGGCCCAAAAGAGGCTAAGACACTTATAGTGGTAATTGTGTTGAAACTTTGTGCATATTTTTAAAGTAAAATACCAAAATAGAGCAACTCACATGTACGTACTGTATGTTGTAACCTCTTTCAACAGTATAGCAGATATAACAAATAACCTGGAAATAAAATATCCATCCATCCATTATTCTAACCACTTTTCCTTGTGAGGGTCACAGGGGCGCTGGAGCCAGCAACTGAGGCACACAGATTCTGGGGCAACAGTTGCCCCAATATGAGGCCCACAGTATGACTTTATTATTAAAATGCAAGACATTCTACTACATAAAAGCACCTTGATTATCCGTTTTTTCTAATCTCCTACAAAACTTTTTTCTATGGTTGAAGCTACATATAAAAACTTTGCTTTGACAACAAACTCATGTTATGGTGAAAAAGTCTGCATGTCATTTTAACAAGAAAAGTTTCTTTTTTTATGACGAAATGCTATGGTTTGTCTCAATAATGAGAGAAAATATGTCATTTTAGCATGAAAGGGATGCATCTTGTTATGATAGGAATAAAGATTTTGATATAGCAAGAGAGATTTTTTTTTTTTTTTTTTGCAGGATAAATCTTACTGTGACAGTATCTTCTGGAGGAAATGTCAAGGATTAAAAGGGAGCATGATCACTGTGCTTTTTCCTTCCTTGTGCCAACCACTCAAACAATACACATCCCAAGCTAAGAAGATGGCGAGGGCAAATGAATTTTGCACTGCCAAAGTAATTTTTTTCATTATTCTATGTGTGTTTAAACAATACAGGTAAATTATTAATTTCTTTAAAACATCATGATTTGTGATTCCTCGCTAACGTGGCAGCAATAGCCACAGCACAGCAAGCACTGCTTGCAGGGCAAAGGGCTTGAAGCTTTGCTCTGATTTGAATGTAATCATCTCTACAATGTGATTCAGTTTTTTGTTTTTTTTGGAGTTTCAGAGCAGGCTATTCTCTCTCTCTCTCTCTCTCTCTCTCTCTTATCGCAGCTCTATGTTACAGATGACAAATTCTCTGGCACATGTTTCGTTTTGTACTATCTCAGGTCTACAGAGAATAATAGGCTGCTATCCTTTTCAGCAGAGCTATTTCGGCAGAGTAACTTTACATGGAGAAAGGGGCGATCCTTGATTGAGCGAGACTACGACAATACGGTGACACAGTGGTTCAATATGTTCAGCTGTAGAAAATTAATAGTCTCGAGGCTGTGAACCGAATCAAGGGCCACATAAATGAGAGTGCTGTGATATAATCAAGCCTTTATTAACGTATCACTTTTTATTATCAACATCTAAAAGAAAGTGTCCTCAGTGCAGCCTTTCCACAAGATGAGTATATTGTGCCATTTTTCATCCAGTTTGCCTAATGATGGCCTCCTCCACCAAACAATTCAGTCTTTTCAGTGTCCCTGCCTTTAGTGCTCTCCATTCTGATAAAGTCTAGATGACATCTTAATAAAGGCTAGATGACCTTTCTCTTGCGGTGCACAATGTATCATCTGTGCGCTCTACACCTGGGCACACAATCTGTTTGGTCTGGTGTTTATATTATTATGATGATGATTGGTTAGAAAAACAGGGAAATCATGCAAATCCATTGGTCTACTTCAACACAAGCACTGCATACAACTCACCCCTGCAGGTTTTTTGTGTCTAAAGCATTAGTTTAATGGCATAGGGCCAGAATATGGGCTTAAGAGGAAGCTATGAAAGGAACATTAGAGTGTTTGTTTTAGAACTTACAGAATGTGCTTCTGTTGGTGTTAGGCAGTGTACTTGAGAAAGTCTAATATGTAATACATGGTGGACCACAGGAAGTGGTTATAAACGACATGGTTTACTGATTTATTGGCAGGATTGATATGGTGCTCTATATTGTTACACATTTAGATATTTTAGTCTTTTACACACACTCTAGAATTAAGTTTTTTTATTTTTTACCTTAACCTTTAAACATCTGGGAGAGTGTGACAGCTGTCAATAATCAGTTGGTCACAAAGCACCTAGCGACTGCTTTCACTGTGTCACCATTATTTAACACGTTTTGCAGGAGACTTTCACTCAAAAGAACTTGTTAGTCTAGGATGTGATCTCCTTTTGGCAAAACAGCTCTATGTCATTGAAAATGTTATGGAAAATTATTTACTGAAGTGAGCGGGAACCCTGAAAACAGCAGTGTTGCTGTTATATTTGTTATAGTACAGCATTCAGTATAAATCAAATTATGGCAAAAGTGTTTTAATTACAAAAAGTGCTTCCTGAGCTTCTCCTCTTTACAAAACTGCTTCAGATCAGCCATATTCTTAGGACGTCTCTCTTGAGGTCATTGCGCTGCATCTCTATTGGGTTGAGGTCTAGCCTAGGAGTTAATGGGCCACTCCAAAAGGCAGATTTTGTGTCTCCAAAGCCATTCTGTAGTAGATTTACAAGTACAAGAAGGTGCTTTCTAGAGGTTATTGCTGCTAAAGGTGGATCACTTTTCTCACCATTGCTCTGCTTTGATGACTGTGTTCAACAAAGAAATGAAAGATCATGACTGTTAGACATATTGAGTTTGTTGACATTTGTGACCTTGGTAAAATAAGATCACATTTCATGACCAAGTTATTCAGAAAACCAGGAAATTGCAAACATTGCCATTACTTTTTCTTTCCACTGTATCTTACAGCATAATGTCAGGGTGCCAGGTCTGGCAGCTGATGGGCATTACAGCAGAACAATGACCCTAAACATCTTACAATGACAAAGAAAATCCAGCTATCGGAGTCAGAGCCTCAGAGCCTAGACCTTTATGCAATAGATGCTGTGGAATAATCTCAGAAGAATCTAACTAAGCTAAAGCAGTTCTGTGAGAAACAATGGCCCAATATTCCTACTGACTGTTGTGTGAATCTAAACTTCAGCTACTGGAGGCTCTTGTTTGAGGTTATTGCTGCCAATTTAAGTTCAACGAGCAATTAAATTGTAGTGTTCACTTACTTTTTCCACCAGCAAATTTAATGTTAATATTTAATGGCAGGTGGTGGTGTTGTGATGGCTTTAGAATGTGATTGGTAAAGTTAAATATGGGTAAAAATAGCATTAACTGTTTTGCCTTTGGTATTAAATTGGCATTAAAATGATCAAAGTTATGGTTGTTTCAGACTCACGTTCAAGTGTCCAGGGGTAAAAATGATAACTGGTATCCAAGAATAAAAGAGCATCAATAGATGTAAAACCCAACCTTTTAAACTTTTTATTTTCTTGCCATGCACACTACAAAAATTGCACATTCTTCTCTGGCACTGATTATTGGCACTCCATGGAAATCGTGTCCTTCAGAACTTTCTAAATATAAAAGTACTTCCTGGGGAGAGTGATCACTCCCAAGTGCTTTGTTCGACTTCAATGTGTTCTGTCTTAAAACTTTCACACCATTAGTTTCTCCCATTTGTGCTATTTAAGTTTTTCAGTTTTATTTATCTATTTGTTTTCTGGCACCAATACAGTGTAACAGTGATCTTCCATAATTAAACCACTGTTCCTTTTTCCAGCCTAACAAGATGACTCAGTGATTGTTTAAATCACAAGTCACTTAGTGATTGTTTTTGCTGTTTTCAAATAGTGTATCGCCCATAATTTCTTTCATTTCTAGGGCTTCTTAGCTGGGGGTAAGTCACCACAAAGCCTCCTCTAAAAGTCCTAGAATGGCCAATTCATTCGTGTTTGCTGGATTTAACACAAAATGATCAATATCAGACCAAACGTCAGAATTTCTGTTTTTATTTGATGCTATTTACACATCAGTGTGTTAAAAATCATAGAACGTAGCACCTTTTGTGTTCTAGCTGTGCAGAAAAGCTAAATAACATGTATGTCTGTGTAGATTCTCAGTCATCCAGGTGAAGTTGAATAGGCCTATTCAAGGCAGGTGTGAGGTGAAACCAACCTGGAGAATAAGTTTGTGGTCACTAACCAACTTCCCTCAGACCGACGAAGCTATTCGGATGAATCGCGAAACGTTTCAACCTTACAAGAATAGATAATTATCCAGATAAATGTAGACATGTAGAGTGTGTGTTATTACAAGCTGCAAGTATAATGAAAAGGCAGTGTTGACTCCATTAATTATTACATCATCAGAGCCAGATCTAGAAAGACATACACATAATGTGCTTGGCTGCACTTTCCTCTGTATTGTAGTGAAAAAAAAAATCCTGTATATTGATGTTTTTGTTATCAACTTCAAACATTTAGAAAATAATTGATGAATCTATCAAAATCATCCTTTACTAGTAAACACATGCTAGGATCTACTCTGTGTATGAATATTACATGAGTGATGTCCATTGAAGTAACACAACTGGTCCGATTTAAAATTATGACTTAAAACATAAATATTACACTGCACATCAGTCTTTAGCTTTTCAGTGATGTCAGGGCGATTCCTGCTGTGGCTTTTAGTTGGCCTCAGTACAAGGACGTAGTTACATTTAAATGTAAATATGTACAGCATACCATGATCAGATTATTATTTTTTGTGGCAGTCACCACAGCGGTGCTATTTCAATTTGCGCCTGCTGCCATACGGGCGCTATTTGGAGAGATGCTCCTATGGATCATATGAGGTATAAGAACAAACAACCTTTCTGAGCAGGACTTGTTGCAAAGTAAACATGAACCATCAACACATAAATTCTCATAAATCATATATTATCATCTTTATTTAACCTGCAGTTTACGACGTACTGTATCATGGTACTCAGCATGAGTTTGCAACATCAAATATCGGAAGACTTGAGACTTTTGTTTATTTGCTTTTTGAGACAGAGTCCTGTTGGCAACACTCTTCACACTAGTAGTGCTGGGACTTTCAGGATATACAGTGTCTAAACAGGTCTACAAAAATAGCATGTGATGTATGCAGAATGTGTACAGACATGCAATGGTTCGGAGGCATTTCATATGGTCCTGCAGGAACCCTAAGTGTCTTCTATTACTGAATAGTTTTTGAAATACAATTATAATCCACTATTTATTATTGGCTAAATAAATAAGATTTTTTTCATTATTATTTTGCATTAGATTTTTTGGCCTTCTGTGCAGGTTTGTTGCATAAGTGCTTTATTGATAGAACCTTTTAAATACAACCACCAAGGATACAAAGACAAAACTAAAAGACATGAAATGTACTAAACACAGTTACACAGCTTGGGCTGTAGAAAGCTGTACCATCTCTAAAACCCCACTGCCTTTTAAAACATCCTTTTTTTATTTTCTTTGATATTTCATTTTTTTTTTTTTGCCTGTACGTCCCTTTTTGAGCTGCTTGATTACCTTCAGCACTGAAACTGGCGGTATGTAACGTCTGGATGTGGCTCTAATCAGGGTACCGAAAAAAACCCTGATGAGTTGCTGATGATGCAGGGGAGGCCTGGCAGTCAGCTACTCTGGCTAAGTGGAGCAACAGCTGCAGCTTCCAGACTGGGGTCAAGCTGCGGCAGTCTGACATGTCTGAAAAGTCAGACAGTCCTGAGGTCCTGCCAGATTTAACCCCGTTTAGGTGTAAAGTCATCACCAAGGCTGCTGATGCTAATGGCTCTGCAGTGATATATCTGTTAGTTAAGACCACCGGTACCTACAGCTTTTAAGTGCTCTAATGGCATTGAATAATGGTATTACTGAAGTTGTCAGTGGTCTCTCTGGGTCACTCTGAAACAGATCCCAAAATTAAGAGAAGTGCCTATGCAGCACAAATGCTGCTGGCAAGCTACCGTGATGAATTGGTGGGCTATTTTCAGCTGCGATCACAGCAGCGCGGCTGGCACTATACCACGGTAGGGTCGACCCGACATCTTCAGATGAGGCCCCGGGGCGAGAGACGGCGAGCCGGGCACGGACCTGGGCTTGCACTGGGCCTCGGCCAGCTCTCTGAAGTGGTTCCTCCAGGGCGGCAGATGGACGACTATGTGAGCCTGAGCTGTGTTCCCACGGCTCAGTCAGCCGCTCCAGAGGAATCAACCAGCTGGGCTTTGAATCATCCTGAATCATCTGGCTTCTGTCGCTGCAGGTCCCACCAGTGAAATCAAAACTTGCTCTTCCAGATGGAAAGACAGACAATGCACAATATGTCCCGGTGCACTCTGTGTGACAGACTTGTGCCTGCCACAAATGAAGCAGCAGGAGCACACCACAGATACAGGACTGTAGTGAGCGCGGTGATCTTGGAATCTAAAGGACTGTAATTATTCTACTGTAACATGTCAGTGGGTACAGCAGATTTATTTGACAGCATTTCGTCAAATACAGCAACAACAGGATGAAACTGGTCTCCTAAAGCGTGCAGTTACAGAACAGCAATAATGTCCAGAAATGAATCCTCCGCTTCACATTTTAATAGTAAGAGTGACAGTCCAAATGTTATGAATTCCACTGAGTCCTCTCTCTGCCTCCCTCAGTACCTGTCACCAGCTAGTGAAGGGCAGCATGCACTTCACACCATACCTGACATGCTGTGTATCTGTGTGTGTTTTTGGTGATAGAGGGCCCACATTTAATGAGGCACACCTGGTCCTCATTCATAATGAAAGGCACATTTCATATTAATCTGGTGGCAGTCTCAGTGTCCAGGGTGATGTTGAACAGCTGGAGAGATCCAGTTACCGCTGCATAATGTATGATACCTCACATTTATTTAAAACCAAAGGTGTGACGCCTTCATTGTTCAAGTAGTAAACAACACAAAGGCAGCTGATTCACTAAATGTAGGATTAAAGTCTTAATGAAACACAAAACAGTAAAGAAAAAAAAACAGACAGCCTGAAAAGAAATGTCTCTGAAACCTTCAAGTTCTTGCAAAGAATCGCTTTTTTCTCCCACAGAAGCATGTGGTGGGCGGCTGGGTGAGTGTCAGCGTAGGTGTAGGGGCAGACTGCAGGTATCATGTGTCCCTTGTGTGAGCATGTGCACATCATGTTTGTTACTCAGTGTGGAAAGCTACTTCTCCCAGCCAAGAAATAGTCTGGCACCTATAATATATATGTCATTTTTTTTAATGCTATGTTTTCTGTATGGATTAAACATACAAGGTATAACACGTCAATTAGTGAGCTGTAGAAGTTTTGTGGCAGAGCCACAATCATTTGACATAGACAGTCTAGCTGTTTCCTCCTATTTGTAGTTTTTGTCCTAAGAACAGCTGCTGGCTGTAGCTTTTTATTTGCTGTACAATGTGCTGCACAATGTACAATGTGATGTGAAAGCAGTATCACCCAGTCTAACTCTTTGCAAGAAAGCGAATATGCATATTTAATAAACTGTTAAACTAGTCACCAAATGTTAAACTATCACAAGAAACTCCTAAAGAGAATCTACCTTTGATGTCCATGGTACCCAGCATCTTGAAGCTGTAATTCAAGTTGTACAAAAATGGGACAATTGGGAAATATTATGAATTTTTTATGAATTTACTTTTAAATAGCGAATGCCCTCTCACATGGTCACTTGGGCCTCAGACATACAGTAAAGTGTGTGCAATGAACGTTTCTCTCTTACGCCCATAAAACGATCAAAACCAGCAATGAAATGATTCAATGAGTTTTGTCACTGTAAGCTTAATGTAGCTTAGTCTTCTGTGTCATAGTGTAACAGGTATGTTAATGTGTTTTATATTTCCCCAAAAGTCCATCTGTTGTCTTCAAATGAATGTTAATATTCTTTTTCCACACATGTATTTGTTTTCGTTAATTGTATTGTATTTTATTTTGAGGGAGCTTTTATTTTGTCAAATTGTTTTGTGTGGGTGACCTCTGACCTGTCGTTGACGTCACTTCCGGTGAATTCGCGCTGCTTTCCTCAGTTGGCTAGTGGCCGTACTGAGGTGAGTGAGACTACGCGGGTGCTCCCGCTGTTGTTGTGTTTAAACGTGATTAAAAATGCTTGAAAAAAATGATGATCTGACACTTGCAGTTTAGATGTGATGCATTGTGTTATATTAATTTTAGCGTTTTATTTAGGTTTAGTTGTGTTTCGTTTGACTGTACAGCACTTTGATGTAATTTAAAAGTTAGCCGTTCCCATGCTAGGCTACGGGAGCACGCGGGTGGTTTCTCATGCGGTCAGTCGTTGTTTCTGTTTCTTTTAAAGGTGCATGTGGAACTCCAGTAGACCAAAGCTGCTGTACTGATTATTTTTTATTTTCATTTCACACAGGTATGTTAGCTCCATCACTATTCTGTTGTCTTTATTGTCTTTTGTCTTTTTTATTATTAAGAGTTTAAACGTTTTTATAAACTTGTGTAGCTGTAATTTTGTGTTCAATGATAAGGTTTCACTTTTTCATAAAACATAAAATTGCCCCAGGGGATGAACAAATTAAGAGTACATTGTTGGTTAAGGTTAAATTGTAATTATACAATCAGCCTGTGTTTTATTTTGTTAAATTCATGGTATAACTGAGTTGGCTAGTGGCCGTACTGAGGTGCATGTGAACTCCAGTAGACCAAAGCTGCTGTACTGATTATTTCATAATCTTTCATATTTTCATTTCACACAGAAAATAAATGTCCCTCCTGGTTGGCAAGACAGTGGTTGTCCTCCCTTCATTACCATAAC
>JAUMHL010000025.1:4297308-4308304 GCA_032362345.1 Sandelia bainsii
AAAATAAATGTCCCTCCTGGTTGGCAAGACAGTGGTTGTCCTCCCTTCATTACCATAACATTATCATCACAACACAATGCAGGTTTCTTTTTGGCCAAAAGAGAAGTTACACTTCAAGCCGGCTACAATAGCACTTCGTTGTTGTCCAAGCACCCATAGATACTGTGTTCCTCATTGCACAAGCTGAAAAGTGAACTTGTCAGACCATCTGAATTCAGCTCGGTCCCAGACTTTCAGGTTGCATTTCTGGACACAGTGGCAGACTGTGTTAAGTGACAATGGTTTTTCATAATAATCTTGAGCCTATGCGACTACATTCATCATGACAGCATGACGGTTTCTCATGCAATGCTGCCTGAGGTCTCGAAGGTCACACACATTCAACAGTGGTTTTTGCCCTTGGCCGTTACGCACTGAGATTTCCCCAGAGTCCCTGAATTTTCACATTATGTACTGTACATTGTGGAAAACTTAAATTCTTTGCAATTGTGCATTCGCAAGTATTATTCATAATATTCATAAGGCCCAACGTTTGCGGAAGAGTTTGCACACAATGACTGTTGTATTCTAAAAATAGTTCCACAGAAGTTTAAGTGTTATGCTCACAATATGCTACACAGCTAATTCATCTGAGAGCACCATTAAAGGATTAAACGTGTTTTTGTAACAATCTACTCATGACCACAATGCAGCAAACCATCTGGGCATGTGTGTGTGAATATGTGTGTTGTCCCACATTCACTGCAGCTCTTGTGGAAAAAAGTAAAAGCATGTGTCAACTTCACAGCTTTTATAAGATTGGAGAGGCTGCACTCAGATTTGAGAAGGTGTGATAGTTGAGTTTTCGTATGTGTGTGTGTGCGTGTAAAAAAAACCCGTCATGCTTACAGCTCCTACAGAAGTGCTCTCTGTAGCCTCAAACTCTATGATGCATATGTGATTTTTTTTGTGCTGTGATTTTCTGTTTCTGGTTTTTAATGCATTTTGCTACAAAAATACCTTTGTACATGTACTGTACCTCTCGCTGTTTCAGTACAGTGCATTTTACAATCCAGTGATTTTAATACTGTATTGAACAAACACTCTCACTGAAGCTCAAAGCATAGTAACACTTTTTCTCATGTCTTAACAGCATGTGTACTGTGTCGTTATGTGGAGCTACATCTGTGTCTAAATTTACTGACAGCTTGATTCGGGGAACAATGTTAATGTTAGCAGCAGGTCACCACAAAGCACTGTTTGCAGCACAAATTTCCCCACAATTAAAGACAGTGATCAATGAAGCCTTTTATGCACCTGACATTACACACACCCTTTGAAATGTACAGAGTGACTGCATGAACAAAGAACCTAGAACAGAATAATATTTACAGTAAGACATGAAAAACACTGAAATGCAGCATCCCTGGCCAATATGTAGGAGCGAGCCTTTAATATTAAGCTTAACATGAAGTCCAGTAGTTGTCCTAGTGATACTGCAAAGAAAAAACTGGCAGTATCTACCATTAATTACAAGTCTTGGATTTTTTTCAGTTCAATTAGACCTCTGCCCAAGTCCAGGTTTGGTGGAGCTTTGCTGAGAATTACAGGGGGTCTCTAAAATTCATGCACTAAGGGATGAAAAAGTGGTGTAAATGAAATGGTCCCATCTGGTTTGGCTTCCAGGTATGATCTGTGGTGCATGTCATCTAACCTAACTCTCTCTTGCCATATTTGCCCTGTGTTTTCATTTTCAGCAGAACAAAAGGTATTTTCTACTGTATGCCTGTGTGGGTTGCTATTAGAGAAAAAGCTGCAAATAAATAAAACAGCCAAATACACAAACCATGAGAAAGATCCTAAAAGCATATTAGCTGATTAATAGTAGGCAGAGTTGGTCATTTGGCATTCAGTAACATCTTTTGGTCTTTTTAAAGCAGACATTTTACCCTGCTATAGCAGAAAAATCACAGGTGGAACTAATAACATTATTGATATTTGCACTTCATTCAGATGAGCCAGCTGAGTGTTTCCAACAATTAACTCCTCCCCCAAACAGCGATGGTCCAATCATAGCTTAGCAACTACTGTATAGGCATAAGCCTGTTGATTATTGATTTCTCTTTACACTGAAATGGTGTACACTACCAGTCAAAAGTTGGGACTCACCCTCTCCCTTCAGTGGCTTTTCTTTAACAAAAAAGCAATATGTTTTATATCTTTGATTCTTCAAAGGAGCCACATTATGCTTTTATGACAGCTTTGCACACACTTGGCGTTCTCTGTCAGATTTATGAGGTAGTCACCTGGGATAGTTTTAAATAGTTTTTAACAATCTTGAAGGAGTTCCCAGAGGTGTTGAGTACTTGTTGGCTGCTTTTACTTTTTTACTGGTTAAGTGTGTCCTCAATTTTGACTAAGTCACCGGCAGACTAAAGACTAATCACACCTCCGTGCTTCACAGTATGAATCACACATTCAGAAACTGTCCATTCACCCTCTCTACGTCTAACAAAAACACAGTGGTTAGAACCAAAAAGCTAAATGTAGCTACTTTGTACCATCTAAACTATAATAAAATAGTGAAATATACATATTAGATATAAAACATATTCTTGGTTATTTAATATGTTTTTGTTGACTACATATTCCAGTATTTGTTCTGTCAGTATACAGTAAAAAAAAGTTGGTGGTTTTAAAAAAAAGAGAAAAAATGAGAAGGTGTGTCCAAACTTTTGACTGGTTTTGTACATGGAGCTGTACACCATTTCACAATGAAACCAACTGCCTTCAGGTCCACCTCCACCACCAAAACTGCCCTGGTGCCATCTCTTTCACAGGAAAATGACTCACAAACACTTGCCTATCCACTGTCAGATGTAAAAGAAAATGTGATTCCTCAGACTAGGCCACCTTCTTCAACTGCTCCATGGTCCAACTGTGATACTCGCATGCTCACTGCTGATGCTCAGAGTCGGCATGGGAGCGCTAACTCTACGGTTAGGTACTGGCCTAACTGCATTCCAGCAACACCACACAAGACCTGCCATTCACTTACTGCCTAATACACCCCAACCACTTTACACCACCTCTGTTTGCCTTTCTAAAACATTTAAGCACATCAAATACAAGTGTATTTATTTGCAAGTATAAGCTGTAATCGCTGTACAGTAGTTGCAGAGTGTGACATCAAAAGCCAAAGAGTGAATTATTAGCTAAAAACATCACAGTATGCAAGCTACACACAGTACATGATATCAGACTAAAGGCCTGAGGCAATGAGTTTGGCTTGGGCTGCTGGAGTGTAAGATTGCCCAAATCCAATAAGAGCAGGACAGAGCTTTTAACATAAGCCTACAATCTGCTAACAACTAGTGCCGGTTTCCAGTCCAAACTGCAGATGTGCTGGTTGTGAACTGTTTTTTTTATTATATAAATGTAACCTATAACCCCAGATATTTGCTGTTTCTGCTGGCAGTAGAACTCACCAGGCAAAATCAATGGTCGCTAGAAAGCAAACTTCAGTGGGAGAATTTCAAATGGTAAATCTGCCAGCTGTTTACAGACATGCACTGCAACCCTGAACTTATCTAGACATTACCTGTAGGATCCACGAGTGAGAACACAAATAGACATTAAAAAGATTTTACCCAGCCAGCTCCCAAGCACAAAGTCCGAGTAATATATGATTGAAACCATGTGCGAATAGAGATGCTCATTGTCCAGAGGATTCACAGTGAACTAGTGGGTGTGATGATTTTCCAAACATTGTGAGGAGTTCATATGAGAAAACAGCTTTATTGTAAATTGCATGTACTGTATGTCAGGCAAGAATGGTTATCCAGGGAAAGCAACAGTATAACTGGAAAACCTGAAAGAACTGGAGGATCTTTTATAGTGTTAGTTGCACCTGTCCTTTTCCTCAACTCAACCTGTCTGCTGTAAGGAAAGTCAATTATCTTCATCAATTACTGTAGGTCTGCACACGCAGAGAGCTTAATGTTCCAGGCAAGCCCAAGTGGTTGTGCTTGGAGATTTGACTAGTGCCTCAGCTCATGTGGCCCACTGACTGAGATGCCAGATGAGAAATATCATTACCCAACAGCACCACGTTCCTCTCATCCCCCCCCTATTGTGGTCGCTCACTAATAATTCTCTCCTGACTTATTATCCTTTGGGCACATAGTAGAATTTGATGCATTGCACACTGTCACAGAACAGGTATAATATTTATTTTGTTAGATTTTGCTCTCGGTTTCTGCTGCCAGGGAAAAGTTGATGTATTATGCAAAGGACGCCACAGAAGCATTGCATGACAGTGTACAACAAAACGCTTTATGTCTCAAAGTGAAATATGATCTTGATTGATACTGTGACGTGTTCACCTGACAGTGTGCCATAGGGCAGAATAATAGAGGGCTTCTTCTGCCAGAAGACTTATAGTCGACAAACACAAACCTGCAAACACTTTCCATACTGATTCTGTAATAGACTGTTTTGCAAAATGTAATTCATTAATATATAAGAAAGTGAGTGTTTTGACCACTGATAAAAATGCATTTAATATAGTTATTGATATATCATTTGATGATTTTAGTGTGATTGCAATTGGCAGTGCTCAATCACAGTGATTTACTTTGGAGCATCTATCTGCACTGTATGGTAACACTATTTATCCATGTAGCACACTTGCTATTAGCCACAGTAGTATGTATGGTATATTACCCATATGCAGTATTTTGTACATATACAGCATACTACCACCCACTTTATTTGGACAATAATTCTTCTCCAGACATGTATTGTATGAGGCTGGGGTCTCACCCAACATGCACTGGGTGAAATCAGAAAAAGCCAAAGAAAACTTGTGTTAACACACATGCACATAATAAGCCACTGGACTGGGAGTTGAGGCAAAGCCCTTTATGCCACAAGGCAACAGTGCAAACCACTGAACCACACTGTGACACTTCTGGACACTTTCTGATTTTGTTAATTAGCTTTCTTCATCCATGTGTCGGGCACACTGTGGCCTACTTAACATAATTATGAAGATGCACAGTTCCCTGAAATACAGTAATTCATACCAACGTCTATTCACAGACGCTGCTGTTTTAGTGCTCTATTAGTGCTCTGAAATCAAATTAAACTCATGTTGGAGTTGACAATTGAAGCATCCATTTAAAACTATTGCACTTCTAATGTTTTTGGAATAATAGATTTCTGCTCCTCCACTACACAAACCTGACCAAAATATGCAGCATTTGTTTCGAAGCTGACACTATAGGAGTGTTGATCAATCCCAGTGACTAAATAAGGTAATCATTTAGTCACTGGGATTGATTGTCAGGTGCTGAGACTTTGTGTTTTACAAATGCACTTTATGCTTTCTATTCTCACAGTAGAAAATCCCAATCTACACCCACCCACCATCCTGGCATTTATTCAGTGATTGAGGCTCTACGCTGTGGCAATGCAACCCAGGCTAAAATGCCTTGTTTTCAAGCCAAGCAATATTCTGATTAAAGTCGTTTACATTATCAAATAGTACTGCTCCTTTATAAATATCTGAAGCTCAGTACACAGAGGAATTCAGTTCATAACGAACAATTCCATAAGGCATCATTTTTAATTGGTGCCAACTTTAAATGTAGGAAATAGTTTCTCTTTTCTGTAGCAAGTAGAAAATCTGCTTCCTGTTGCAGGCCAGAAAAGTTTGATTTGATTTTATCCAACACAATCTTACCTTATCCAATCATTGCACTTTTTTGCATAATCACACTCTTAAGCTAATCTTAAACCTGATTTCAGGACACTGTAAACAAGCTATAAACTACACTGACAGATCATCATTTAAGTTGACATAAGTACAGTAAAAGTGACACATTCTGACTTATGTTAGTTTGAAAAAAGGGTTGTTACTATTTTATACAGTACCTAATATACAATAGGCAAAAGTGACTGATCATACTGGGATAATGGATACTGCAGCACCCCCTGGCTTCACTGCAAGAGGACACGGCTTCAATATGTGTCTGCTAAATCCAGCTCTTACATACTACTAACAGGAATCTAAATTTTTAGTGAGACAGAGCTGGAGACAGGACATCCTAGAGCTGTCTGTCGATAGTGCTTATTCAGCACTAAGAGACCAGTAAATCAATGATCCTTTAACTGTTAATCAATCACAACCCACTGTTATTCTCATAAGACCACTGTAGCTTCATTACTGTTCAACAATTAACACTGCCAGGAGAGTGATTGCTACACTGACTGCCATGATTAATGGGACTATAAAATGGGAGGGGATCCAATGAATTAAAATTTAGATGTCAATTAATTAAGGGATAGTCATTAATTAATTATGGGATAGGGTTATAGTGTTTGGTTGGTATCAACATGACTTAGTCTGACAGCAGCAGGGTAACATAAAGTTCTTTCAGTATAATACAGTTTTTAGAAATACTATGTTAACTGTATTGACAATTCCTTTACTTTTCTTTTTTTATGCTGCTTGGCCACCGCAAACACTCGAAAATAACAATAGTGCTGTATCTGTCCTTTTTCACCCTAAATCTTGTTAAGCTCTTGTTACAAATCAGTGAGCTTGGTAATTGCTGTTTGATATCAGGCACGAGCGAGTACAAACGGTTTTCAAGCCACACACTTTTGGACGCCCTGGACTGTTGCAGAAATGTATGGCTTCACCTAAGATCCTAATTGAAAATGATTACTGGAATGACAAACAATAGCTGGTCTAAGGAGGCAAATGTTGAATTGCGTCCCAAAGATAAGATGACTTGAGTCAAGATCACAGCACCTCCTACGCACTACACCCAGATGGCTTATTTACAGTAGGTCTTTGCAAATATAATGAATATCCTTGTCTTTTTCTCACTTTGTCCCTTGTGCTAGATTTTTTCATTCTGTCGTGTTGTACTGCATGTACTGTATATTTCATCTGCCATGCAATTGTGGCATTAGTCTTGTGTGGGGTACCTTAACACTTGAGACTGATCAGAAAACAAATACATTAAATAAGGTAGATTATCTGCTTACGGTAATAAGTAGAACCTTAACTAGTTTTTGGTTAGAAGGCTGTGGAGGACAACAATGCAGAGTCAATAAGTCTGGTTCTGTGTTTGTATCATTTTGCATCTAGCCTCAGTTCACTGGCACATTCAGAACTCAATTTTGCACATTTGCATCACTTGTCTGCCAATGTACTAATCACATGGGAACCCGTAGCCTCACTTTTCCAGCAAAAAAAAAGAAAGTTGATTAAATTTTAATGAAACAACCTGAAACAACACTGAAAATGTATGTAAAGGTGAATGACAAAATAAAACAACAAATGTTGCCAATGGGAGATGTAATGTGGTTTGTTTAAAACAAATTTGTTAGATGCATTTTTACCATGTCATTCAGTAATGCTGACCTCCATCTGGAGAATTACTAAGAATGCACTCTACAGACCCCAAACTGTTCGTTGTTTGATAGATAATTTGAAATCTAACAATAAATAAATATTTGAACCATTTCTTACATAGCCCCCAACCCCCTCCAATTTAAAAGGTTTGTATGTTTTCCCCTCATTAGTGCATTTACAAGTAAGCAGGTATAGTTTATTTAAAGTGCTGCATTTGCTGTTGTATTCTGTTGCTGTTAACCTTCAATATGAATTCCAAAGAGCTGTCACTGCTAGTGAACAAAGCCACGATTAAGCTGAAAATTCAAAACAAACCCATCAACAAGACAGAAAATGCATTAGATGAGTATTTGGTACATTCTTAAAAAGAAAGAACACTCTGGCAAACTTGGGAACACCAAAAGACCATGGAAAACAACTGTGGCGGACGACAGATGAATTCTTTCTCCGGTGAACTAAAACCCTTTACAACAGTTGGCCAAATAAAGAACACAATGAGACAGGTGTATCTGTGTCAGAGTCTATAATCAACAGAGCAAGAGCTTCACCATAGTAAATACAGAGGCTTTACCACAAGATATAAACCTCCCCAAAACAATTAGACCAGATTAGAGTTTGCCAGAAAAAAATACAATAAAGCCTGTGCAGTTCTGGAACAACATCCTATAGACAGATGAAAGAAAGATACAATTGTGCAAAATGATAGGAAGAGAGAAGTTTACAGAAGGGAAGGAACTGCTCAACCCCAACCCCTCCTATGAGGTCTCTGTTCCCTACTAAATGTGGCTCTCAGGATGTTGTGAATAGCACCTAAGTGGAAACTCGTAGTTAGGTACTTTTAGTACCACTTCGGTGGACTTACAGTACATACATATGTCAGTATTTTCTCTTATTTCTAGGTATAAAAACTATGGAGTACCACAATAATGTGCTTTGATAGAACAATACTGAAAATTAAGAAGTGAAACGACTTGTACAAGAAAAATTATTTGAAAAAGGATTTTCCCACTGACCTCCATGTATCCAAAGCCTTTTCTGGAACCAGTAGCCATTAGCTTTTTATAGCAAATTACCACTTATTCTCACAGTGTTTATCAGTTATGTTCTGCAACAATATGATTGGGTTGTGGTGTACATTTCCTCTGCCATCGGGAGTTTGCTTCTGGTATTGCTTTACAACAGGCCCCTGTGGAGATTGAACACCCTTTTATCCCTTTGCCTCAAGTCGCAATCAGATAATTGTTTCTCAGAGCAACCATTTGAGACTGCAAAACCATGTAATCCCCAGTGCTGCTCTGATGGCGCTACAATAGTAGAAGACTGCTAGAAACTCTAAGGGTCTCATTGTGAGCTTGTTTCTGAAAAGAAATGCTTTTCAGAATTGCTTAGGTTAGGATAGGAACCACAAATACTTAAGTCATCGTGAACTTTTACAAAGACAAGATGTGTTTTTTTTCAAAGGTTGCACTTTCTTTCACTCCCAAAGGATGTTTCGGAGGAAGAAAGGAATCGTATCTGTCAGCTTTTGTTGTTGCTATAGCAGCCTCAAATGGATGAAAAGCCTAATTTCTTCTTCAATTAGGGCCCAAAATCTGCTTTTGCTACTACGTGAAGTCTTGTGTTTGCATCATGCATATTTGCAGTCCTGTCGTGAGAGTTCGCTTGGCATTTATCATTACTGTATTACCTGTCAGCTTCCTAACTCTGTCCCTTCTGTGCCATATGGGAATATCTGTATACAGGCAACCAAGACAATGTTGTTCCTGTGTGGGCTGCTTTAAAGATGCAACTGTAACACTGGAGCAGATACAGTGCCAGAATCCACAGCAATATGGTGACATTTCTCAGAGAGAGGCATGTGTTACATGAAATCTAGGAAAAGAAAAATTAAAAGAAGAGAAGAGGAAAGACGAGAAAAACCTTTAGATCGACCTTTGGATACAGACACTGAAATCACAGCCATGGCATTTCAACTAAGCCAAATTATATTTAGAAATGAAATGACTAATTGCAACAGAGAGCTCCAATTCCCACCTCTCATTATTTATTTCAACTAAATCATTACTCAGAGTAAAGAATTGATTGAAATGTATCAAGGATATTTTTTTTTATTTTCTAAGAAACAATCTCCACAAATAAAGGAACAGCTTGCACTCATGTAATTTTCCCCGGGTCTACCAGTATAGTGAATGGTCTATTTATAAACCAAGTGAACATACTGGCTACTTTTCAGCTTTTTTGTGCAGTTTAAATGTTGTTATTCCCCACAGGCAATCAATTTTTCATGAGAGCTTTTGGTTGCAGCCCTTAATGCTTTTAAAAGCATGGGGGGACAAAAAGCTTTCCTGCAGATTGCTTTTGTTTTTCTAAGTTAAAATTTAATTTAAAAAGAAGAAAATTTGCTGACTGCTTGCAGAACAAATATTTAAAACAAGGAGGGTTGTTGGCAGTGAAATTTAAACACTACAAAGTGGTTACAAAGAGCCTAATTGTTTTAAAGCACATCTTCCCAAATAAGTATCTAGTCCATTTAAATTTACAAAGCTAAAGCTCCGTTCTGAGTTTGTAATTTGTACCCATCTCTCGAACATTTTGATGCTAGATAGTCATTTTGTTCTGCTTCTTTTCTGCCACAGACAGAATATACTGTAGCCTTCATGCCAAACTGAAGCTGAGTGATTTCAGAGTCACTATTTTCTGTTGGAATCAGCCAAGGCTACTGCCTACAGCTTGCAGGTGTTGGTCTTTCTTACAGCAATATTGAGATGCGCAGTGCTGTGTGCTTGTCTCCAAGGTGTCAGTCATCTTGCAAAGAACTGTTGTGGGGATGAGTCCCATTCACAGCCTGCAAGCCTTGGGCCCTGTGCCTGCAAGGTTGACAGACAGGTGCTCTGCACATGGAGCCAACTTGAAAGAAGGCAACTAAGTTAGACAAAAGATATGTTCTACCAAGAGATGTATATATGGCCTCTTTAGTCTAGTCTAGTCTGGAACACGTGAATGTGAACAAAATTAAATGTTTATCATTATAAACAAAGACAAAAACTATGAATTGAACAAAGACCAAAACTATGAAATCACACCTTATAGGATAGCTTTGGCCATTGTTTAACAAATGCAAACCTAACACATGTGTTTGTGCCTACACCCAAACTGCTTGCAAATGTGTGCACAGCTTTATTTGAATGTTGTTGGTAAAAAACTTGTGTTACTTGTACTTGTGTTACCAGCTCCCATTGTGGTGCCTGATGGTAAAAGGTTGCAATTGCAACAGATGCCAGCTCTATGTGGGGGCACTCTTTTAACAATCACTTCTATACTGTTTGGTTGTTTATATTGGAGGACTATGATTTATTCAGAAAATGACCAAAGTTATCCCTTACAGCATGTGGCAGAACATCATAAATGCATATACGGTGGTATAATAAAAATTCCCCACTCGCCCCCCTGCGGGTGGTCTTTGTCCTTCAAGCTCGGGTCCTCTACCAGAGGCCTGGGAGCTTGAGGGTCGTGCGCAGTATCTTAGCTGTTCCTAGGATTGCGCTCTTCTGGACAGAGATCTCAGATGTCGTTCCTGGAATCTGTTGG
>JAUMHL010000025.1:4315387-4326144 GCA_032362345.1 Sandelia bainsii
CCTGCCCTTGCATGTTAGACAGGCTTCTTCTCTGTCTGTTTTTAAATCCCTTTTGAAAACTCACCTATTCTCCTTGGTGTTCAACAACTTGTGAGATGTTGATTTTAGTTGATTTTATCTATCATTTTATTTTGTTTTTATTAACTCTTTTTTATTACCACTTATTGTTTTTTTTAGCTAATTTTAATAGTCTTATCTTAATTCTCTGTACAGCACTTTGGTCCTGTGTGGTTGTTTAAAGTGCTTTATAAATAAAGTTGCAGTTGCAGTAAGTACAGCTCAAACAAACAATCTAGCTTTCAATGCTACTGCTCTGCCTATACTTGTGGAGTTTGTGTTACAATATGTAACCAACCTTGTGAGCATTCTTTAATATTCTTTTTTTAACCACATTTTTATGATCAAACAGAAATATATGGTAACAATATTGTTTTGTTGATAGTTTTCTCTTATCCAATGTGTTCTTGTAGGCTCCTCTCTGTACTCTGTGTAAAGCACTCCCAATGTGAGAGTAGACATGCACCATGACATGAACTCAGTATGTGGTACTTACGCTACGCTTATGGTGTAGCCATAAACAGAATTATAGGATATAAACTGACTAAAAAGAATCAGAATTGAGCACTAAATACTGTAATGTGATTAATGTAATGTGTTCTTTGGAAAAAATAAAAATATTGAAAACAAAGTCCTGACAGCAAATGGGATGTCAAAATCCTGACTTCCACCCTGAATCCTCTCCAATCACTTTTGAAGCCCTATAATTGTGAAATGGTAAACATACTGTGGGTTGTGTTAAACATTTGTTAATCCACAAGAAGGGCAAGTCCATTACTGAAAATTCAAATTAATATAAAATGCAAATATACAACATTGACTGACTATTGCACAAAACTTAATCACAATAACAGCTCTTAAATAGAACAGAGAGGCTGACACTCGATGGATAGATATTAGCATACGAAGATAGCAGAGCTACATATACCTTTGCACATGCAATAAAACCAGATGCTCTCACAGTAGGATAGGATGAAAGAGCTGCAATCATGCGAACGTGGGAATATGTTTTGAATGCACTGCTGGGGAGCCTGGGGTTGGATGTGACGTGTGCTGGATGTGATTGATTGTGTTGTTATTGCTAAGGACTCTCTTCCGGCTGCCTCCGGGACCCTTTTCGATCCATCCACTGTCTGTTTGTACTGCTGCTCATAAATTTTACAGCCCGTGCTTGAACCTACCGGGAGCTTAAACAATTGCTTTATTGATGAATTTCACTCATATAAGGAAGAGCACCACACCACATTGGCAGGGGACTTTTCACCACGGCAAAATGAATACTGCTGTTTTTTTATCTCATATGTGCAACATAATTGTGTAGGTGAGAATCGCCCTTCAAAATTATTACTGCCTTTTTTCGGGTCTCTAAAAATGTATCTTCAGATGGAGCAGTGAAATTATGGTTTACAGTACACTCCCTATGGAGAAATAAATGTGAAACAGTACCATTAAACAAAGAAAGCCTTTGGAATTAGCATTAAAATCTCCAGATTGTTGATTATAAAAACAACCCCAGACATTTCCATGGCTCTGTAGGAAACATAAATTCATTACAAGGAGCACTGTGATGTAGGTGTTGTATGTGAGTGAGAAACAGAGAGGCACAGTTTATGGTGAGTGCGATACTATTAATGGCTGCAGAAAAGCAGTAGGGGGATATAATATTGGTGGGAGGATTATTATTATGTTGTTAATCTTGTGCTACTAACCTACATGGGAGAGAGCTGGGAAGATATATTATGTGAGCATCTTTAATTGGACACCAGATCAAGCCCTGTCACACTAACCTCTTGAAATCAGCGACACAGCAAGGAACTGGCTGTTTTAAAGAATAAATATTGCAAGAAAAACATGTTTAATTCTCGCCAGGATCAGCTCCAGGTTCCTGGTGAGTCAACCGGGGATTGGGGAAATGGAGTACTGAAATATTTATTGGAGCGTTGCATATTCAGCTGAGGGTCCTTTGTGTGTGATCTTTCACAACACGTTCACAAATTAAATATTTATCGCATTTAAATAAAAAGCCATGTGTCAGGTCTTGCCGAGTGGTGTGTGGTGTTTGCGTGTGCTTGAGTGCATGAGGACAGAAGCGAGTCGTGTGCCATCAGGGATGATTGGTGTTGAGACCCGAGAGGCGGGGGTGTGTTGAGCCTGTCAGGATGGAGATATGAGACTCACCTCCGTATGTACTCATTCACAGATGCTGGAATCAGCTTCAGCGTAACTAGTGTGCTGTGGCCACTGAGGGGGCTGCAGCAGACAAAAAATAGCACTGTGCCTCACCTGATGCTACAGTATGACACCATATACACAACTGTATATGGCAACTAATGGCTTCCTAATCCCAGCAGTGTGCTGTGAGTGCTGTGAGCAGAAGGGCTGAACAGAAAAGACTCAGGTTCTGCTTTAACAGAGGCACCATGCCTGGAGCTGACCCACTGAGACAGAGACATCAAAAATTAGGCAAACGTAATTAGCATTGGAAAAGTCAGCATGTGGGGTTGTTTGTGGGGCAAAATAATGCCTCATCAACATTAAAAGCAGCTATTACGACATGACGGAATGGCTGTATTGATGAGCACAGCCCAGCGTGAGGGACACTGTAAATCAATGTATGATCCCTATGAGGTTTAAATCAATCACATTCAATCGCTGTCTTGTTTTTGAGAATACTGCATGGCTATGATTACTACCTAACAGTATAAACTCAAGAATTTTTTTTTCTACATCCAAAAGCAGCTCTTTAACTGTGTAACTGATGCAGTGTCAGACAGAATTCTTGTTGACAAGGACAGCCCGGAGAGGGGAAATTGACCTCCTGGGAAGGGGAGTTTCACAACAGCTCTGTCTTGAAAATGTAACACCAGTTCATTAAAGGTTAATGGTGCATTGATGATAAGTTTTATCCACCTCCTCTCTTCTGGACTAATGGCGCGCTGCTCGCATGTGGACATCTTTCAGATAGGATGGATGTTTGAGCCGTCGTGGCCCATGCTGCAATACAGGTCTTTGCAAGAGAATGCCACGACGTTTTCAGAGAGAGGATTTTCACCTCCAGGTACCTGTATCCTCACCTCAGCAGACATGTCAGTAAATCTTCTTGTATTGAAAGGATAAATCTAAGACACTGTGATGTGTTTATAACCCTGTGTCTCAGCATTGCTGTAGGCACTAGCACTGGGTGTCATATAATGTTGCAACACTGAGACTTAGACGTTTTCCAACTGAGACATATGTCTAAAAAAATGGAACAGTAAGATAAAGAAAACTTAAAAGTTAGCTCTCCCACTGGGCATTAGACATGTGGGAGGATGTACCTTTCATATTTCAACAACAGCATTGGCAATAATTACAAAGGAAAATTGTAAGAACTTGGAACATCTAACTCTGGCAGTATTATGCTCTCTGCAAGTGGTCTGGGCTACTGTATCATTTATTTTCATGTGTTTTAAAATGGAAATTGGTGAGAGAGAGGGGTTTATATATAGTGCTTATACTGTATATAAGCTCTGTAGAGAACTGACTGCAGTTAACATTGCTGGCCACCTGCCAGTGGGATCTAACTGCTTTTTAAAGCCAGAGTTTGGACATAGGATAGAAAAATATATCTATAGATATTAACACCAGCCATGTGTGTGTTAAACAACAGATGCTCTATCAAAATGTGTCAGCCAAAAAAGTATACACATTACCCTTAAATAACTTCCCCTACTCCCTGCACAATAACATGCACTGCAATTTACAAAAACGTGCTCACCTAGTGCACTGACATGCTTTTTTAACCCAAAAGTCTGCATAACCAGGAGGATGGGGTGTTGGATAGGCCAACAACTTACTGGACTTTTACACCGGGGACATAATTTTCTTTTCCTTTGACATAACCTAATCCTGATTAAGTCAGTTGTGCCTAAACTCAACCAAAAAGAGACGTTTGCACAACTTCCGCAACGCATCTGCCTTTATTCCCATGGAGTCAAATAGTGAAGCTAAGGGTACCCTTAGCATCCGTTTAAGACGCCAAAAGACTAAGCAATTTATAGGTCTGGAACCATGCTAGGACCTCATGTGACCCGCAGTGAAAAAAAACTTCACTGTTTTAGTAGGGTTCAACAGTGTAAATGCTGTGTTAAATTTCCAAGTGAAAGCTATGACAGGAACATTGCGCAAAATCTTAGCTGTCAACTTTGCATCTCTATTTAATTTTGTCATCACCTGCTCCATGCCTGCACCTTTATTACCATTTTGTAAGAATAAAAAATATGTGAGGCTCAAGTCAGGACTCTTCATGTTGACATGACGCTCCACAACTGTCGTCTTATGAAACAGTAAGTCTGCAACTGACAATAAACAACCAACTAACCAAATGCCTAATCTCTAAAACAATGTGTTTTAAGTGAAGAAAACAGAGTCTGCGTGGGGACGCTTGAGGGTTTTAAGCATAATGTACTGAGAATGACTAGCAAAGAAACATGAAGACTAGAAACATGTAGACCCATTCAGGAGGTAGGGAGGTTAAGCAGATGTGCATTTTCCAAACCAACCATTTGGTCTTCATTTTTGAAGTCTGACAAAAGAAATTCTGGAATTAACTGTTCACCACACTGTATGCTATTTTTGATTAGTGTTGCCTCACCAGTCTTTATTTTAGCTACTACTAGTGCATTCCTGTATTTCAGAAGCCCCCTTGGTAATTTTACTACATACCTTCTGTGGGCAACAATCAGGTGCCTTTAATGGAGGCAAACACAGATGTCTTGCAGCTAAAGATATTCAACCTGTAGCTGACTATGTTGGTCCATTTAGGTCTGGTTCATCTCAGCCACCAAGCTGCATATGAATTTGTTAGCTGAAAACCTACTGGCTCATACATTTTCATCTTTAGAAGTTTTTTCTTTTTTTCCCCCTGTGGCCATGGGGCAAAATCTTCTATGATCTATCAAACCCTGGTAACAAACTCTTTCAGGCCCTCAGTGCCTCCGGGCAGAATCACAACATTTAGACACACTAACAACTTCTTCCTCTGTACATCTGCATTTTAAAATAGTTAAACCACAACCCAAGAATAGACTGCAGGAGTAAATGTCTATGTTGCAGTATGTAGCATGGAGATAAGTATGGGTATGGAGTTAAATGTTCCTCTTTGATTCCTGCTGTTTATCCCAGGTTACTTTTACACCGGTTTTATTTTCCCACCTACTCAGTGCAATAAGCATGCAGCATCACTATGTGATATAACATGCGCTCACACTTGGACTTATTCTACATTTACACTCTGTGTGTGTTTATGTTGAGCTGCACAGAGTTTGTTGTTCCAAAAGTTCTGAAGTTCTGAACTTTAAACCCGCCATAGGCTGATTTTGTTTAGGAGTACAGCCAATGTCTAAAGGCTGCTGCTGCTATCAGTTAAGCTGCCAATAAAGTATGAGAAATTAATGGGCTGAATATCTGAATTTCCAGAACTCTAAAATAATAAATATGTGTAATACATATAGTGCAAATAACTATTTGTAAAATTGTAGAAATGTAGCCACCAGTATAGATTTCTGTATTTAACCCATTTTACTTTAGTCTTTAGTCAGTATATCTGCACTGCTACAATATTATTTTCAATTTCTCCCATTTCTGAACAAGTGTAATTGCATAGCAGATACATTTTGCTGGATTTCTCTGTAAAAAGTGGACGCGATTCTGTTTAGTCTATACTAAACTCTGGAAACATTTGTTGTAATGTTGTAGGAATTATTAATATTTGGCCATTTCATTTCATTACCCTGCTGATGGTAGAAGTCCGCTGGTACTGTCGTTACAGTAGTGAAGTTCATGTTCATGTGTTTATCTTGTGTAGGGTTTTGAGCTTGTAGCAAAACTGAGCTTGTTCTACAATAGAGAAAGTACAAGCAAAAATGTAATTGAAAGAATCTAAATGTCTACACAAGTAGCACTGTTCCTAATGCTGTCCACTATTCAGCTTTACCTTCAGACAAACCGGCAGCAACAAATATTATATTTCAACTCAGAGACCAAATTTTATCTTCCGAAAGGAAGTATATCATATTTCAAAATGCTACGGACAACAGAGCCCGCGGTAAATTACCAAAGGGCTTGCTGAGATAAGACTATTCTCCCCGGGACATTGATCAGCCAGTCATCTCAGGAGCTGGGCTGCGAGCTGCTGAGATAAGTGCTGGTCTCACCATCCAGACTGGTCCTGACATCTCCAGAACTGTAGGGGCAAACAGACGCTATTTGGTTAAACTGGCTTTCTTCCTTTAAATAATATGCAGAGTTTGGTACATAAAGTCTCATGGGCATCCACACAAATTTCTAATGTTGCTACCTATCTAAATCGAGCCCTAGCATCCCTGAACACATCCAGTGTAGCAGTTGTGTATCATTTCCCTTTTTGTATGTGTTTTGATAATTGCTGTGTTTCTACATATGGAGCATATTTCCCTTAATGTTTGTGCTTTCCCTCTTGTATGTGCTTTGTCCCCAGGGGCCACTGTGGTTATAGATTCACTGAATTAAACATCAAACATAAACTCTCACTAATGTTTTGATAATCACTAAATAAGCACCAGCACATGGAGAAGCACTGACAAGGACAAAGGAGTAAGGAAACATGCTGAGAAAACAATAGGAGCATGTTTTACTTTCTTTACTTTTTTTTTGTGGCCCAGGTGTCTCTTGAGCAGTTTTGGGCAGGTTACTTTATTATCATTTTGAAAAGTAAATCCATTACATGAATCAGCATCAGAGATAATGTGTCACATACTTTACTTTTGTTACTCAGGTGTCAGTTTGTTCAGAGGTGCTTTTAAACAACTGAAAATCCTCCACACCCACACATTGCAGATTGTGTATGTAATTAAAAATTTACCATTTTTACTTTACCTAACCATGTTTATTTGGTACCTAGACCGGATCCAGATGTGTCTGTGCATAATCCAAACCAAATCACTTTATTTGCAAAGTTGAAATCCAGTCACCTGACACAGGTCATGTGATCAACGTCATGTGAAGTAAAGGAAGCAGTCATTTTTAAGGCAAATGTTCATTTTTATCAATCCTAACCATGATTCTTTAATGCCTAAACCTAACCAAGGCTAATCCCAATCACACCGCTTTGTTTGCACAACTGTCCAGCGTTTTTTTTATTGTTGAGGGCAAAGTACCAACTGCCATTTTGATACCGTTGTGCAAGACAGCATCTCCCATTTTTGCGTCTGTACATGGAGTTGCTCTTACAACAAATGGTCATATGGGTTGTATGAGAAGACAGGGACAAACAACCTATTTTTCTCTCACGCTGTAAAAGGCTACACCCTCCCCGCATACATTACTCAGAACTGAAAACATCACCAACGCTGCTCCTCAGCATACTTCCATACTTCTTGCATTTCTCTAAGATTGTGTCTTCAGAAACCACCATGAATTTAAGTTGGTTGCCAGCTAGTAGAAGAGGACTGAGGTTGTGCTAGAGCTGTGTTGAGAAGCTCATTTTAGCTTTAATTAATACCACTGGACCTCTGAAGGTTTCTGAGTGAGGACAGGTGCTCATTCAACCATACGGTTCTGGAGGTCTGCACACAGCAGCCAAGTGTATTGATGTTTTGATAGAAAGTACTGTACACTGTGTTTGTGTGGGGACTCTGTCTTAATGTTTTGCAGTAACACTTTTGCTGTGTTTTGTAGCATTCTTACACCGCCCTCTGTCAAACACCTGTGTATCATCTTTTGATAAATTGCATAATTGAACACTTTTACTTGAGTAATTACTGCTGAGCCCAAGCTGTTTAGCAGCAGAGCTCCATCTTTGGTTCTTATTGGTTCCATGTGGTTTCTTAACTGACAAATGTGCTGTTTCCAGCACAGTCAGCCATTCAATTAGCCTACTGTTATTGAGATTAATGTTGTTGTGATTGTTATTACCTGTATCATTGTTACAGGCTGGGGGTGGACCTGGGTGGAGGGGCAGTCTGGAAAGGAACGCTGGAATTCACTGCAAAGGCTGCAGGAGATTTTGTCAGGCTGTTAACTTAGCACTTGTTAACCCTGATGGCTGACCTCTGACAGCCACCCTGTGTCTTCTAACATATACAATACTGTTTGTAAATTGTTCCCATCACTAACTGTTTATTTCATGAATCACTGCTCTACCTGCCTTTAATTGCCCCTCGGGGACAAATAAAGTTCTTTGAATTGAATTGAATTGAATACAAGGCAGGTCTCTACATTTCAACATCACTGACAAGCCCAGTGACAGAAAGAATAATTAGTTAGACTGGACCTTTGTGTGGTTTTGGCAGACTTTGGCTTGGACCAGTCAGCTTTGCAAGGGGAAAATGTTAGGACTTTTTGATTAGTTTCTTTTCTTCTCCTTCTTAAAGTTGGACATGCAAATTGTATTTCTAATTAGGATTTTTTTTCACTGACCGATTAGAATCAAGATCATTTAATTGCCACTGCATTACAAGACTGCCGACTGCCCCTCTATGCAGGAGGAGTGATGCATTGGATTCTTGCAAGTTACACTTTGAATACTTGTTTTGCAAACTTTCTTGCTGAAGCTACACATATCGAGCAAAGATCATGGATAAACAGCTATTCTCAGCTTACAGAGAGCAGCGAGGGCCCGGGGATGAACATGTGCCTTAATAGATGGGTGGTGATATACATAATGTTTCAGTTTTGACAGCAGATCTGTTCTTAAGTTGCCGTGACAGCCACTCAAATTCATGCCAGAAAGCTATCAAATAGAATGGATTATTCCCTGTGTTCCCAGTCTACAAACCAAACTGAGCGGGGCATGACACAGTTCCTCTGGCAGTGGTTTGC
Source organism: Sandelia bainsii (assembly GCA_032362345.1). NCBI lineage: Eukaryota > Metazoa > Chordata > Actinopteri > Anabantiformes > Anabantidae > Sandelia > Sandelia bainsii. The sequence goes on from JAUMHL010000025.1 coordinate 4,324,283, forward strand.
TGGGTGGCATGCTGCCAAGGAACAAAGGCCCCAGCTTGGCAGGGCCATGTGATGGAACAACAGGAACATCTTCATAGCTCCGACTCAAACGTTCAAACTTGTAGGTAAAGAAAAAGAGATGTGCACAGCCGCAGACGATCGCAGTCTCACTCCGATGTGAAAACACAGCTGCCTATTGTGCACAGCGCTGTGGTGAATCATATCAATTAATGTTCTCATGATCCTTCCTTCCTGGCAAATTCAGATGAATGCCGCCATTGGTTCAATCTCTGAATCACTTGCAGCACATCTCCGAATGTCAGTGTATCAACATCTGCTGTAAAAGCTGTGTGAGAGGCTCTCAGCTTCATGCACTATTGATATTTCTTCTTAAGAGGTCTCTGCTCTTCCTTACCATTCATGGAAATAAACATCCAATTCATACTATTTATGTCTTTACAAGCTGTAACCATGATCTGACATGTCGCCTGCACACGACAATTTAATCCACATATGACAAGCCTCGTGTTTCAGCTCACTTCAATTTCCTGCTAAAGTAATGTGCTGTAGTTTGCAGGCAGAATTAGCATCACACATGAGTAGAAAAAAACACAGTATAAATAATAAAAAACATGGACCAAATGCGAGTCAACAACATAAAAAAAAACGTGTTCATTATTCATTAATGTGAAATGCCACACACTTAAAACAAGCAATCCATGTCCCTGCATGCTAAAATAAAGTAGTGTACAAGGTTTTGTCAGTGTTTTATTAACACCTAAATAGTCACCCAGGGGCTGTGGATTAAGTAGAGAATAGCATTAGCTTTCCTCACCATCTCCCCCCTCTGCTCCTGGAAGACTTACTCACACCAGTAAACAAATTGGCTATCTTCACCAACTTTTCTCGATCTGTTTATTAGTGCCTCCAAGAGAAGGCAGCCACAAAAAAACAAACAAAAAAACTGATGAATTTCAGGTAAAACTCAAGCGCAAGAGTGCAGAAATGAACACATTAGCCACAAATGTCAGGAAATGTCTATCTAAATATTAAAATATGCAAGCATGTGGAAAGAACATAACCCAGGGGAGAGGCAGTAGATGAAACAAGCTGCTATGAGAGTACATCACCGACCCAGTTAGAGTGAAATCTGTTTGTAGGGAAGCCCAATATGCTGCCCGTAACAGTCATAGCTAATTTGATATGATATGTATCTAATGTATTATTTTTAAGTAACATCTGACAGGCATCTGATTTCTTATATGCTGTTACTTTAAACCTTGTATTTATCCATCAGATTTTCTGAGTTCTGCGAAAATCTCCAAGTTAAAGCTTTTTTCTTTTCTTCCAAACTTTAGTGAAATGCCTTTTCTCTCTGCAGTCCATCTTTACAATCTCCCTGCTCTAATCCCACTGACTGCTCGCACTGAATTAGTTTGTCGATTGGCTGCTTGGAGGTGTGTAATGGCTAATGTTTTCCAGCCAGTCTAATTTGTTCGCATTTTATCTCCATCTTTATGCCTCCCTATCCTCTTGTTATAACCCATACTCCTTGCTTTATACTTTTTTGCTGGTGCATTTTATAGGGAAGCAGTTTTTGATCAGCATGACACTACAGCTCTTCATGACTATAGTGGTAATAAAGTGTTGCTAAAGTTCATTTGCAGGTCAGTGAATGCAGCAGTGCTTCTGAATCAGAGCTGAACTTATTTTAACCTAGATATCAAGAATACACTCAGTTTATCTCTGTCTGTATGTCTCTAGTACACGCTATATTATTTTTGCAACCCTGTCTCCCAAAAATTCCGTTCGTATACAACTAAACTGCAATCCCGATTACGTTTTCCTAGAGAACGTATTTGCGACCCGATTACGTTTTTGTA
>JAUMHL010000025.1:4326738-4415364 GCA_032362345.1 Sandelia bainsii
CACTGACACTAACCCACTGCTGTGATGTCTGATTCCCACCATAAAACACTTAAATATCGCTACACTCACATATCTGGTTGTTGAAATGTAACGTTGGATATTTTTTCGGATATTTTGGCAGACAAAAATACGTTAACTGTTCACAGAAAACGTAATCGGGTCGCAATTACGCTCTCTACAAAAACGTAATCAGGATTGCAGTTTAGTTGTATATGAACGTAATTTTTAGGAGACAGGGCTGTATTTTTGATACAACTTTTTTAAGAAAAATGCAGTAAGTACATAATTCATCCAAATTAAGATTGGAATGTGACTTTCTGAAATCTGTTTTATACAAATAATGACGCCTTAGAAGTGTATAAGTGATCTGAAAATATGTACATTTTAACATCAAAGTAAAACCACAGTAACTTAGGATTACTGTCACACTGAGCCTAAAGCTAAAGCAAAAAATCAGTCACAGCTGACTTTATAAGGCAATTTGGTAAATAATTTAGCTTATTTAGTTCAATAAGAGAAGAATATTGATACAGTAAATGTTGATTAAAATGTATCAGACACAGCTGTAACATTACTGACAAATTCAAGAGCTCACATGCTTGAGTGATTGGTATGATTGATTAAATTTATGATATGAAATAATGAATAACGGGGATAATGCAACTTCTCAAATTGAAATGACAGGTTCTATTAGAGTGAAGATGTGTCACTCCATTGGATTTTCTGGAACTACAGAAACATTGAGTCCGTGTGCATTTGTACTGCAGAATTTTACCTCATAAACAATCTTTGGCTGAGTACAGACTCTTTAACCAACAAGTTACTCACTGAATTAATGGTCATCACTGACCTGCCGCAGCTGTATTTGCTAGTCATTCTAACTAATAAAACCAGCTTGATATGAGCTAAATGTTTTTTCTACACTTCAATTTGCTAATGATAAGTATTGTCGGAGTTCAATCCATGTATTTTGTGTCTGAAATCAGAATCACTCACCAGTGTGCTCATTATTTTCCACATTAACACACTCTAATTACTCTCCTATGCAGCATAATGCTGCACTGTAGAGCCAGAGAGCACCAGCACGTTGAGATGGACAAAACACATGAGAGTACTATAAAGAAACACTTTTCTTCAGAAAAAGTATGCTTAATTTAATTTGTACATAAAATAAATACATCATCTGCCTGGTGTCATCAGAGACTCTCGGTATTCTATGCACCTTCAAAAAACTGAATGAGTCAATAAATTTAGAAAATAGGTTCATGGATTTTTATTGGATTTCTCCATTTATTCTACAGTCTGTGTTCGGAATTCCTAAAGCTAACTATTTTCATTGTTCACATGTTTGCATATAAAAATTGCATGAGTAGGACATGTTCCAGGATCTGTTGTAGGCCATTGTTGGCTTAGTAGTGATGAATAATTAATGACAATTAAGCTGCTTGTACACTGGAGTGTTATTCTATAGTTTGGCATAGCCTGATTTTCAAATGATAATGAAGATGTTCCATGTCACACAGCTCCATTTATTCTTTATTTTCTATGTTCTTGGATGTTTTGTCACATTGGAAATTTCTCAAAATGTCAAACTATTCCTTTAAAATGATCACGAGGTCAGGTGTACAGATGTCTCCTGAAGCATTAGAGAAATGCACCTGCTTGCTTTTGAAATGTTAACTCTCACCAGGCTTCCACCAAAGTAGATCTCTGGGAAATCAGTGGGCAGTTGACTGCTCAACTCAAAATAAAGCTTCCTATGTCTTCACCTCAGGAAGTCATTTAAGCAGTATAAAAGTTTACAGAGGTGACTACACATCAAGTGCACAGATGAAAAACGTTCTGCTGTGCTGAAGAACAAATATGCTATAAATCAGTGAGAACTAATAACATTCAACAGGGTGTTACATAAAACAGAATAAATACCTGAAGCACTAAATGCTGCACTTTATGCAAACTGAAATAATGAAAAACAAATATTCACACATTCTAAGAACCACATACTCTCTGACAGAGCTAGTTAGAGAATACAGTACAGTTATGTGGAAACATGGATTCAGGCTATTGCAACACCAAACAGGGGCTGGAGTTTCTACTAAAGGCATGCCCGAATGAGAGGCATTGCAGCATGTGATGAAACAGCTGTCAGGCTGTTGTCTGAGGCTGAAACAAGAGGCTCCACATCACTCCCAACAACCAGTATACCCCTATATTAAATACATATTTTTGTACACTTTTCTTACATTAAACTAACAACTAAGTGTTTACATGTAGATCAGACATCACAACATAAGATACAGATAATAAGACATCTGAATTAGCTACCATTTACTGTCACTTTTTGGGGTTAATGACAAGGATTGGGACAAATCCTGGTGCACATCAGATTTATCTTGAGCCTTGCTGAGCTGATGACTGTGCATTTGCAGCATATTTTATGAACACAATATAAGTAAGGAGAGTAAATTAGTAAATACCTCAAAATAGTAATCAAGTTCGGCAGTATTCTATACATGAAGACTGAAACTTAAACAACAGGAAAGGTACATTGATGGTGCAAGATTCCACTGTGGAACAACATTTGCTCACACAAAGAAAGGTCACACATGCACTCACTAAATGATTTAAAACCAGCAGCTGTCAAATCAATACCATTCTCTCACAACACAACTATAATACAATAATAATGAAATAATAATCAAAGTAATTGTCTGCTATCATTATCTGACATACTAATACCCAACCACTACAACCTCACACAATGACTAAACATGCACACTGTACCTTAGGTACACACATACCTCACCTTGGTTTTCTTTATGTCATTCTGATCATCATGTACTGTCCTTGAGAGCTTCCATTAACTAGAAGCAAATTCTCTGTATGTTGTATGTATCTTTTTTATTATTTATATTCAATTGTAAGAAACTGACAGTACATTTTGTTGCTTGGCTGCTGTGTCACTGCGCTGGGGTTTTGATGTTAAAACCCAAACTTTGAACATGCCATCTTGTCACCAAAGACAAACCCCAAAAGTACCCTTTTTTCATACTACAATTTTTTTCCCACTTAGTGCTTGAGCACTGTAAGTTAATTCTTATTTTATGTAAAGAGGCAGTAAACCCAATTGTTTGTACTGTAACTACAGTACATAGAGTTTTGTTGGTGTATGATAGCCAGTATATGATTTTTAACAACAAAATTCACTGTTCAATTCACAATTCAATGTGTGTAAAAACTGTTGTCAGGGAAGCTAACAGCACATTTTTGGTAAGAAGTTGTGTTTAAAACATTCTCTTGTTAAATTACAGATGGTAGCTTTCTACCTGAATCCAAGGGTGTGATGCCCCTTTAACAATTTGTCTTCTATTCAAGTGCATGCAATTTATGTATTTAAATGTATCATTTTATTTATGGTTTCCTTTGCTTTGATTGTATCTTTGCATTGTTTGTATTTAGGTATTTTGTTGAATATTCTATGGTCCAGAAGTGCCACTGACAAATTTACCTATATTTATTTACCCAAAATGCTATAAAAATGTCAAAATGTATCATTTATTACTGTTGATATTGTTGATAACTATAAAAGATGTATTGAAAATACATGCAATATTTGTAGCATTATTTTGTATAGTGGAGCAGAGTGGATTGATGTACAGTTTATTGAGAATATTTTTCCTTTAATTTTGCCACATGTATTACATTCAAATTCCTTCCTCAGTTTTTTAGTGCACAGGAAACATCAGGCAGTGTAGGTTTCATTTTGTGTTTGCCTTTGTTCATGACTTTTTCTGCTCGGTCCACCTTTGTCAAGTTCACAGTGAAGTGTTACCCACACCTCTTGATTTTTCTTTGCAAAAGTGCACCAATAAAACATAAAGTGTTATTCTCACCAGTGAATGCTGTTATACCTCCAACTTTACAGAACTGGCAGTAACAACAATGAGAGTACTACTGTATACTGCCAAGCCTGGAGCTTAAAAAACCCACCAGTCTCACTGGGAAGCACTGAACACCTTCAGGTGAATTTCATCCTTCTGATCACTTTCCACTTGTTTTTTGTTTCTTCTCTAACTTCTCTCCTCATATTGTGTCCTTTGTTCCCTTCCCAAGGTTTTCGACCTCAACAACTTTTGCTTGATCAGTAGGTTTTGCAGCTTGGTATTTGTTGTAATTTGATAATGACGACTACCTGAACAGCTGTGCAGAGCGTGGCAGAACATAACAAACAGCAGAAGAGCATAGTGGAGCAGAGTGGATTGATTTTGCGTCTCAAGTGCTAGCTTGAGTTGCATATTGTTTTTGTTTGTTTTAAGAACCAGTTGCAACAAAAGTCAGTACATCCTTCATTTGTGAGATTTCATATTATTTATTTTATTTTCTTAATCAACAACCAGTGATCTATGTTTTTGTCCTTAGTTTTGATGACAGATTCATGGACGGTACCTGTTACAGTAAATGCCTCCTCAAAATAGTCATTGCAAAACCTGGAATATAATGAAGTTTGTCAGTATTTTATACATGAAGTTTCAGAACTAAACAAGGAGTAAGATGTAGTCAAGTGCTCTTCAATAACAGATTCCACTGTGGAACAACATTTGCTCACACCAAGAAAAGTCACGCATGCACTCACTAAATGATTTAAAACCAGCAGCTGTCAAATCAATACCATTCTCTCACAACATAACTGAATAATCAAACAATTATCTTACCTCAAATGCAGCGTAAAAATTTTTTTTTCACATAAACGTGACGATCAAGCTTGTGTGAGTTTGTTCTACGCACATTTATCAGAATCTGGTTTTGTACAAATCTGACTGATCGGATTTTTTTTCCAAAGGTCAGGGGACATCCTTGGACACTTGATAGTTTCTTTACTTTTTCAAAAGCTTTTCTGTGATTTTTGGGTAAATAAAATTGCATTCATAGCTCCATCTATAAATGTGATTTCGTCTACACCTTGGGCACTTATGCAGCCCTGTATCAACACACTCCCACCTTCATGTTTTACAGTTGGCACTATGCAGTCCCTGTTCGAGTCATGTCCAGGTACACACCAAACGTGCCGGACCTCATCTGCTGCACACTAATTTGATATCATTATTTTCTTTGGCAAATTTTTATCCATTGAGGTTGACTTCATGCAATGTCCTTTGCACTGTGTGATCACTCATAAAAAACAAACTGTGTGTGGTTTCATTTCTCGAGAACAGCCATGTGCCTGCTGTTGTTGGCAGTGTGGCTTTTCCTATATCTCCTAAGCACTTTTGTAACTCTTAAAATCTGAATAGATTGGAAGTAAGATTTTGAGTTCAATACACCAAAAGCTAAATCATCTGTATGTATTGCACAATTTTCTGTTCCGTTTTCATCCTAACAAAATAACTCACACTTCATGACTGACCTTGTTTTCAATCTACTTTGGGTACTTCATGTGCAGGACACTCGGCCAGACAGGGGAGGCACATTGCCCTCCTCAAAGTACATCTCTGACAACACTGTCTTCCACAGATGATCCCTCTGTTTGGACCCCATCTTCCTGAAGGTAGACGACTCCCACAGGGATGTGTGTGAAGGTGTTCTCATCAGCAATATCCTAACAGAGCATGGACGACAAGAAAGGACATAGTATTTGTAAGTAGTACTCTACTTATGACTACTTCTGACAAGAAAAATGCCCTAATTATGCATAGATAAGATGAGTGAATTACCCAATCAGAAGCTGGCAAAGTGCTGCAGCGGTTCCCCTAGGCTGACTTAACATTAAGAGCTGCACAACCAGTGAGAAATGGCAGGAAATCTCATGCGTAATTTGTGGTTTGCTGATAATATTGTGCAATGACCAATGAAAAGGCTAAATGTTTTTGGAGGCTTTTTTTGCTGTATTCTTCCATTCTTTGCATTTTCCCATTAAAATGGCACCGTAATGTTCATTTCTTCCAGGATGGATGATTCTTTTCTGCTGGAGTGAAAGGAGCTGAGCAGTTTGCTGTAGTTGTTCAGTCAGCCATGTTTTTTAGCTTGAAAAAAAATTTATTTACCCAGTAGTCATATTAAATTAGTATCACAGTAAATTAGTTCTACTCAAGATAGTCAAGAGCTATCTATAGCTTTGTGCAACATTTAGATTTAGATATCTGTCGAAAATCTGACTGCCTTAGATCTGACTATTAGATCTAAGCCTGAGTGAAAGCCTTCTGTATCTTTGTGAAACTGGCCCCTTAATGAAAAAAATATGCATTTAAGTCTGCTCTACTGGAAGATGCTGGTAAGAAAAATGACACCTTCATAGTACTACGATTTAGTAAGATTAGTTATGCATTGCAATAAAAATAAACATTTTTGAGTGATGTAAAAAAAAAAAAAAATACAATGACTGTAAAATTATACAAATTTGAATTATGCAACTCTTCCTGTGCCACTGACCAGTTTTGTTGTGTACTGTCCAGTTACTGCCGACAATGCCCAAGAGTTATGTCCATGCCCATTTTGATAATTGACAAATATTATAGATAGTAATATGTTAAAATCCTCCTAATATCCTATGTGTTATTGTTCTTATCAGTCTTATGAAGAATGATGTAAAAACCATTTGTGGAGATTCGGCCAGTGGTACATAATGTTTGGACATGAATAATACAGTATATAGACATTGCATTGTTCTTTTTGTACAGTCTTGTGAGTTTTAACGTTGGTCTGCCAATCTCCAGTTGAGACTCAACAGAATATTGACTTAAAATGTGCAGTGCAAATATAACATTCACTTGAAAGAGACCATTCTTACATTCTTACATTCATACAGGATCCTGCTCCAGGTTACTTCAGGAGTTGTGTTCTTTGAAACTGATGCTTATACCTGTAGATGCATAATGGTGCCACTACTTATTTCACTGCCTTAGTTACTTATGGATGAATGCAGATTGTCTGCAGTGGCAGCGTATGTGGTGGCCTCATATCTCTGCTGACCTTCAGCTGTCATTATTCCAAACACCAAACATTCCGTTCCAAACACAGCCCACTTCCATTCTTACACACCAGTCCTCAACCAATATGATACCAAGTGACCTTAATTAATGGTATTTCACCTCCTTCGTATTTTCCATCAGTCTCTCTGAAACCCCCCCTGGTATTCTCATGTGCCCAGAAACATTAAATATTAATATCTCCATAATTTTAATATTTAGGTCAATCAAAAGGATAGCACCAGATAAAACTAACAGCAATTATCTATGCAGTGATAGGGAGATTTATTTAGTGTGATGAGTGACAGTTGGTGAAACATGAGGCTGAATGTCTGCCTCTCTCCCTCTCCTTTGCCTATTTTTCTTTTTCTTTTTCTTTTTTTTTTGATGACAGTGAGTCTTTCGAGGCTTCCCTTAACTTGAAAGAGAATTGCTGGCAGATATTATGAAGAGTTTTGAAAATGATATTCTAACTTTTAACAAAAAGTGACACAGACCCTTTCACAGTGGCTGACAACATAAGAATTACAACTTTGGTGCCTTCCTGTAGATTGTTGTGGATAAAATGGCTTAAAAAGTGAAAATGGAAAACTCACTGTCACTGTCGATGTTTAATTATCACAAGCATAAACACATTATATTCAACTGTTGCTTGGGCTACTTGGCTACAGATCGCACTATATTGATTTAAATCGAGGCTGTAATGTTACAGATTTACTGTATTCCTGTACTGTACCTGTATAAGCTTTGGTTAACCTATCTTGGTGCCATTTTACAGACTTACACAACGTATGATGATGGATTAATCAATGCAGTGGTTTTCAGGCTTTGCTATTCATGAGGCTTATTTATTTAGTAATTAATTTCATTAAACCAATTACAAACAGTGACACATGAAGGTTTGTAAAGCCTAAATAAAATGGGACTCAGTGGAAAATTAGCCAATATTAAATGTGTGTGTGTGTGTGTAGAAAAAGTATGTGAACCTGTGCTGACATTAATAACTTCACTTAAACCTTACTGGTAACTGTTTATCAGCCCTGCACATCGGCTTGGAGTAATTTTAATCCACTGCCTCTTACAGATCAGCTTCAACTCACTGATGTTGGTTGGCTTCCTTGTGTGAACTGCTTGCTTTAGGTCCTATAGGATTAAGGTCAGGGCTTTGACTTCGAAACCATTCCAAAGCATTCATTTTTTCTGCTTTAACCATACCTCAGTAAAACAATAAGAGTGTTTAGAGTCATTGTTCTGCTGTATGATCCACTTTCTGTTGAGCTTGAGTTCACAGATTTGATACCTTGATACCTTGGAATTTGCTTGTTCAACTCAGAGTGATCGTCATAGCACCAAGCCATGAAGCCATGAAGAGGCCACAAAGTCATTCTGGCCCAGAGGCAGAAAAATAGGCCCAAATTATTACAGTACCCCCACCATGTTTCACAGATGGGATAATGCTGTGCTTGGTTGTTGCAAGATGTACTGCTCCTCATTCAAACCAAAAGTTCTACTTTCCATAGAATCTTTTTCCAGTAGCCTTCTGGCTTATCTACATGGCCTTGATAAATCTGAACAGCAATCATCTTTTTGGAGTGTAGCAGCTTCCTCCTTGCAACTCTGCCATGTGTGCCATTGTAGTTCAATGTTTTCCTGATGGTGGACTCATGACACTACAAGAGAGGCCTTTAGTCTTACCCTAGGGTTTCTTGTGATGACCCAGATTGATCCACGCCATGCTCTTGATGTGATCTTTGTACTGTAAGTCGGCCACTACTGAGGAGGATAAGACTAGCATTGAATGTTTTCTGTTTGTACACAATCTGCCTGATAGTCGAGCAATAGAGTCCAAACTTCAGAAATGCTTTTGTAATGTTGCCTGTAAACACCTGACCGTACTTGCCCCTTCAAATGAATTGATAATGCTAGAAGTTCACATACTCTTGTTTGGAAGTTGTGTTCAGTTGCCATGGCTCAATTTCCAGACAACCTCCCTGGAAGACTGAAAAACTTCACTGGATACTTTTGCCACAAACAAATATGTAAGACCTTATCACAGAAAAGCATATTTTTTTGTTATTTATTTAATTGGAATCCTTTTATCTCATTTTAAGACTTGATAGATTATGTTTTCAGTCATACTTATTTAGAAAGTGCATGGTGGTGTAATGGTTAGCACGTTGTCTCACTCCAAGGAGGCCCTGGGTTTTAATCCACGGGTCAGCTGAATGCCCTTCTGTGTGGAGTTTGCATGTTCTCCCTGTGTCTGAGTGGGTTTTCTCTGGGTACCCCGGCCAAGACATGCAGTTGGGTTAGGGTTAGAAAGTTAGGTTAGGGTTAGGGGTTAACTGGTGACTCTAAATTGCTCATAGGTGTAACTGTGAATAGCTGTCTGTCTCTATATGTCATCCCTCTGACAGAATGGCAACCTGTCCAGGGTGTACCCCCAGCCACAACAATAATACTACCTGGTGGTTTTAATGCTGTGGGTCACCATGAGCACTCTGACCAGTCTGCAGCCACTCAGCCCTGTATGTAGTAATCCGTGATGCACTGTGTGTTCTGACATCTGTTGATCATGGTACCATTTTTCCTATGCCACAAAATTAAAAGCACCAAGTTGTATTAGTGTGGTGGCTATTGATGTGTTATCATCTTCCAAAACTGTCGTTCCTAAAACCAAAACAATTAGCAGAAACATACTACTACATATTAAAATGTTCTGTAGACCTCAAGAAAAAATTGATAATTTTCAGTGGGTTTGTGATTACAAGTGACTCCTTTCATTTAACAGTAATTTGATCTGTTGTTAATGTGAAAATGTTGAGCAAGGCAGCTTTAAAGAAAGATGAGTTGGTTACAGTTTTAAGGTATGTTTTCCAACATGTGCATTGTACTTGCCTATAACAAGAATCAAGTTACCCAGATGTGTAGAGTAACAAGAATCCCACGTTCTTTAGTGTTTGTCATGCACATGTTGTTGAATGCCCTTGCAGAACTAAGACTGCGAAATAAAATGAACTCACCAAAAACACAGGATGATTTCAGATGGTTGCATCATGACAACAATGAAATTTAAATTTGGTGACACTATATTTATCGACCAAAGGAACTAAAGCACCTGTGTGTGTGGTCCTCCACTGCACATGCAGGTGTACTTGTAAGTGTAGTAGTGCTTCAGGATATAATCTCTTTCCTCTCTATAATGACAGTGGCTGGAAAATACAGTATGTGTAATCACCCAACTTTTAATAAAGACGATTGTTGATTTTTTCATTTTTCTTTCATAAAAAAGCATGTGGCTTTCTCATAAAAGCATGTGGCTTGTCTTTACCAATGCACATCACTTTAACGTGTTTTTATTGATCTGCAGTGGTCACTAGAAACCGCGAGTCGCATGTTCTGCAAATTCCCTGCACCCATTCACCACAAAAATCATTTTAGTGATGAAATGTCAGATGCAGGTTGATTGATTATTATGATCAATTATGGAGGCCTATTGTTATTACGAGTGTTTCTTTCTTTATTAAAAACCTAACCTAGTGTTTAATAATTATTCTAATAATAAGTATACCGCGATCAAATGTGCACTCACTTAAGCAGGGGGAAAGGCAGGTGCCCATAGGCTGGTGGCGCATTACTGTGCTGCGATGGGTGTTTTCACGCGTCACCAGTGGGCGCTTCTTCCTGCGCACAAAGAGAGCAGAGCCCGGGGATGCGCACAATGTGAGTATCCGCTCAGAGGCACCACTGTCCTCTCCGCTTCTTGGCAGCATCTTGTGGAGTGTAACGCGAGGAGGTTCGAGGAACAACTCGGCGTGAGCGCGTCGCATCCTTCAGCTGAGCTCGCTCACTTCACTGGTTGTGGATTTTACCGAGGTAGAGGCTTACTGGTAGTCCCGTCCTCAAAGACCGAAAGACGCACTTTGAGACGGAGCAGAATAAAGTGCGGAGCTCAAACACTGCTGCTGCTGGAGCTGAGAGCGACCTCTTCTTTGGCTTGTGTGAGGACAAGAGTTGCTTGAGAAAAGAAATGGTATCCGCTCACTAGAGCCAAGAAAGGACACATCTAACGGATAGTGGAATTACAATGAAAGCAGTTTAATGAAGAGGAAAAAAAATCGCATCCCAGGACAAGTAAGTATCCGGTCAGAAACCATCAGGCATGCTTACACGTTATTTTAATTTGAATTGGTGACCTCAGGAACTGTGTGCTGCTAAGTTTTCTGCTTCTCCATAGCAGCAAATGCAACTTAATTTGACAGGCTTCATCCCTGCGGTGAGATGTCTTTACCTTATTTTCTGAAAGGGGCACTGATACTCAGAGAGAGAGAGTGCGTGTGTGAGTGCGTGCTGATAGTGGTCACACATGCATGATGCTGATGACTGCGTTTCTAGATGAGCCTCAAATGGTTTGGATGGTCCTACTGGGATTTCTACTGTTGGGGCTCATTTCCCTCATCTAGGACAAAGTCCATATGGTGCTGCTCTGCTCAGCCACACAGAGAAACAGCATCAGGACCATATGCATGGAGAGAAAGAGCTCTCTCTAACTTGTTTAAGGCAATTATTCCAGTCTCTGCAGAAGGAGGAAAAAAGGAATCAGATCTCATGTGGATTCTCTAAATAGTCATTTAATTGTATGTGAGCACCATGGCACTCTTACATTTGTGTTGCATTTTTATAAACATCTCCCAGGATATTTGATAGTTTTATCCTGCTGGGGAGTGGTATTACAGAAATTATGTTAACAGCTCTCATATTTTCTGGAAACCAAATATTTAGCCACCAGTGGTCTGCACACAAGTATTCTTTTTTCCTCCCTCTTTTTTTTTTTTTTTCCCACCCAGACTGCAAAAGGACAGACCCAGCAGTGAGAGAAAAATGCTCAGCCTGCTCCATCTTCAAAGTATCTTACTATTCAGCAGGGATTGTAATCATTCTCCCCTCTATTCATGTTTATTTATAGATCCTTTGCTCATATTTGGAGAATAATAAGCAGTAGCCAAATGAGAGGTGAAGCACGTCTTTGAAGCCATGCAGTGAATTTTCCTATAATACAACGGTATCCAGCGTGGCAGTGCAGGAATGAGTTTGTACTGTAGCACCATTTGCTCTGAAAACCCCTTTTTTGATTGAACCAAAGTGGCAATTACATAGTACAGCTCACTTTCTTTTCCGGAAAGGCTGTGAAATGGATTGAATAGCATGAAAAAAATATGTAAAGAGCTTGCCTGAGTGTCTCCTGCTCTTCATCCTTGACCCTCCAGTCATGTGTTTGCGGCTGTATCTAGGATGAGAATCTGGGGATGTGTCTGGCTGTTGATGGGGTTGAGAAATGGATCACTGCTCCCCTCTCTTTTAAGTGCACTTACTCTCCTGCCCCTGCCTTAGGCAGCAGCTGAGGGATGCAGCCGTGTTTAACATTGGAGGGAGTCACTGGGGGCGTCCTGCTGTCTTCCAGGGACTCAGTGATTTTTCGCATGAAAATACACAGCTGGATAATGTCTGCAGAGAGTCCTGCCCAGATGTTTAGTTTCACTGCGGTAAACAGATATTTAATACGTGAGAAATGTTAGAAGATGCGTGAATGTGAAATTACAACTTTTATGTGTGTTTAGTATGAAAACCTTCGTAATTGACCTTCTTTTCACTCGTGACATTTCTCAAGCAGACACTTATTCACATGGAGCTCCCCTCCAGTATTCACTGGTGTGTGTTGTCCTCCAGCATTTAAATGTGGCCTTAGCTACAGTTCTAATCATGCTGTCTTATTCATACATGCACAATGTGACACGTCAGTCTCACGTGGCTACTGGCTACTTTTTATTCTTTTTTTTTGTAATTTTAGCCTATGAGCCTGTGCCTGAACTCAAATGGAAAAAAGATCTCAGGAGAGAATTTGCATTCAACCAGTTCTTGAATGTTAATGTAACAGTTGTTCAGAATGTGTTATGCAGGCAATTAACATGAAATGCTTTTTTATTTGAAACCTTAATGTGTAATTGGCCATGAAAAGCATTGCTCACTCACCTTAGATAATCAGGAATGGAAAAATCAATACTGACCAATTACTTCTTCTTTTTCATTTCACAAGTATTTATTTGAAGCTGTGAAATACAGATGTTAAGCTCTGCATTTATTTGTTAATCACTTCATTTTTTAAAAATATTCTCCCCGATTCATGTGAAATAGACTTGTGCAGGTCTTCAGTCAGTAAATTAGGAGGCATCAGTGCACAGTTGATTGTGAATTCCTCATTCATTGGCAAAAGCACAGAGCAGCTGTGTATTCAGATTGAGTCCGTCCCTGGTGGTGGATCCTTGTCTCCCAGGTTCTCTTGCTGAATGATTTAATGGAGATGGCAGCCGATATTCATAAAGACAATAACCAAATAGAAATGAATGCATCAAAGTGTATTTAGACTCAGTTGTGCCACTGGTTGTTCAATTTTGACAGAGTTAAAAATTTTTGCATGATCTGATATGCGAGGGTCTCCCAGCTCTGTGCTGCTTGTGCATTGCATGTGATCTGAATACAGACCTTCAGCGTGCACACCCCTTTTGGTCTCTCTCCTTTCCTCCCTTCCTCATTAGATTCTTTTGCAATTATGCTGCCCTCTGGGGGGGGGAATGGATGCCTTTAACCATCTCCCCTATCAATTATGTGCCAAACAACGGACCCACTAACCAAGAACTCATCTCATTTACCCTGGAATATGTTTAGCCAATGACTTCCATTAGGTTTAGCTTCTGTAGAGGTGAGAGTGTGATGCCTCATTACATTTGGCAGAGCAATCTTTTGCTCATCATTTCAGTTGAGAAAGCCCAAGAAAGGAAATGCCACCTCAGCTTCATCAGCACAACAAAGCCCAGGAGCAGTTGTTCTCAGTTTTTTAGAGGTTCAGCTCTGCCAGGTTTGACTGATGCAGCTTTTTGAAGGTCAAAAGTGATGCAATAATTTCTTCAATTTAATCATTTCTTTTTTCAGAATAGACAAGTGCCCAGTGTGTTCCCTAGATTTAGACGTTTTAACTGTATAAAAGGCTCTGAAATGGCTAGTGGAGCACTGTGAGACACTTAAGCTCTCCACAGAGAGCCACTGAAAATCTGCCCAATGAAAATGAAAATTTCAAGGCAGGGTGACATACCCTTCTTAGACAATAGCCGGGAAAACTGGCATATATTGAGCCCTTTTAATGAACCGTTAATTCAGAAACAAATGCACAAAGAAAACACTCTAAATGAAAATGTCACTGCAGGTTTTACTGGCCGCAGAATGAAGCTGCGCTCAGGGACAAACATCTATCATATCGGCAAAGACACTGTGCCATGAACTGTATTAGGACCCAAATTGCAAAGAAAGTCTTTCCGAGGAGCTTTTCCCTCTCACTATCTTGAAGCTTTTTGGGCTGATGGTTTAGGATGACGAGGTTGGATCCTCCAGAAAAGTGGATGGAAGTTAATACCACACTCAAACTGAAAAATGCAGCATAGTTTTTTTTTCTTCTTCTTGCTGCAGTAGAATCTGAAACCGTGTAATCCAATGTGATGGGTTTTTATAGTGGCAAAACGCCCCTAAATTTTGAAAGACACCAGGAGATCCACTCTGAATCTCACTGTGCCCGCAATTACACCAGATGAGGAACAATTACTGGCACTAGGACAGGCGAGCTAAGTCAACTCTGGCCATTAAATTATGATCAGGCAAATGTGATGATTTCCCCTCCAGTAGACTCTACTGTGCATTATACTCCTTCATAAGATCATGTACCCTTCCTCTGGCAAAATCCTACAGTTGCATGTTGGTGAAACAAGTGAGTGGTTAGTATTTAGGTCTCTTTCAAGAATTCCAAAGATAGCCCTGGGTTAATCCACACAACAGGGCTGTGTTGTAAAGATGAGGGGCTTGGTTTGAATTCTTAATCCTGAGAGGCGTATCACTTTCCACTTACTGTGATGTAGGTCAGGGCTTGAGCAAAACCCCTCCTGTGCCACTTATACTACAATTACAGTCGCAAAGCTCTTAGTTCCACCTACACATTAAAAAAAAAGTTTAAATGATCATTTAGGTCATTGATCACTGGCTAGATGGGATATCTGATGGTTCAAATCACTGGAGCTCCTTGTGATATCAAAAGTGTAGGTAATAGAGGTAGGTGATATGAGTAAGCTGTGTTTTATCATTCAAATCATCAAGATTGTAATGTAATCCAGGAAGTGAATTAAATACCTGACAAAAAGTCTACTACCACCATAAAGCAGTCCTTCTCATTTCTAAGCCTAATACAATCAGTGATATTGAAGGGGCACTGCAGCAATTTACTCTTGCGTTTCAGCAAAGTTTGAAGACTCACAAGAGACAGTTTACAAAAAGAATGGTCAAAATCAATGCTGAGATATCCTGACTTTAACTTCTTGTATTACTCAGGCTGTAAAACCACTGGATCCTACAATTCCCATAACGCAATCGCATTACTATTATTCTGCGAGTTGATGCCTGTTTACCAAGTATTTTGTTTGACTACGTTTGTTGGCTTTTTACTCAATTTTGTTGTACAGTAAGAGGTCACGTAAAATAAATTAAAGTCTCAGTTCACCTGAGTTTTTCTTTTCACCTGGCTGCTGTTTGCTCTGTGTGGAGGAGCTAAGCTCCGCCCCGAGTCATAGAGAGACACTCACTGCTCTTTTGAAGTGCTAACAAAATGCATCTAGTTGACTCATGCACCTGTGCACCAAAATAATTGTTCACATTTGTACGCTGTAATTGTTTGCAGACATTTTTTATTAGTCAGCCAGCATGAACACAGACATCGTCGCTGATGCAGATGAATTAAAAATGGCAAAGATCAACCCGATTAATTAGCTGACCACTATAATACCACTGTACCATCAATACTGAAATTACTAATTATAATGCAACTACTGAATTTCAAAATGTGGCTCCTTACACTACTTGTTACTGAGAAACATAATCAGTAATGTGTTATTCAGGAATGCATCATTGGAATGCATGGATTTTCCCAACTAGTAAACAGATTTTAATCTATAAAGTTGTTGAAGTGCTCGTTTTAAATAGATAAGTCAAAATGATTCAAGTTGACCATTTTCAATCCTCTTACATGGTGTCTTGTGAGTCAACACTAATAGCAGACAGTGAAATGTACTGTTTGTGTGTTTTTGTTGATCTAAGGTAATATGATGCATGTATATAAAAATAAAAATAGTCAGTTTGCTTACATTTAGTTGGCCACCAAACCCTTTATGAAAGTATGAACCGACATTTTGTGGAATGCTGATACACTGTCTGCCTGCTCCTATTAATAGTCAAAAAGGGAAAAAGAAGTATCTTTTGAGGTCAGTCATTTCCTTCTTTGGTTCTCTTTAATTCTGCAGAATTGAGCTTGTTAGGCGGGATGAGAAACATGCACAGTAAAAGAAAACATACCCATTTAGCAGCTGTTTCTTCTTCTGTGCCACCTGAAACTCATGCTGCCGCACCGCTGCTGCTGCTGCTGCTGTTTCTCCCCCGTCACTTCTCACTTCCTCAAGATTTACTTTCTTTTCACTTATACTAACTCCAAAATAATAATGGAAAAAAAATAATAATTACGTAACTTACCAGTGCTATAATCATGTTTTTTGCTGTTGAATGCGTGTCGTATTTGGATCAAGATGTCACATTTTAATCACATCCATAATTGCTTTCCCTTCAGATTTAAAATTCTTGCATTCAAGGGAGAGCATTCCATTCACAAGCTATTGGATGAGAGTCTTATTAGCCCTTGGCAACTAAAGATGATGTTACCATGGAAACAAATTGTTCTACTATCAATCACTGGATGCCTTGCAGGTAAGATAATTTAACACATATTACATTTGAGTCTCACTGCACTTGCTTTCATGGTTTGTGTCACAACAACATCTCCTAATAAATGTTTGTTTTCTAATACATACTTAATACAGAAGAGTGTTACTTTAGTTCTTTTTTATGCTAAGGTTAGAGACTATATTAAGCATCTCATCGTCAGCAAGCAGTGTTTATATACTATATAGAGTTTCACCCATTAGTGAGAAAGTGACAGAATCAGAACATTTGCAAATAACCTTAGAACATCTCTTATTCTCGACCAAAAAGGTTGCACTGATTAAGTTGCAGCCATTACGTGTACTGTAGCCCTACAGCATTGCTGCGTGATGTCCTTCACCATTCCCTAGAGCAGTGTCCTGCTGCACATTTACAGTACACTGTCAGGGACGACTGGGAGTCCAATCCTTTTCCAGTTTATGGCCTGTCCAGATCATTATCAGGATCCATGTAATGAATCCAGCCCCGCATTTTAGCACAATCTACTTGCCACCATGCCTCATTCTGCCCTTGTGTGGCCACCTGGGATTCAAGCAGGAGAGGCACAGAGACTCTACCAGAATGTCAACCCTTGTTCAAATGACATTGTAAATCCCAATGAATGTTATTCAAATTGACTCATGGGTAATTCACACCCAGTACTCAAGGGAGCAAGATCCAAGCAGGCTCACCTTCCTAGCAGACAAATGTTGGTCGTTGCCTATAGATGCTAGTTTTTATTCAGTGTTGGAAATCCTTCATAATAACTGCAGCTGATAACAATCATTATGTCATCTAAAGTGACATGTTGTCTGGGTCTGTATTCTGGGACGTTTTAAATAAACTGACAGGCTGCATGGCATTTCATTCAAATTCACATTAGGGGGAGGCATAATACATCATTCTGTCTTTTCAAGTGCAACAGTTTTAGATGTCTCCTAAATCTATCAATTTTTAGCTCTAGTTTGGTTTGAAGCTAATTCAAATCCCTATGTACTGTGATTGATTGTCCCATCTTGTTTCTTAACCTATGACGCAGTGAAATATGTGCGGATTCCTTATTACCGCTTAATACCACGTGTAGAACTGCTAGCCACATGCTGCAATCTGTTAGCAGTAGGATATTAATTAGGCCTACTCTGACCGTCTGTTGACTCCACTGTCATTTAGTACCAGATTGTGTTCCACATCTTTTCCATTTAAGCTCATGGCAGATGAGTGCATCCTTATGGCCTCAATTAACCGGTGCAACGGGTAGTATGACACAGATGTGCTGAAAATAGATCACTCTGCTTTATTTCTCAGCCCACTCACCTATATGGAATCATTAAATACTGAAGAAATATGTCAAATCTGGATTCTATCAGAATCAGTGGTCAACTTAAGTCCTCAACTATTGTATTATTATGATCTTGTCCATGGCAGGTAATTAACACTGAAGACCTCTGTTTAGTTGTATGACTCAGTGTGTATGAGCTCTGTGCAAATGCAATATAGCATCTCAGACTCATATAAATAAATATTTAGTCTAAGTATATGATATGCAGTCATATACACTGTACATATTTACTTGCATTTTTACTTGGGAGTTTGAAGAAGGAAGATTAGTCATATCTTGCAGTAGCAGCAATTGCTATGTTCAGTGTTTTTTTTTTGGCAGGTTCATAAGAAAAATGCAGTACCGTACAATACAGCAAAATAGATACCAAATACTGTATATGAGCTTTAGCAGTTAATGCCTAACAAGGTTAAGTGGGATTTACTTTCCTCATGGCAAGATAAGCAAATAATGTACACAACACGTCCAGGTGGAGTGTCCTAATGCATTTTTCTTTAGAAAGAATAGGTGATTGCTTTTGCTCAATTCTTTCACTGTTTTCGCTTAAGGTCAAAGAGAAATTTTTTCTGGCTTGTACTGCCACAGACTTTCTCCCCTTTCCCTAGCCTGTACAGAGGATGTCATATTTCAAGGGCCAAGATGGAGGATGGAGCCAAATGACCTCATTTTACCGATCAACTCCCCAGACCAGCAGGCTACCATTACGTGCGAGGCAGAAGGGAGCCCTCCTCCGCAGTACAGGTAAATTACCACATCAAAGTTACATTCCCCACCAGCATAAGCTCGACTGTCTGTCTGCTTTGGCACCACATCCACGTCACATGGTGAAAATCCATTGCTGTTTAATTGCTTGTGAATCTTCATTGCTGCTTCTACGGAAATCAAAGAGGGTGCCGATAGCGTTGATTGCTATTGATTTGTTAAAGAACAACGTTTTCTGGGTGCAAATGCTCGAGAGAGATTACCTCATCCAACAGAAAGGCGGGCTTCAAAGAGCAACTGCTTAATTGAGCATCCATTTCTAATTGAAAAAAAAAAGCTTATCTATTTTCAGCCTGAGCTATGATCAAGATTTGGAGTCAGGGAGTCACCACTGTAGTTGATGAATATAGCATCACCTCAGATATGAGTGGGGTTAACTTTATTAGTGATAGAATCTAAGCCAGTGTATGGATGAAGCGGATGATTTGCAATGTGATGCATGGCTAAAGAAATCATTAGGAGAGAAAAAGAGATTCCTGTGACTCATTTGCACCACAGATCCTTTGATATCTCACTGGCTATTCCCTGGTGGTGCAGGGAGCCTGCCTGAAAATGGAAGCTGGTGGTGTTTTTTGTTTTTTTTTGGTGGTAGATTGTGTTTCGGAGCTTGGTCAGCACCATGTAGATGCACAGCAAGCAGGAGAGAGAGCCAATAACCTTGTGAGTGACATTCTGTTAAATGCTTACATTTCCTATAATGTGTCTGCACTGAAAACATGGTCCAGGCACAGCGGCAGGGGAGGGGGTATCATTATACTTGCTGTGCAACCTGAGCTATCCCAGGATGGAGTAGAAACCATCACATGCATTATTTCAGTCTCATCTTAAAGCTTTCTGACATTCCCTTGTGTTGTTCTTAAGGTTTTCTCTCAGTTGTTGTCAGTATTATCTGTAACTTTGTTTCTTTATCTGTAACTTTGTAATAGGCACAGACCTGACATAGTATTATAAACTCATTAAAGTCATTAAATTACATCTTATTCTCATTAAAGCTGTACTAATAAATATTTTAATTAAGTGTAAAGTGGAAGAGTTCCTTATTAGTGATAATCTTGATAGAAAAAACAGTGGAGCATGTTAGCATCGGCTGTCATGCTAGATATATTAGTCAGGACTAAGTAGTAGTAGGTAGTACATTTGAAAGGCTGGTAGTAATTTGCATCCAAATAAATGCTAATTGCTAATGTTAGCTGGAAAAGTAAATCAAATAAAGCAAACAGTTTGCCATCACATTAACCATAATGTGATTTTAGCATTTTGTTTTTCCCCAAGTCACCGAAACAAAAAAGAACAAATCGATAAACAGAACAAATAACTGCTGCTGCTTTAATTTTTTTTTTTTTTTTTTACAATGTGAAGCAGTGATTGTATTCTTAATATCAATTATTGTATGATTTTAATTTAAACATACACTGTACCACCTTCATCTACAACCTAGTGACAAAATACCCTAATTTAATACCCTTTGTGTTTTTCTGATTTCATACAAAGCTTTTGTTTTACTTCATCTTCTAGTTCTCCGTACTAAGCCTTGTTTGGCACGTCTCTTATTTTGCCCATTTTTGTGTTTTTCCACAGCTGCAGTACCTTGAGTTCACTAATGTTGCACAATTTTGGAGCACTCAGCTTCTGTTTGTGGTTCCAAACAACACGCATATCTCACACCGGCAAAAATTTCATCTAGGTCACTAGATCCACTGCTTGGAGTCAGTGCCCTCAATTATGAATAAAAAATACGAAACCAGGTTTAAGAGGAAGAATTGATGTTTGAGTGAGCAACCTCGCACCACTGTAGACTGACATTTCTGGTAATGCTTTTAAAGACACTAGATTTTTGCCCCTAATTTTACTTTGAGGGAGTTTTTTTTTTTTTTGCTTTATTTAGGTTGCATCAGTTTTTCTGACACTGATTGGCCTTGACTTGTTTCCCTTCGGGCAAGGAGAGAACTTTTTTGTCCTGATAATAAAATAGAAAGCATAGATTCTCTGCAATTTATTTCACTAACACTGAAATTAGAACTTTAAAATGTCCTGAGCGCACTGAAAAAAGAATAATAATGATAATAATAATAACGCCTTCAGGAAATGGTCATGCTGTGACTTTCACCAGAGTCTGCAAACTATGCATGGGCCTACACCCTGCAAATGAACAGTATTTGTATAATTAGATATGCCAAGCGAGAGGGTATTACATTCAGAGCTGCTCACTTAATTTCCTCAGTTGCTGCAGCTATTAACAAAAAAATAAGTCATCCATTTGCTCTAAAATCCATACAGAAAATTGTGCTACGCAATATTGAATTTGTCAGAGAAGATGATGTTAACCCATGTCAGGGAGCCATGAATAAGCTTGTTGCATTGAACGTGTCAATTCAGTTAATATTAGGTGTAAAATTATCAATTGTGAATCAGGTATTATAGGTACCTGGATCCATCATATTTTCTGAATCCATAAAAAAATGGTCAAATAAACACAACGACGTGTGCTACCAGCACAGCTGTACAGCATAGTAAAGTATGCAGTTATACCGAGTGCAATATGATATAGCAGCTATGTCATAAACATATGACCAGCCCATTCAAATGTACTTATTGTTATGTTTTTCTATATTTTATACAAGTCAAGGGTAATCAGTATCAGAAAAAGTGATGCAATGCAAATATGTTTGTATATTTCTTTATATACAGAAGCATAATAAATGCCATGAATATTACACTATAGTAACTGTTTAGAAAAATAATACTCATTAAAAAAAAATGAATTGTTCATATAAAATGATGTAAATAAGTTTACTTCAGTGGTTCAGGGATGCCATGCCAAAAATCCATATTCAGTTAATAGAATATTAGGTGTACTCTAGGTGTATAGTAATATCTTTACTATTGTATACTATAGTGTGGATATTAAAAGAAAAAAAACTTCTAAAAGTCTGGTCTTATTCAGTAATGCTTTCACTGTCAGTAAACCAACAATGCATTAATCTGTCTCTGAATACCATGTGGTTTCTGTTTCTTGTGTTGTTCTCTGTCAAAGCCCATTTATTATTACTGGTTAACTAACAGGAATAAACATTACATTTAATAAGGACTATTTTCTCCTGTGGATTGAAACACATTTGGTGCTCTCGTGAGTATTTTACAGCACCAGGATGGCAGATCAATTCAAAATAAATGACAGCAGCCATATGTTCATGATAGTAAAGGAGCATATCCCCCAGTGCAGCACAGTGCGGCTCACTGATGTGTTTGTAATAGTTTTTGAACAATAATATGGATTTATGTCCCCGAAGATCAGGCACACACACAAAAAACATACTCATTAGTTGGATCAATTCGTTGATGGTGTTAGTCTTTTCATTGAATTGAATTACAGTATGAAAAAAAACACATATACAGTATCCTCATCCTTTAATTGGGATAAATCACTACAGAACTGTCAATCAAGTAGCTATTGCTTAACACGTGGAAGAATCCATCATAGTAAAAGACCCAGCAGAACCAAAACCAAACCACTAAATGAAGACGGGTAGATATAAAAACGTCTTCATGTAATGTCTGATATACTGAACATTTAACACTGGTCACATGGAGTTGGATAAATCCTTCAACAGATTGTTCAAAAGGTTTGTTCAGCTGATTTAAATAATTCAAGTGCACACTGCACATATGACAACATGAGAATACAAGTTGTCATTTGCGTTTATGCTCATGACGCAAGTTGCTAGTTAGTTTTGCTCTGCTTGATTTTGTTTTCAACACTCGGATGCTCCGATCCAACTTCACCTTGCCCACTCAGTGACACGGCGAATATAAAAAAGGGGAACCCTGACAGATCTTCCGTTGACAAATAGGCCAGTGTAGCGCCAGAGCGCACTCCTGGGTTCAGAGCTGTGCTTTATGAATACACCTGTCACTGTGTTTACTATGAATCTGCTGTAACACAGGATCAAGGGCACAGCAGTGATTGGAAAGGGGGAATAAAAAAGTGCTCTGGCTGGTGTCTGCTATCATGTAATGTGACTTCAGGCAGATGTATGACTCTACCTTTGTTTACGGGTTGGGACAGAGTAACAGGGACATAAATACAACTGGGAGGGTGTGATTAGAAGATGTGTTTTTTTTCTTATGAACTCAGTCATGTCATGGAACCACATAACGGCCCTGAATCTAAAAACCACTTCAAATGTATTATACCCCTTTTGGGGCTTAAAAAAACAGGTCCTTGAGGTTCCCAAAATGTGCCTGTAAATTTTCATGCTGAGAAATTGTGTAGAAGTAGCAAGTTTGAATATGTGTGCGCACAGACCAAAACACCAAGAAACAACCGGTTTTGAGGTGGTGCGTCCGCCTGCATGTGAGCACATCTTTTTGCTGTTTGCAGAGTGAGTCTGCTGTAGCATGGAAAAACAATGGCAGACTGCAAATTTGTCGTGAGCGGTGTTTGAGCCAAGCCTGAGGAGGGACTATGTCCCTGATACTCGAAAGGACGTCACTTTGAGCACGAATTTCAAATGGACCAATCAAGCACTGGTTTCCACAAAACAGGAAAATGTTAAAAAAGGAGAGAGTGCACTCCTATCTTACTTCCTTGGTTCATGTCTTTTTGTGACCTTATGAGATGATGATCAAAACAAATAGGATGGAAGAACCTGTGATCTTAAATAAAGGGTATATTTATGAATTTCTAGAAGGTAGATACATGGGTCTTGAATTATTTAATCTGTTTCTTGTTTGAATATGCATTTATGTATATGCTTTATTTATAAGCATCATAACCAGGCTATAAATTGTATTTGTACATGGTGTTATGTCTGCTGGTCATTGTTTATGACAGCGTATATACAGTATGTGTGTACATGTAGTGATATCTGTTATTATTTCTCACACACTGAAACGCTCACAATGATACAGGATCACTTCAAAAACAGTTATCATGTTACATTTAGCTTGCAAGTAAAACCAACGTCCATTTATTAAAACGTAGCAGCAATAACCTACTAGACATAATTGTAGAGAGTACCCTGGTCAGCAGTTGAATTTCCATTATCAGCTCTAAGCTCTGTGTGTTAAGTGTGTGTGTGTGTGTGTGTACAATAACAGCATGTGGTCTGTGTGGTCACGGCCGTCTCTGTGGCTGTCCGGCCAGAGATGGCAGGAAATCCAGGTGAGCCAGTGCTGCATTACTATCCCCAGTCTATTTGATGAGGAGACCTCATGCAAAATTGATGTGAACCTCAAGGTCACGGGGAGTTCATTCAGAGCATGCTCAGATCAGCTCGCGCCTGCAGCACTCCGCAGCAAATAGGACTGTTCTCCTGGACTTACTGTAAGCTCTTCTTGGGCTTTGTGTGGTGTTAGATCTATTGTGTTTCAGTTTGGGCTGTGCTAACAATAAGACCTCTGCTCTGCCCGCTTCACCTTTCTGTTTTACTGACGCAGTTTGAGCAGCTTGAGGGGGAATTATACTGGAGGAGGGTTAATGTTGCTTTTAAAATTAGTACAAATATTGCCCCAAGTAGAAAACTGATTATTACTATAGTTATTTAGGCTGAATTTCCTCTATGCAGATGAGTAGGTTATTGTCACTGGCTGATTTTCTTTTTGGCTTGTGAACATTTAAACAAAGCAATGCCTTCCTGTGGGCCCCGATCGCAGCTTATGGTCTTAGTATGGACATGTTGGGTGTATTGAAATCAAAGCATTTACAGGTGAAGTATGCAGCATTTCACAATAAAAAGAGAACTCATACAAAATATTAGGTTATGATTTATTAATCATTCATAAAGCTACTAGTTACACTTTACAAAGCCTGACTTATTTGTGGTACCAATCTCTCTACTCTCATGCATTGTGCACACAGGAAACAAAGGGGTATTTATATTAGGTATTAGATGAGATTTAGATGGCAGATGAAAGAAATAACCTGACTGAATGATCTTGGATACAGATATAATGTAGAATTATCAGGGCATTTTTGCAACAGCATTGATTTTCAGGTGCTGCGCAGAGATGTTCTGCAGCAGATGAGACTGAGTCATATTCATCATATTACAAAGTGAGTATACTGAGTATAAACATTGTCCACTGAGTGGAAGAATCAAATTTAAAAAATATGCAAAGCTGAGCTGGGTTTATAAAGATGCTGTGCGCTGTGTTTGATTTCCTGAGTGTGAAGGTTCACAGTTTTTCACCTCCCACTGTCACCATGTGAGAAGTTGGAATTGCAGGTTTATTTTGTTCACAACTGGTCAGGAATGAGGAATGAGTAGCATAGCTGCTGTTCTACACACGCGCAGTCGTGTCTCACTATACTTGTGAGGACACTCACAAAGACATAATGCATTCTCTAGCTCCTTACCCTAACTCAAACCATCATAACTAAATGCCTAACCCTAAACTTTATCCTAACCCTAAAACCTAAAATGACCTCACAAGACCAAAATGTCCTCGCAAGAACAGTATTTGAACAAAATATGTCCACACAAGGAAATTAAGACATGTATACACACAAACACACATATACATTTTGACACAAGTGTCAGACTGATCCCTTTAATAGTACATATTGTATTAACGTTGACACATTCTACTTTACATCTTACGACAAAAAGACAGCAGCCTATTTGCTTCTGTGCATTTTGCCTTCCCTTCTCATCTCTCATCCACTTTTTCCGGGGTCACATGAAAAAGGCAAACAAGACTGCTGCCAGGTTAGCCATCTAATATCAGAGCGTGTCTCAGGTGTTTCTCCAGCTAGAGGAGGTGGGTGACTTTACTCATTGTGTCAGTGCTGCCGAGACACGATCACACCCGACTAGCCATCAGCACCAGGGGTGTGTGATCTGTCCAGACTGCCCACCTCCCTCTCCCATGAAGTTCAATCATGCTGGGTGGCAGCAAGTCTAACTAGCTTCCCATGCTTTTCCATTTAACCTCCTCCCTGCCTAAACATACATTAATCCTCCCTTTGGCACAAACAGAGGAGGGAAAGGAGAGTGGGGAATAATCCAAATGGAGAAATACAAGCACTGCATCAAAAAACACTTTAGTAGTTTGTGTGTTTTATTTGAAGTTGTCATATTGTATATCACTGAGTGTATATTTTCACATATATTTTCAGAAACGTTACAAGTGGCGAGTACAGTATAGGGTATTTAAAAGCAATATCATTGTTGGCGCTGTGACAAAAGTCAGTCAGATTAAGTGAATGGCACAGGCTGTTAAATGAATAATGCAGGCAACAAGATGAAAGATGGCTTCGTCTTTTGTAGTCTGCCAGACAGGAAACTGGGGAGAACCATGACTGGCTTTAAGACTGCATGAAGCACCATTCTAACTGCCTGTTAGTGTGCCACACAAGGAAAAAAAAATCATAATATTATTTATTTTTTCTCCTTATCATTGTCATTTCACAGTCCTGTTGCTGAGGCAGACTTACACTTGACATTCAAATAATGCTTTGTTTCTCAAATTCTGGAGGGAAGGAATGGGAAAGTCATTTTTCATCTATGTTACCGTTCGGAGATAAAGTCCTGATACCCGCTCTGCTCCAATAGGTATCACTCATCATCTTCAAGTGTGCCGCCATCAGACTGACAGACTGTAGATTTCAGAGAGTTATGTATAGTATGAAGTGTTTTCTTTGTTCATCCAGTGTTTTGTCTCTGTTGGTTCGCTGTGATTAATAGCTGCCACTTCCCGAAATCAGCTCGCATATCAGAGTATCTTGTGACCTTTCTTTGTAGGAAATGGTCTGTAGACAATATTATATTAAGGTGTCAAAGCAATAAGTCAGAGACACGAAAGCGTAAACATAAACTAATTAGAAAGCACTCGCAGAGAGCAGCACTTCGAACAGGCTGCTCAGTCCTTTAGATTTGTAATTTGAGTAACACAAAATGTTTTAAATCTGCATTTGGATTAAGATTCACATCAAGTCACATATGCAGTACCACTAGTCACGTTTAAATCTAGTACATTTATTCTGTACAGTTAGTTGTACAATAATCAGATGTTTTTATGCTGTTTTATGCTTTTAATCTACTACATTTCAGAGGTTCATATTGTACTTTTTACTGCACCATAGTTATTTGGCAGTTGTAGTTAGGGGAAGATTTTATAAACCTACTGTCTAATGAACATATAAAAGAGAATACATTGTTAAATGGAGAACTATACCATCCAATTGTATATAAAATGAGTCAAACTAGCTCTGCCACAGTTAGCTTAAAACTTAAAAATGCAAAGCAATCATCATTATTGATCAGTAATTAAACGGATGACAATAACTTTTGCTAATTACTGCTAAACACAAAGCTGAGGCTGATGAAAATGTGTTGGACAAAGTGACCTCAAAAGTCAGGGGATAACAAGTTATTACAGTTATTACAATTCATCCTCAAAGGGGCCTGTGAATGTCTGTACCAAGGGTTATGGCAATGCATCTAATAGTTGTCCCCCTCCAAAATATTGGCACAGCAAAGCCAATTCACTGGTGTTTGCTCTACACTGCAGACATTTGGGCTTAACATCAAAGGATGAATATGAGATGAACATTGAGAATTTCAACTTTTATTTCTTGGTATTTACACCTTGATATATTAGAAAATAATAATAGGTGAAATTCATGTTCAGTTAGGTTAAGTTCTGGGGTTTTGACTTGATGCCCTTTGTTGAGTTGGCACTGTGTTTTGGGTCACTGTTTTGCTGTATGATGACACTTTTGTTTTCTTTCCATCCTGTTAGTGGAGGGTAAACGTGGTCTCATCAGTCCATAAAACTTGGTTCCAGAACTTTTTTGGCTCATCTTAGTACTTTTTTGCAAATTCGCCTTCCCAATTCTTTACTGCTGAGGAGGGGTTTGTGTCTCGTGATATGGCTTCTAAAGCTCTACTCATTAAATCTTGAGTCTTTAAATGGTAGATTGTGATACCTTTGCCCCTGCTCTGTGGAGGGTTTTAGTGATGACACTGACTGCTGTTTTGGGGCTTTTCTTTTCAGCTCTCACAAAGCTGACATCAGCTGCCATTCAGTGTTTGTTGCTCAGTGCACCAGTGGTTTCTTTCTTTTTCAAGACATTTCAAATTGTTTTATTGGCTATCTCCAATGTTTGTGCAGTGCCTTTGACTGGTTTCCCTCTTTTCTCCAATTCAAAATGGCTTGTTTTTCTCTTATAGGCAGCTGTCTGGTTTTCACATTGATTTATCAATTTGAACAACAAATGGAGTGTTCACATTTAAAAACCCAAAGCAAAAACAAAGAGTAGTGATTCACAGCTATTAATTGTTTCAACAACCAATCTCACAGCACACGCCTGGGTAACAAGAAACACAGGTGCTATCTTCTGTGTTGTTGAAAATATCTAAATGTACCAGGAAATAAAAGCTGTTTTTTAAACTTTGGTGTTGTATTCATCTTTTGATTTTAAAATCAAATCTCTTCAGTGGATAACACTCTATTTCCATCTGAACCAATGTGGTGGACTGACCAGCAGACATTCCCTTAATACCTTCACAGAAACAGTTCCTCTTTGGCCCATAGCCTAAACATCCACCAGATTTCCCTAATGTCTGCCTATATGTATTTGAGATATTTTGAGATTTCCTTCAAATGTCAATTAAATCTTTTAACATGCTTTTCCAGATGTCCTGCTAGCAGATTTAGACCTCCTCCGTTGAAGTAATTAAAACTGAGATGAAATAAAATCTACTTCACCATGCAAGCAGGAGAAAATCAATACTTACCACAGCAGATTTGCTCACTTTTGGATTTTTGCCTAAATGAATAGCAGAACAAATTACTCAAATGGAGTCAAGCCGATGAAAACTGGGAGCTATTTCTGTCCGCAATGTCAAAAAAAAATGTCTATCTTCCTAACTTGCTGTAAGGGGTATTCACATAAACTTCCACATTTCTCTGTTAATAATACAGAACCCTACTCTTATTACTCATCTTTCATTGTCTCAGCAAGATGTGGTCGACCTGATCAAATCGATCTCTGTGATAAACACTGCGGGTGTGCATCTCCAGGGGGCTCAGCTACTGATTGTGTTTGCGTTTTTCCAGATGGTCACTAAACGGAACACTCATTGATCTGGGGAATGACTACCGGCGTCGCATGTCTGGGGGCAGCCTGATCATTAGCAACCTGGACAAGGACCAAGACACCGGGGTGTACCAGTGCACAGCCTTCAATACGTGGGGGTCCATCCTCAGCCGCAGAGCCAGCCTCCAATTTGCATGTAAGTGATCCTACAATTGCTAACACATTTCTGCCGGGGCTCTGACACGGTTATGACATTCTGCCATCTCTTTGTATTTGCTGTATCTCAACCTGATGTGCGTAATCTGCTTGTGGCCCAGGCCTTCTTTCTTTTTACTTTATTATTCCAGTTTCTCATTTAGATTGCCTGGGAATAGATTTTTCAGAAGGGAAATGGTAATCGAATGAAATGTCAGAAGCAACAAACACAGTGGGTGAGGCAGCTTCTGACTGCCTCTGAACTCCATTGATTCTCATTAGTGGTTCCAACTCTGACAGCATCTACACTCAGTCCGAATTGACTCATATTTTGCAAAGTGATGCGCAGGCTCCTGTGATCCAGACTTTAAAGCTAACAAACACAAACAATGTTTAAAAAGTGTTTGTATCCTTGTAATAACCAGCCACATCTATGTATAATATATACAGCAGGCCATGAGTGGATCAGACAGACTGTATGCTGCTACTGTATATCTACTACTATACTCCTTAAAAGACAAAAGGTGGGCTGGAAAGTAAAGCTGTGGAGTGGGGTCCTACCTTCCAGACAGGCACTGCAGAGGCACCTCTCCTCTCTTGATCAAGCTTGCAGACTATTGATCATGCCCCAAGGATAGAGAGCCTTTCACTTCCATTATCCCTATGGCCCAGTAATGAATCTCACTTGTGGGGACTGGGTGAAGAGCAGAGCTGCTTGACATTTATTGTCTTGCCTAATGCACAGCAAGGGAGGTCTAGGAGATCAGCATGGTTGATACTCTGTTTTCCCATATAATGAGGCCACCACCCTTAGATAGAAATGTTGTGCTTCCTTTGCTGCTTTGCTTGCCTTCAAAATTCAACTGCAATCATTATAAGCTAACATGTCCTCCGACAGCTCACATTTGCGATAAAAAAGAATTGAAATAATGCAGTAATCTAGAATTAAACACAAATTAGCAACCTACAGCATTGTAATATATCCTTATTTTTATAGTTTTGGCCATCACCTTTGCTAAGATCTGGGAAAGTGGCAACATTGTTTGAACAAAGTTAAATGGAGCAAGAAAACATTCCCTCTTAGGCAACTAAACAGGTTACACACACTCTCTCATATTCCAGAAAAAAAATGATTTGGAAGAGAAACTGAGACAGTCGGTAGAATTATTACCCAAACTGTCTGCTGGAAACATCACAGTTTACTATGGATGTACTGTAAGAACTGAATACTGGACTCCAAGATGGAGCCATCAGCTGATTGAAAATTGCTCACCAAGCACATAAGCCAAAAAAAGTTTTCTAACATTTCTTGTTTTGCTTCTGAGGTATGAAACCAACTGTGAATGCATATCAGTGTTTCTTCCTTTCATGGCCTTGCCTACTTGGCCCATAGACTTAACTTGACTAGGAATCAATGAAAGTGCCCGTTATAGATTTTGCAAATATAAAACTTCAGTGGTCTAACATATACTGTGAAAACTGAACTTGTTTGCAGTTGGATGTGTCCTATCAGTTGTTATTTCAGATATTTATGGTAATATGTGGAGAAAATGTTGTTTTTTTTTGTTTTTTTTGGACCATGGGTGATGTTACTTTGCCTTACCCCATTTGCTGTATCCAACTCTCTTAATTCACACAGTGTATAGACTGAGTTCCTCATTCTGCATTGATCTACTTAAAGGAAATTTTCACAGTCACACCCTACTTATGCAGTGTAGAAAATTAACACTGTATATCGGATATGTGTACAGAGAAGACAAAATATGTGTCACCCTATTCCTTTTGTTCCTTGCGACTCAGTGAGACATTTTAGCCTCTTTCAGCACACTGTTTTGGTCTCATTGGTCTATACCTTTAATATTTTGTTCACTTTAACTGTTCTCGTCAACCTTGTGTCCAACTACATCAGGCAGCTTTTATCAGTTAAAAAAAAACTCTGATAGCTTTCTAATAGATGTGTTAATAATTAACTGTTTGTGAACACCATAGCACCATATCAAATGTTTTCACTTAATCTGTTTTTACACCCATTTATGAGCACACATGCTCTTTATCACCACACTCTTATGTTGTTGATACTGATTTGCTGATTACTTCCAAACAAATTTCTATTTTTTTTCCTTATTCTGGCTTTTCTAATTAAAATACAACATAAATTTGAAGATGCGAAGATTAATATCACGTTCATCTTTTTCTGTTAAATACAAAGAGGATGCCAGAAGACTGTTCCCAGTTATTGTAGCTTAGTAAAAAGAGTGGAAATAGAGCAAAACAGCTAGCCTCGCTCTGTCCAGATATGACAATATCTGCATTTTAATGCAGGTCATTTGTCAGCATTATGTTTATAGCTTGTATAGCTTTTCCCAGTAAGCCAAAAAAAAAGAAATCACTTAATATTACATTAAATAAAACATCATCATTATTACTTCCTATTTCTCACAATGCTAGATTGTCATGTTGCCCTGCTCCCAGCTACTGCTTAGATGATTTAAAATAGCAAACGTACATTGTGATGGGATGCCACTGGAGCAGGTGAAAGTAGCTTTGCTCAGGAACTCCGTAGGATAACAGAGTTAATATTACAGGGAACGTCTCTACGGCGGTGCCCGTGCCCAGACCAATCATCTACGAGCTGTAATGGTCGCTCTCTGTAATCTCTAGCTTCTCCATTCTTATGTGGCAGAGACGGATTCTGCTTACAAAGGAATCACTGCAGCTACAGTGAGTTTGGCCTCTAGCTCTCAGATTTACAATGTGTGGTCACTTCACTCCAGTGAAGCCCATTATTCTTCTGCTCAGAGGCCAGAGTGGAGAGAAGTGTATCCCCTCCAGCACTGAGCCCAGCTATGGCTCTACCCTTCTCTGTGCCATTTTGCACAAACCGGGTGAAGGAATCATCCTTTCCTCATCCACTAAGTAATTGTAGGTACCTCTCTGAGTCACCTCCTGTTGTTTTCCAAAAGCATTGCTGTTATAATTATCAACTGCTTTGTTGGATATTTCCATGAGAATGAGAATCTTGCTCCCTAGAATCACAAATGTCTTTAGGAGATGGACTCTGTATTTACTAAGACAGCCTGGCAAGATCAGAAGGACATCGCCTCTGTCTGTATATTTCAAGTCAGCCATCTCCTCCTGTGGCCTCTTCGGTGTCCTGCCGTGACTTGGCTCTGTTTGATTCCACTGCGGTCATCAGAGAGCTGCTCATTAATCTTACCAACACTCTGTCCCACTTCTCTCCATAATCTTCCTTCTCCTAATTTCCCTTATCGGTCACACTGACTTTCTTTTGTTTGTGTTTGGAAGGCTTACTCTAGGCTGTTAGCCAGAGGGTGCAGACAGAGTACAGAGCAGACTGCGGCAGCTTCTCTCCATCAGTCATGAAGCCAGGGGTGGTTTATCATCCCAGGTTTAGGTTTTGTCTGCCAGCAAACTGCTCATTCATTTGCAGGGGATAGATTGTGCTGAGAGTATTGATGGGGAAGCTAATGCTTTTAAGTGCAAGATTACACCACATTTAATAATGATGTTACTTATTGCTGCTGGCACTGCAAACTGTCATTTGTCATGCACGCTCCCCTGTGTTTGTTCTGTCCGCACAGAGTGTTTCCTGCTCCCCACCCCCACACTCATTTTATCAAATTTCAGCTTAAATGCTTCCTTGTGCCAAAGTGTAGTAATGCAGGGTAAATGTCATCAAGTCAGGTCCAGCTATTTCATCAGCACCCCAGATGCCGTTGGAAGCGTCAGAGCTGTCAGGAGGTGTCCCATGGCTTTCAGTGATGCCCTATTAAAGTCCCAGTGCTCAAAGTGTAACATCAAAAACATGACTCAGTATCCTGTTCAAAGAAATCGTTGAGAATATAGACTATAGAAAAACACACTTTTTCGCTGTCTGATGCTTTAAAGATTTTCTCTTTTTTGGGGGGGGGCTGCAGTCAATTTTTTTTTTTTCTTTGACTCATCAGATCTTGATAACTTCAAAACCCAAACGGTGAGGAGTGCAGTCAACGTGCGTGAGGGCCAAGGGGTGGTGTTGTTGTGTGGGCCACCCACACACTCTGGAGGTAAGTTTACCACATTCCATTTTTGTGCCTGTCATTACCATTTAAACATGACTCATAGGAATTACCGTACCGCCGCTCATTTCACATGGTAACCTTTGATAAGGGATTACTCCCTTACTCCAACCTTAATCTGTTTTTACACTCATTTATGTGTACACGTGTTCTTAATAATCATCCCCTTATGTTTAATATCTGTGAAGATTCTCAGTCATCCAGGTCATGGTTATCTCAAAAAACGGTTTTCAATGGCAACTGGACTTGTTTTAGTTCCTTGACTACGTTTCACCCTTCCATTCCAGAGGGCTTTTTCAAGACTTGAAAAACGTAGTCAAGGAACTAAAACAAGTCCAGTTGCCATTGAAAACCGTTTTTTGAGATCCCCTTATGTTGTTTACGCAGAATACAACAAATCCCTAATCCCTGCTTTGTTATTTTTTTCTTTTTTCTAATTAAAGCAATGTGTTTCTCTAGCAAGTGTTAAAGGAATAGTTTGACATTTTGGTAAATGTGCTTATTTGCTTTATCCATGAGAAATAAATGAGATGATCAATTATGTACCTGTCTTGAACTTAAATATGAAGCTTCTGCTACTGTAGCTACTGTTAGCATAGCCATGTCCAAAATACACCAGCACCTCTAAACCTTGATAACTGTTTAACCCATGGGAAAACAGAAGGGTTAAACAAGTTGTGGTTTTACGGGGGAACTTTGTGCTGGACTATTTCCTGTAAAACTGCAACGTATCCTTTTTTCACTGTTTTTCAGTGGGTTAAATAACGTGATGTGTAGAGAAGTACAAAAGAACTAAATTATTGAGCTCTAAATGTGCTAATATTATATTGGATATTTTACTTTGTACAAAGTTGGGTTTGCAGTTTCCCCCTTGTTTCAGTCTTCATGCTAAGCTAATCAGGTTCAGGCTGTAGCCTTGTATTTAGGCACCCCAGCACAGTGTTCAGCTGAGAGGCTAAAAACGTATTCTATAAATGAGAGAGTACAAAAATTAGATAAAGACTGTTCTGCACCACCTGCTCTGCAGAAAACTGAAGACATGGACAATGGCTGCTGCCTAGCTTGTCTCCTTCTTGATACAGTAGCTTGCACATTGGAACAACCAATTTTCTTCACAAGAGTTCGTAGCGCAGTGCTTTGTACAGCTGGTCTATGGGATAATCGGTCAGAGTACTCCGTGTGAAATACAGTTTGACAGCTTTCCTCTCTGACATAGGCTTATACGTGGTTGGCTGCTGTAACCGTACCACTATTGTATTTTCTCACATTTTTTGAAGTGAATGAAAGTTAAGCAGTGTGAGCCCGCTGTCCCTTTCTTCCTTTCTCGCCATGTTGCGCCCACTGACTCGCTCTCTTTTTTTCCTCTCCTTTCCTTTCCCTCCTTTTCTTTCTCACTCTCAAATTTTAACGTATTGATGTGCTTCATAGAGTAACCTTGAACTTTGCTGAACTTTATCAAACACCTATAAGGCATCCCTTCTGGTTTTTTGTTGAGCTTCATTGACTTTGAATGCTGCAGAAGCCTTTTTCTTGCGCTACAACATTCACAGGCCTCTGGCCTCTCTCAGATATGATAAATTAGATACAATATTATCACGAGAAATAGTTTTTGTTGGACTTTTGTACTAATAGATACATAGCGTATAGACATTTATTTACTTGTGCCTCATAAATATTTTTTTAGATTGCATAAAAAACCTTCTTTTGTATTCACACTACTCACTTGACTTACAGCTTCTATCACTGTTCATTACAGCCACATAGTTCAAATAGAGGCAATGCTGACTCTGAACTATGTGGCTCCTGCTCACCTAATCAGAATGAGGTTTGTATCTAGGTCACAGCACCCAGCTTGGCCGTTCGATTCCATTCAAGTACACCTTTTGACTCAGAGACCCTCACTTCCGAACTAGTACCTTACATAGAGCATCTCCTCGCCCTTGCAAATCTGTGCAGCGTGCACTTCTCAAAAGGACACAGTAATTCATAACGGCAGGTCTCTCTCTTATGGTAGACCTGCTGTTTGTTTGAGGGGGCATCACAACATATTCCTGCTTCCGTACATCAGTCCATCCATGCGTTCGTTCCCCCAATGAACCAAGTTACATAGGGACCAGGAGAATGGAGGCCGTGTGTCAAAGTAAGGCCACTGATGCGCTGTAATCCATTTTGTTTCGCTCCCTTTACTTAGGTCTACTATTTCTTCTGCACCGATAACTAATACATTTGCCATGTCTTGGTATCACTTCCCAAGGAAACTGAGATAAGGGAAGGAAAATGACATGCTAACATTTTTAGGCCACAGTGGGATATGTTTCTTTCTTTCAGCATGTCTCAACCTTAGATGTCGATGTATCTAATACGCATGGAATCAGTCATGCTCAGTATGAGCTTCAACCACACCTGCACTAAAATGTATTGTTTCCTGTCTGTTGCAGAGCTGACATTTGCATGGATCTTCAATGAATACCCATACTTTGTACAACAAGACAATCGTCGATTCATCTCTCAAGAGACTGGGAGTCTGTACATTGCCAAAGTGGAGTCCTCAGATGTAGGAAACTATACCTGTGTGGTGAACAACACTGTAACGAGGGAAAAGGTGCTAAGCTCGCCTACACCACTTGTCCTCAGAAGTGACGGTAAGTGCCTTAAAAGTTTGTTTGTACCATCCCACTGTCACTCATCACTTCTCATTGTATTGGCAAAAAACATGTTTTATAGAAGTCGGTAAAGATTCTCAGTCATCCAGATGAGGTTATCTGGACGTTGAGTCATGGAACTGGGCTTATTTCTTCATCCAAACATTTCACTACTCATCCAAGTAGCTTTATTGCTATGACCAGTACAGAATATGTCCTCCATTTTCTTACCTGACCCGAATAGGCTTGATAGATCACCGCTCATACCCCCAAAATGAGTAGTTATGTGACTTTTTGGGACATCCTGACTGCTCTGCCCACCACCTGTCTCTCATTTAAACTTGACAACTGCCAACTCAACTGCTAGCCATCTGTTTGAAGCTGTTTTCAGACATTTGCAGTGGAACCCCGAACCTATCAAGACATTAGCCAGAGGAGCTGCATTAACTGCTGTAATTACTCATTTTAATCCAAAACACTCAAAAATGCCTTTTCACAACTGTGCAAACACGTCACCATCCATAAATGAACATGTCACAGTTACTAATTAAACAAGATATGGATTGTGGTGAAGGAGATCCAGTTCCACATTCTGTGTGTTTTCCTCGCTTTGTGTGAGAAGCTCACAGTTATTACAGCTTTCTAAAGTCTTTAGCAACATTTTATCTGGAAACTTGTGCAGGACCCCTAGTCAGCTCTTGATGTCAGCCTGTGGAGTCGTAATTGGTAATAGTAAAGGGCATTCTAGTATGTGTGCGAAGAAGTCTTTGACCCATTCTAGTGAGGTGAATATAAATAAAGTTATAAATGAAGTCAAATTCCTATCAGTGATAAATCTCTACTAAGCAAGGCATTTCCCTGATGTGTTCTCTGAATCATTTATAAGCCACCTCTGTCTTTTTTCTATTTGCTTCACTTTTGCTCCATATGCATTAAGACTTCTGCGTTCCACTGTGTTACAGCTCTCTCTTTGATCCAATGTTTGTGTTAATCACTGATGTAAAAAGCTTGTCATCTATTGTTTCCCCTTTTTGTAGGAGTAATGGGTGAATATGAACCCAAAATAGAAGTTCATTTCCCCGATTCAGTTCCAGCTGCGAAGGAATCGGTGGTGAAACTGGAATGCTTCGCTCTGGGAAAGTAAGTCACCCCCATTGTGTGTGTGACATAAGCTCTAAGCTCATTCATGCATGAATTAGTGCTACTCAAGATGATTTAAGGATGCACAAGCGTAACATTACTCATTCTCAGATTCATCCATCCATAGGAGAGCAGAAATCAAAGTTGTTTTAAGAGCTTCTGAAATGTGAGCAATCACAATTTGATTTACTGGGAACAATAATTCACAAGGCTTTTGCTCCAAGACCCATTCTTCTGTGCTTAATCACACTTTGATCACAGCGATTCGACTGACAGTTGCCATCACGGGAACTTTTTGTTCCTCTCCCGCAGCCCTGTCCCAGAAATAAGCTGGAGGAGAACCAGTGGTGTCCCCTTCCCCAGCAAAGTCAAAATGAAGAATTCAAACGCTGTCCTTGAAATACCTAATTTCCAGCAGGAAGATGCGGGGACGTACGAGTGTATGGCGGAGAACCGGCGAGGCAAAAATGCGGCGCGGGGTCGGATTTCATTCCACGGTTAGTGAACCATTTCAAATTGAATGGCAGTGAACAAAAAGAGTTGCAGGAATGAATGTGTGTCTGTAACAAATATTCACATTTGTACAGCAAACATGCAGGTGACCAGCAGCTTGAATCTCATTAGTTTCACAGAAAACCCATTAGTCTATAAAGTGTGGAGCATTATGTCACCATGAAATTACAGGATGCCAGTCCCAGTTAACATTCAAATCTGTTTACCAACCTGTAGTTTTCATTATGCTCATAATCCACTTGTTGAGTTTAAACTTTGATGATTTATTGCAAGGCTGCTCGAACGGCGCTACGATTTGTGATACCACTCTTCGCTAATCCACTGCTTCTATAATTGAAACATGTTTGAAAAGGTAATCCTCTCATTTATTCCAAAGCTAAACCTCACTGGCTCCAGACAATGACGGACACGGCTCTGTCCATCGAGGAAAATGTCTTCTGGGAGTGTAAGGCCACTGGGAAGCCTAAACCATCCTTCAGCTGGCTGAAGAATGGCGAGCAACTGATGGCGGAGGTATGGACGTGTGTTTAATTTTAAAAACTCAGAAGATGGATAATAAGCAGCGCTGAAGCACTGGCTTTTTTGCTAAATGTTGTCTCTCTTCACACAGTTGATGTGAAAGACATCAACAAAAGTTTGACTACACCTCACGTGTCTTTTTCACAGCTTTCATTTTGCCTGTAATCTTCTTCATTTCACTGAAGTTTTGGATGGCAAGTTAGATCTGCTAATTAGCAAATCTGAATCAAACTGCAAAAAGAAGATTAATTATGAATGTGCTGTACACCGGTGTGGATCAGTTCATGTCCTGGATCAGAACAGATGACTAGAATTAACTTATCTTCATCTATTTTCCACTTGCACCACCGCTAGCAGAACTACTGTTCATGAAATGAAAGGAGCACTCAGTGATTTGTGCTTTCATAAAGTTGGAGGGCTCACAAGAGATAGATTTAAAAAAAAATAAGATGCTGAGATAAGCTGACTTGGCATCAACATGTGGATATATTGTCTAGATAATGATATTCATTCCACTCGCCTCTGTATTTACACCTGGTGTCTGTAAGCATTCATGTTTATGTTGATTCTCCCTTATTGTAATCTCTGCATTCATTTTACATCACTTTTTGTAAAGGATTACTGCCTACCTACTGCTTCTACTAGTACATTTTTCTTTTGTAGTTGACAGAAACAGTCAGAGTTAGGTGGCCTTTTAAATGTAAATGTACAGTACATCAAGTTAATTTTACAAGTGGCACGACTGAAGACGAAGTCAGTGAAAAAATTTGATAAGAGACATATTTGCCCAGGCAGTGCAAAAAGTCAAAGATGCAAATTCACCCACACTGACTATATGC
Organism: Sandelia bainsii; assembly: GCA_032362345.1. Lineage (NCBI taxonomy): Eukaryota > Metazoa > Chordata > Actinopteri > Anabantiformes > Anabantidae > Sandelia > Sandelia bainsii. Next base: position 4,365,617 of record JAUMHL010000025.1, read on the forward strand.
GTCTATATTTAAAAATGCACTGTAAGAAGCCACTCCCCCTGCAGCATTGAAAAACTGTGACTCGTTTGGTAAAAAAAATCACTAAGTCATCATCAGTGTTGTCATTATAGTTTTTCCAACTGAACAAACACACAAAATGACTTTTTAATATGCTGCCAGTGCTATTGTCAACATTGCTTCTTTTCTGTGTGTCTAATATGCAGGTTAGCAGTTTTCACCACAGCCTCCTCATCTCTTCCCCAATTTCAGCTTAACCATACAGAGAATACCACAAGGCTCTTATAGGCTTTTTCTTCTCTTTCTCCTCTCCTGCTGTCCTCCTCCCCTCATGGTGCACCAGTAATTGCTGCTGTGCCTTTGGATATAATAGACTGGCCTTGCAATGGATATGCAGAACTGTTTCTCTTTCATCCACAGGGCCGGGTACAAATCGAAAACGGGGCCCTTTCTATAGCTGTGTTAAACCTGTCAGACTCCGGGATGTATCAGTGTGTGGCTGAAAACAAACATGGCATTATTTATTCCAGTGCCCAACTAATGGTGTTAGGTAAGATTTCCTCCCTCCTTCTGCTTTTATCCAGCTTATCTGTCTGTGCGTTTGATCATCTCCTAAGATAAAAACCAGCAGCCTGCTATAGCTCTCCTCAGTAATCAGTCTGCAGTCTCATTTGATGTCACTATGGGCTCTGCCAGCAAAAATATGAATCTGATGGAGTGTCTCATTTTACTTTGAGTCGTTTCATCATATTGATTTGGATACTACAAACACATTGCTTAGTAGCTTTGTGCATGCTTTCTCATGTAGATGTGGTATTGATTTATTTGCAAAGCTTTGATGACTTCCATCTGAAAAATTCAATGCTGTCTTGATACATGTGTTGACTCTTGCGCGTCAAAATGATGCCTGACGAAATGTGACAATGAACGTAGATTATGGCTGCAACCTCTGCAAGTTGGAGACATAATAGCAGTCGATGAGTGTAGACGTAGGATGGGCAGGCAGGTGAACCCAAGAGACATTTCTGCTGAGTTCATGCTGAGATTTTAAGCTGCTCTCATTGAAATCTAAAGAAGAGTCAATCGCAATACACATTCAGGTTGCCTACAGCGTTTAATCTCATGTCCTTTCTCTGCTCCACCCACACAGCCTCCCCTCCCAGTTTCTCCAAAAGTCCGTTAAGGGCCTTGCTAAAAGCTCGCTCAGGCAGCGAAGTCACTCTTGAATGCAAGCCTCGGGCCTCGCCCCCAGCAATTAGCCTGTGGAAGAAAGGGAATGAGATCCTGCAGAGAACTGAAAGGTAGGATAAAAGTCCAAGTGCATATTCCTTGTAACTTTCATTCACATTCACTGCAAACCCACTTGTTTGAATAGTGTATTTGGCATTTGTGCAGATGCATAGAAGAAAAGGCTAATGAGGAGATTGAGAGCGGGGCACTCGCCAGGAAAATTGCACATGGCTAATATACTGCGTGCACTGTTGTGTGCAAATGGCTTGTTGAGAGGAATGAAGATGCTAGCCGGTCGTATCAACACGATATGCATTAAATATTTAAGAAGAGAAAAGATTAGCATATGGAGTCACTGTTGAAGTTAAAAGCCTATCTGCTTTTAGATAGAAGTACTGTAAATCTGAAGGTGTTGCACCTGTAATTATCTGAGGTAAAGTGTTCTACTTCATCATGATAAATACAACTTGATTCGTGGAATCACAAGAAGCTGCAGAGACAAAAGCCTTGTTTCTCACTTGAGAGCAGAGACATCTCATTAGACCAGAAAGACGTCATGCAGAAATGAGCAAAACTTCAAGCGGCACTTATAGCGGCATGAAGAGGTGCTTAATTTCGTTTGTTGTCCCGCTCTGTCTGATTTTCTATTGACTATATCAGAAGCTGAAGTTGAGCTACTGAATCGATTTCACGCACAAAAAAAAAAAAAGAACTGATTAAAGGTGGAGAGGTCCAAAAGCAAATCAGAGGCGAGAAATGACACATTTGAGCAATCCATGTGCAGATTTTTCATCATCACAACTGGAGGGAGAAGAAAATCCCTGGTGGTGACTATACCTCGCTGAAAGTCAGCGCACACATATTGCAAATTTATAGCACACACACACCCACTCATAACAGGCAGGTCAGACTGAATAACAAGCCAGTGCACTGAATACATGCTTACTGTTGTGCTGTTTGAATACCTTCAACGCTGCACATTCAAAAGGAGGTCTGACAGAGAACAGTTTGAACAAAGCATCTTGTCAAAACAGCACCCAATGCTCCTTCGTTGGCGTCAGATGGGTGGGGGTGGTGGGCTTCCACTATAGCTGCTGAAAATTGGTAAAATTCCCAAGCTGACTGACATTTAGCGCACACTGTATGTGAAGCCAGTGTACGCTTTTCAGGTGCTTAACACTGGATGTATGCAGACACTGGATGGGAAATGTCTCATATAAGCATATAAGTCATGCTGTATATTGGAGCAGTGTTTAGAAAATAAATTTCATCAGTAAAAACCAAATCAGTCAAAGTTAGTTTCCACCCCGAACTGTGAAAAAAAAAAACCTTGTGGTGTGTAGTTATGCAGGTAGCTTTAGCTCAATAGATATCAGCCTCTGAAATAGCTGCCTCCATATCCCACTGTCTCTTGTTACTTTTGATAATCCACACTGCACACTGTCAGCAGTTTTTATCAGGACTATTTTTTTAGTAGAAAATAGCTTTAATGAAAAGTGTTTACAGCGAGGTCTGAGATCCAAACATTGCTTCTGGAAAGACACTTTTTTGTGCGTGTGTGTAGGTTATCAGTTTTTGAGCACCACAAAGTGCTGCTGGGGTGGTGGTGGTGCAGCGCCAGCGACTCGCTGAATTTGTCTAGGGTGCAGTGTGTACTTTATCACTTATGTATGTTTATTTCTTATACTTTTTTGATGAATTCTGCTGAACACTGTTGGTTATTATACGCGTGGATCATTTTCCGGGACACTACTTGCACATAGAGTATGCAGCATTGTATTATATTATGTATTGGGTATCCAGCCAGTCACTTCATAGCATGATAGAGGTTCATCTCTGACCTTAGCAGCATAAAGCCTGTAAAGCACATTTTATTTATTCAGCAATACTGTTTGTAAAATGTCTCTTCATTTAGTAATGTGTCCACAAGTTTGGCCTGCCACTGAGTCAGGGTGGTGGGTCACCCTGCCTGCTGTTAACCGACCTCAGAGAGTTTCATTTGTGTGTTTTTTAGGGGAGCGCTTCAAAATATCAGGGTCAAAGTACTTTTCAGAGGCTATTCAGTTTTGACAAAAATACAACCCCAGTAAAAACACTTCGCAGCAAATTGGGAGACTAATAAAAAAAACAGCCTCATGTGAGGCCACAAGCTTAGCACATCAGTCTATCTGTCCAGTCAATACAGTTAATAGCTGTTCTGCTTTACTCAGGATTACTCTGCTTCCCAATGGAACGTTAAAGATCGCCAATGTCACCAGACAGGATGCTGGCAGCTACACATGCATCGCTAAGAACCAGTTTGGGACAGCAAGTACAACTGTAAGGCTGCTTGTCACTGGTGAGTCCTTCTCCTCTCCACCAACTACTTCCTAAAAAGCAAAGCAATGAATTAATTTACATTTCTTTGTCAGTATTACACCTGATACATGCTTGACAGACTTTCCATTCTACCACTGAACATACAATGTTTACTGTGATAATTCCTTCATTCTGATCGTTCCTGGCTGGACAGAGGAGCACGTTCAGCCAGAGACTGATCAATGTCAAGTGCTCCACAGAGCGCCACAGGAGATCCTTTCTGCCAGTGGCCATAAAACTGTACAACTCCTCCCCCCTCTGTAAGGGACTGGGGGACTGACAATGATCATAATCATTATTTCAGATATTGAAAGTATAGTGTCATATTTATGTTATCACTGTCCATTGCACTACATTCCTCTCTGGACTATTATTGATCTATTTCATCTATCTTTCGATTTTTCTTTCTTTCTTAACTTTTTTTTTTTTGTATTGATGTTATTTTTATTTGTGTTGGTGTGGATCTTTTTGGTTGTGGCTCTGTGGCAGCTCTAACATGGCAAAACTATTTCCTTTTGGGATTTATAAGTTTTTTTAATTTTGAATCAGAATCTTGAATAATAGTGGAAGATTTGTCCCTCAAGATTTTTTTGTCCTGTTTGAAATAATGGATTCTTCCTTTCAAAGAGAAGAACACAAACACTGCTCTGAGGAAATTGCAAAAAAGATCTTTAAGGAAATGTTTGGCGTTTTGTCAAATGCTGCATGCTTTTTTGCATAAGATTGATAATGATGTCTGTCTTCTTGGTAATTACATTGTATGAAGCCCCAGGCTAATTTACCGGTTAGAACATAGGCTGGGTAATTGGGAATCAACCTCAAAATCTGCACTTCTAAAGCTCACAGTAGCTTGCTTGTGTATAAAAATACAGTATAAGTCATATGCCAGACTATTTCTAATGTTTGCTGTTTAGAACCATAAATAAAGGTAGATGACATAGAAGTAAGATACATCATAGTTTTTGTAATGTAGAGAATACAGACCTGGTATTAAACTGCATTATCAGAAGAAAGTATGTAATATGAGACATACTTTCATAAATATCCTTCTTTGGTTTACTATTAAATACACAATAAGCCATTTCGACAAACAGTACAAATAAATATCAGAAACAAATATTGTATTTTACTTGTGTATTTATTTAGGTAACATGCTAGTTAACCAGCTATGCTAAAGTTTGCAAATTTTATTTAAATTATAATAATTTTTCCATTTTTTTGCAAGGAGAAAAAGATACGACATACAGTTAAGTTCTCCCGGTGGTATATTGCAGAACCATTTGGCTGCTGGGTTACACCATGATTGCAGCTTACAATGCACACAAACCCAAACTTAAGTGGAGGGGTTTAGCAAATGCTCACTTTACTTTCAGTTCTACCAAACTAAAGGTCATCCATTTCCCAATGTAAGGTATGGGAATACCCAAAGTTTTATTGTTTCTATTGATGTTATATTGCATGTGTTACTTTAATAACCAAGTTTAGTCAAATGAATATGTCTGGTGAACGTTATGCAAAATTGCAGTTACATTATGCATTATCCTTGAATTAATTAAAGGTCATTATTTATGAATGCAGTGACATAACGCGTTCATGTAGCCTTCTGTTGTGTGTGTGTAGCCACCTGACTTATTTTTCTCATTAGCTTCTATTCTTCTCACACACTGACAGCTGAACCATTTAATGTCATAGAATTTAATTACTGTGACCTTTCCTCAACATACTCTGAGGTCTCCAATCCACCAGAGTCACCAGTGGGAATGTGCTCCCATCTCTGTAATCCTGTTTCAAATGTTTTCTTCCAAATTGAACATAAAGTGCAAACTGGAGATGTCATTAAATGTTGCTAATGGACACGCTTGGAATTTAAGTGCTTATTAAAATTTGAAAAAAAGCACACATCCATGGGTAATTTAATGATTGTGACTTGATTTAGCTGTGAATTGGAGCGAGATGGCAGTTGCGGGGGGTCATGGTGGTGTTAAAGGTTTCTGTGGCAGGGATATTAACATGCGTACGCTGTCATCTGTTGTCTGGCCAGAGCCCACCAGAATCACCATGAGGCCTACTAACATGGAGATTATTGTTGGCGAGAGCATCGTGTTACCATGCCAGATTGCCTGCGATCCAGCTCTGGATGTCTCTTTCTCGTGGGCATTCAATGGCCAGCTCATCGACTTCCAGAGAGACAGCGATCATTTCGAAAGAGTGGGTGGGGTGAGTCATCTCAAGCATTAAACTCAGCTACATTCTGGCTATTCTGGGATTAATTGGGACATACTGTGTGATGTGCAAGGCTATGCTCTAGTGCCCTGCTGAGGGCTTCTTAGGCACCAATAATACCCAAGCAGAGAAATTTATGCCAAGACTCGTCCATTTGAAAAGTTTCTCTGTGGTCAGTGGTGGAAGGAATATCAAGAAGACAGAGATATCTGTTAAGAATCAGTTACATTCTTTCATTTATATGCCGTTAACACCTCAATCAATGGCACTATCAGGTCAATAATCGAGGTCCTTACCTTTTGAATTGGCTGTGTGAGCTGCCATGCGTTACACTTCTAAAAATATATTGGCGAAATGGCATTTCAGTCGTACAGAGGGTCTTCATTAATAAAGTCTTTATACTTTTCATCCCTTCAACTTCTAATTCCTGTACCTCAAGGGAGAACATTTTCTTATCATCTCGCTCTGCAGTAATTGAATTTGCATACCTATTTATGAATCTTGAGCCCTGAAATAATTAAGTAATGAGCTGGCTGGCATTCACCAAGGGCAGGCCTGGCACCAGTAAATGTTCATTGGAAATCCAAACGCCTTGAAATAATGATAAATGATGACTCTTTGTTGAATATTTGCTCCTTTTGATGAAGGTCAAAGTCAATTGTTCAGTTGTATTTTATGCACCCTTTTTGCCTTTTATAGTTCCATTTATCATTCAAGGTCAGCACTATGATCACTGCCATTCAAGTTAAAGATTGACAATGTATCTGATTGTGGACTGGACATGCCGAATTCATTTCTTCATGACTGTAAATGGCAATTACTAATGACATTGAATTGTGCATAGGTGTACGAGATATACTTTCATAGATATGGGACTCCCACTGGTCCCATACATTAAAACCACCAGATGGTATTAATGTTGTGGCTGATGAGTGCAGTTTTTATAGAATCTGTTTCTCCTGTCCAGAGAGCTTACCAGCTCCCTGCTCAACAGCTTCTGATGAATTTATTAACATAACTAAAGCAAATCTGCCTCATCACTTCCTTCCTGCCAAAGCCAGGACACCTTTCTCTCGACTGCGAGCTCTCAGGTCGGCCAGGTGGTGGCTGACATTGGGGAGAAAATCAGACATGGTGAAGAACGTGTAAAAACTGCCAGGCGAAAGAAGAGGAGATGAAAGTGCTCGGCACTGCTTTGTCAAGTGCTTCAGTGAGGTGGAGATCGAGGGGCGTTCGCACCCAGAGCGGAGCTCTGATCACTAGCTGCTGGGGGTGATGTGACGCTGATGTGATCAGCTATGACGGCAGCGAGTCTTACCTGGCTCACCCCCAGGGGACTCATTTCTAAAGCAACACACTCCTTTTTAGGGGATGACATGCTTTGTGACAGGCCACTTTAGGAGGGGACTTTCATGAAGCAGATTCCCATGCACAATCAAAATGAGAATGTCTGCACATTGCATGTCACACTGTGCAAGATGGGTCTAATAATATCTTGGATTCAATCTGTGATAAATTGTCTGATACCAACTTTACGCACGACAGATTGTGTGAAAATAAAGGCTTTAGTTATAGTTCTGGCAATGTTTAATTTTAAAAGTTGGACTGTATCTGCATGTATGTGTGTTAGCATATTCAGTGTTATTTAATGTGGCCTTTTGACTGGTTGGTTTTCACATATATGTTCTCATTGTGAGCATTGGGTTGTAAATTTCCGATACTAATCATTTTTGCTAGGCTTTCTTTGGTTACCAAAATGCAAACGTAGCCACCATTTTGGATTAATTACCACCAATTTTGCCAAGTTTCCACACAGTAGCAAATGTGTTGTTAATTTTTATCTGGGGCAGCTCAAAATTGCACAGTGTAACTTATTGTTTCAACCAAAGCCTGATATATCTTTGTGCCAGACAGCAGCATTGTGTCATTATACTGGGTGACATGTTCCTTCATTACGATGAACATGAGCACTGTAGTTTATTTTAAGTTAATCCAACTTTTACCATCTGTGCTGTAAATATGCACCATAATACCAAATGTGTATTCATCTGCAGTTGAAAATAGTTCCCAATTTCTTTTCAGCTTGGTGCTGAATGCCCGAGATGTAGCAGTGGCTCTGACTCAGTTGACAGAGCAGTCTCTGTCACTGGTTTGACTTCCGGCTGTCCAACAACAACTCCATATAGTCATTAATAATGTTTTTTAATTATTATTATTATGAGAGGGAAGATGTTAAGAGTTAAAACATTGACTACGACATTGTTGGGTTTGGTGTTTTTATGCGTTTTGTTCACATTAAAAAACTTTAATATCAACCTTATTACTTAAAACGTCTTGTCCACACAGTCACAAACAATACTACTGTCCTTACACAGAAGAGAAAGTTAACAATATCTGATGTGATGTTTTAATTTGTTCCCTCATGGCCACCACATGTACGCCTAAGACAATATTTGCTCTTTACACTGGGAGTTAAATTCTCATCTTGCTTGAGCTTATTTAATTATAGAATAATTAGGATTGCCTTGCCAATTAACTAAAACATGTTTGTTTTGTGTGCTGTGTGTATAGCTGGTAGCTATTTGTGGGGAGTTTTGGGGGCTGGTTGGTCCAGTAGCGCCTTCGGGACAGCCAACAGCATTATTTGTGCAGACTACATCTGCCACGTCTGTTGTTGGCTTTTGAAAAGATGCAAAAATCAGTGGCCTGGAGACGATGTTATTGTGTAAAGCAATACTATAAAATGAAATATCTCTTACTTAGCCTTATTTTTCTTAACAATAATATGTCTTCCAGAGTATATCAGGGGATCTGATGATTCGCAACATCCAGCTGAACCATGGAGGGAAGTACGTCTGTGTTATTGACACTGATGTGGAGAGCCTGTCCACCTCTGCCATATTGGTTGTCAAAGGTAAGAGAAGCAGTTCAAGAGCTTGCTTTAAGATTTGTATTGCACCTTTGAGAATGAATACCCCAATATATGCTCCAGTGAAATAACAAGGCATTGAATCATCCATACATGTATTCAAGTAGAAAGAACAGAGTAAGATGTGAAAAATCCCTGAGGCTTCCTGTAAACATACAGCCCAACAAAGCAAAGCAAAAATGGGTCCTACCACAGACAGAATTACAATCTGTCAGCTTCTGTTTACATCACATAGTGTATGTGCTGCTGACATGTAAAAATGGCACATGCATGTACATTCACTTGCATGTGTGACTTTGGGCCTAGCTAATGTAGCTTTGGCTCAGTCTGCAGGCTCATCTCCAGTGATTTACATTGGTATTCATGCCCTTAACAAACTGTAATAGCTGTCCCAGTGCTTTGTGAAGCCAATGTTTATCACCGAAAATAACTATAATTGGCTCATTTACACATCGGCAAAATATCATGGAAAGCATTTGAACAGTGGAACAACAGCAGAGCAAACAACAGCCACATGGCATAGCCAGAGCCAGTCACAGACACTCGTGTCTTTCTGTCTCTCTCTGTATTGACTCTTTGTTTATTCTTCTCACTGGTGCCTCCTCCCCCCCTGCAGCCCTTCTTTCCTTTACTCACAAATGATCCAACTCAGTTGTCACTGCTGGTTGATCTCGTGTTCAGTAAGGGCTTCTTAGCACTGCACATCACACATGCAGTGAGAGACAAGTCCCTGCACGCACAAGCCCTTAATTAAAGGAAGTATGATGGCCTTGATATGTAACAAGGTGCACAAGACTTGAGTTTGATGAGGGGAGACTTCTTCCAATAGGTGATCACCTCAGTTTCACTCTGCTCGTTGTCCAATTGATTTAGGTCCACCAGGTCCTCCAGACAAAGTAGCAGTGGAGGAGATCACCGACAGCACGGCCCAGCTTTCCTGGACTCCCGGAAGGGACAATGGCAGCCCCATCACTGGTTACATCATCCAGGCACGAACGCCCTTTACTGTGGGCTGGCAGGCTGTTGACACAGGTAGCCTCAAACACTCGCCCTGTCCTCCTTGTAGTATTTATAGGGGCTCTTAGGTGGGTTTTTATTTATTTATCATTCAATTTGAGTTCTGTGTGTGTATGTGTGTGTGTGTGTGTATGCAGCAGCCTGATTTTCTAAGAGTCTAATTTGCACATTGCAGTGCCGGAGGTGGTCAATGGGAACATGCTGACAGCCACAGTGGTGGGTCTGAACGCCTGGGTCGAGTACGAGTTCAGAGTGGTGGCGCGCAATGCCGTAGGCCTGGGAGAGCCCAGTCCAGCCTCAGCCAAGACCAGGACAGAAGATGCCAGTATGTGAAACTAAACTCTTTAGTGCAATAAGGTGCAAGAGTTGTTTGTGATTTTGTAATTACTTTCCAGGTTTCCTGGTATTTATGACTAGAAATTGATAATTGATTATAATAACTGCATTAATTCTAACTATATGGTGTTTTTCATTTATTGTAATGAATAACATATGTGGTATGTGGTAGACAGTGTCTTTACACTATGTTTGAGGTGGAGAGAATGAACACTAAATGTATCATCCTCTGCTGAAAACAGCTCTTATGGACCTCATTACTCATCCTGAGAAAAATAAGAATAAAAATATTATCTCACAGTATAAACTAATAATCTATTACATATTACTGGAAGAATACTTATGCAAGGGTTTACCCATCTGGGGAAACAGGTAAATCACTGATAGTCACTTATCTTGCCACACTGATTTAAATAATTAATGAAGGTTGAATTAGGGCTTTGTAATCTGTGCATTTAATGCACTCAGCATTCTTCTTAATTAGGAGATGACACATACTGGACTGTATATTGAATGCACGATTTTCAGTCAAGTCAAAGGAAGCATGGACTTACAGGAGCCGGTCTCAACTACAAACAGCAGATAGTAAATCAACCTTCACATATGTGAAAGGTTTTGTGCTGTTGGAGGGGCATGTTCTAGTCTCCACCAGTTAGAGCAACGCAAATTGTCATTTTTACGCTTTTTTGAATGTTAATAGACCAGTGTCTGTGCTAAATTGTGCTAAAGCCTGACATTCAGAGGTCCTGCGTGCGGATGTGGTTTATGCAACTCGAACATTTTTCATCTAAGAGTGGCTTTGTCATGTACTCTTACTTGGCATCACATTTCTACGGGCCGGAGTGAGAGCATGAGACGGAGGCTAAAATAATGGAATGATTCTAAATAATATTTAGGAGTTACATTACCCTAATAATGGTATTTCAAGGTCAGAATATAGCTATGGCAGTAATGTAATACTGTTAGTGAGCTTTGGTATGTTGTTTTGGGTTTAAGTACACAGTTTTCAGTAGACAATTGCAAAGCTGCACATACACATGCCAAAAAATCCAGGGCTCCCGCAGGCATTTTTCCCAAAAAGCAACAGCAGATTCTCGTGAGAAATCCTGGTAGATCTCATAATAGACATAAATGCTGCATCAACCATTTGCTGATATGACACATTAAATATGATGCTCCATTTACTGAGGAATACTATAAGGAACTGTGCGAGTACTTTGCCATTGCACTGCAGTGCACAAACAGCAGAATGTGAATGTCGTTTGCAAAATATTACAAATCTTGGCTTGCGGTTTATGCACAGTGACATTTGGGCAATATCAGTAATTCACTGCTCTCTGAAATGTTTGTGTTTGCACACAGTGAGAGATTTCTGGGGTGTAAAATTGAAGACAGTATCTACAGCAGGCAGCCTTGTCATAAAGCTACAAGTACAGTTGAGGCTTGTCATTGAGCTTTGTAAACTGCGTTCTAATTGCTCCCCTCTGGGCTTTACCTCTCAGTTCCTGATACAGCTCCCACTGATGTCGGAGGTGGAGGCGGCACAAGGTCTGAATTAGTGATAACATGGGAGGTAAGTCATGTGTCACATTTTACTGTTCTCTCCATCGCCGAGTAATGGTTTTGCTTAATTGTGCAGAATTGAACGTCGCAATTTTATGACCCACATTAGAGCGAGACACCTCTCCACCGGCTCAGCCTGCTAGTGCCACTTCTGCCTCCCGAAGCAGGGACAGAGAGCCCTCCCTTTAAAGAGTTTTGCGCTTTAGCTACAATTACATAGCCATGCAAGAGGAAAAGATTAAGAAAAAAAGTGATTGTGGAGTGTTCTGGGTGGTAACGGCAAATAAAGGGTCTTTGATTAATCACAGAAGCCCTTGTGGAGTCACAGCGCAGAGACAGGCCTGTCTGTTTCTTTGTCTGTATGCGTTTTAATATCACTATAGTTTTGTGTTTCGCTCCCAGCCTGTGTCTGAGGAACTGCAGAACGGAGAGGGCTTCGGCTACATCATTGCCTTCAGACCCGTGGGCACGGTCACGTGGACACGGGCTGTTATCTCCACACCGGGCGTGGCACGTTACGTGTTTCGCAACGATACCATCCCACCCTTCGCGCCATTTGATGTGAAAGTGGGGGCCTACAACAACCGAGGGGAGGGGCCCTTCAGCTCTATTGCCACGGTGTACTCAGCAGAGGAAGGTACGGTGCAGACTTCACTAGCAGAAAGCAATGCCTAAATAAGCCAAAAAGTCTCTCCTTACAACTATGTCCTTGAATAGTAATAATGAGGGTTTTTTTTCCACTGCTGTTATTTTCTTCCCTTCTCAAGCTGGGAATGTCAACTTGATATTAGTTATCATGCTGGTAGATTACAGGAAATCCTAGCAGACACTCACCACACCGTGCTGTCAGGGAGGTATCCTGTTAATTGAATTTGCTGGGCAGATAGTCTTTCCTGATGTCAGTCACAGAACCCATTAAAAGAGAGCAGGGGAAATAGCTTTTCAGTGAAACTACAGGTCTCTTCCGCACCTTTCCTCTTATTGCTATTAGTGTATGTGATGGCTGGTGAGTCTTCGGAATTCTCACCAGCGCTCTATTTCTGCAGTCCCCACAGTGGCTCCTAAGAGGGTTGGGGCTAGAAGTGTGTCTGCAGCGCAAATTGAAGTGATCTGGGAAGCACTTCCTGCCATCCCTGAAAGAGTGCTTGGATACGAGGTACGTTATGACTCACTGCAAAATTATTGTGTTATTTTTTTCCCCCAAATAACATGATAATTGAGCTTTTCCCTGCGGCTTGTTTGTCAGCTCACACCCATGCTTTCATTGTTCTCTAAATTACTTTTTTTTTTTAACATTCTACCATATCTTCTCATGTATCTCAGCAGAGATTTATTTCTAAGCATAATAATATCATGAATTGACCTCAACACTTTGGCGCACCAACAGCAAACCCACAAGAGGAAAATAAAATCTCTCATCCCTCATGCCCTATTCAGTCTGTCACCTCCGGCCCTCGGCACAAAACTCTCCAGTTGCCATAGTGTTGACCACATTGTCCTTTCAGAACAGAGCTCATTGCTCTAAACGCGGTCCTGAAGTGGATTTAACTCGCTGAATCTCAATAGGCCACCAAACAGTACGGATCTGGAGCTCTGGACCGCACATACTCACGTGGTTAAAACTGTTAGTATCTTTCCACTTGAAAAGGAAAAAAAACACAGTTTTCTCTAAAGTAACTGGCATCCACTAACCTCTGTTCTGTATTTAATAGCACAGGCTAATTGCTTTAGAATTTTGATGTAGCCTGATATTTTAAATAATACAACAAATTAATGGAAATCTTAACCTAATATTTTGTAACTCCTAATGTGACGTCTACACTTCTCAACTAGTAGCTTGGCCCTCTCTTATTGAGCAAACTCCTCCAGTTTAGTTTAATGGGTCCTTTCTCCCAACTGTGACTTTCAGTCTCCAGAGATTAGGGGTCCAAAGAGGCAATGCAGTCTGTCGCAAGCCATAAACAATCTTGAAACTTGGTTTGTATCTGTTTCCCTTGGTTCTTTTTTACCATTCTAATTATTCTTCTGTTCCAAAAGGTTCGCTACAGTTCCATAGACTTCTTAGGACCGTAACACACCAAGCAGATGGTCAACTGTCACCCAATGTTGGCGTCTTTCTGGTTTCCTGTAGTTTGAAATATATGAAAATATTTACCTAGGTTTTCCGCTTTGACTTATACAGTGATGAATACATAATACCTGCTGGTATGAAGAGTTAGGCACAGAGAAGAGAAACTAGATTAGCAGTGTTCTTTCTGGCATGTTAAAGTGCCACTTTTTGGACCAGACGTGAGGCGATGCAACAGTCAGCCAGTCGTCGCCAGTTCTTTTTGCTGTCAGCGTAACGTGTCTCTACCCTTAATAATTTTACATGTTGCTGGTTGCAGCTTTTACCTTGACCATATTTGGCAATTATTTTCTTCTTTATCTCCCTAGACAATGCTCTTATTTTCTTTCTCTTTTCCATATTTAGTGTGGTACACATAATGATACCAAACAGTATAATAGGGATCTTTCTCCATTTAAGTTGGCAGTAGTCTGCTTAAAATATCACCATTTCAAGGGGTACTAATAATCTTAGAATAATCACGAATTCAGCTCTTTTTATGGCTTCCTTTAATTATTTCTATGGCAAGCCAAAGGCTGCAGGTATGCATTGTTTCAAATAACCATAGAGGTTAATGTAAAACCACCATCTGTATATGACACTCAGACTTTAATTAGACACTGTTAGGATTGCAAATGCAGAGTCTGTTTAATGTAATCACTTCTCAAAACATTGCTGTAAACTGAATTCTGATGTGTATATTAGACAGATTTAATTGATAACACATTTGAAATACAGTCATTTGGGTGACATAGAATAGCAGAAGTATCCTCTAGGGCAGACTTCACATTTCACTTTAATTATATGACTAAACTCATACATTTGTCATTTAATACTAGACACATGAATATTGAAGATGACCCAAAGCAGGCAGCAAATTAGTCAGTTTGTTTATCAAATATCACTTCACCTATGCCCTTAACTGGAGGCTAATAGTCTGAAGGAAAGCAAACTGGAACTTGTTTTGCAGAATAAAGAATCCTGCTTTGGTGTAAGTTGTGATTTTTGAGTACAGATACAATATTTTTGTAGGATTTAAACATAACCTATTCACTTCTAATACCCTGTTTTCTTTGTTGGGCAGTAATCATGATTTTTCTTTCTGGGTCATGTATGTACTATTACACTATAGATGCACTAATACCTCCTTTATATGACCAGGGAGGTTGAGAGGATAAACATCAGTAATTGAGACTTCACCAGTGAAAACTTTATCATTCATCATTCCTTCCCTTTCTGTAATACAAACAGCATTTTAGATTTAATGATGGCATTTCTATAATGCAGTGAAATGCACCGGTGTTTTTTTTCTCCCCAAAAGGTTGTATACTGGGAAGACGACACCAAGCCTGACACTATAGGCAAAGTGCGCATTTCTGGAAACTACACGCTGGTTAACATCACAGGGCTGAGAGCGAACACAGTGTACTACCTCTCTGTGGCTGCTTTCAATACGGCTGGCCCCGGGCCACAGTCTGCACCCATCAATACCACCACAAAGAAACCACGTAAGTCTGTTCTCCTTAGGTACTGAAATCATGTATACATGGTCATTAAATCATGTAACCCTCTCTTCGATGACGCTGTACTGTGCTCTACATGATATGTGTTAGATTTCGTCAGCTTTGTTGGATGTGCTCATAAAATTGCCTCTGGTAAGAAAGGTTTCCATTTATCTTGCACAAAAAGAAAAATCAGTGGGTTGTTTTTTATTAATTGCTTTTATTAATTTGTATTAATTACTATACATTTAATTTCACCTTTGAAAGTTTGTTAAACAAACCTGAACATGTTATCAACACCTTGAATTTAATACTGTTTAAAGTACATTGTTTTCCCTGAGTACTTGTAGTTCTGTACTTCAAAGCTACAGTATGTAACTTTTGTAGACGCATGTACCATAACTTAATGGGCACTCATTGTGGTGAGGCACTGTCAAAGCCTCTATGTCAGAGTTGTTGGCTGTCAGAGTAAGAGATAGTTTCCCTTCTAAAGCAAGGAGTTCTTTAAGTCACTAACAAGCCAAGACACTAGTGTTTCCGTGTGTGGTTGTGTTTTCTGTATTTCCAGTACATTTTTCTATTTGAGATTTCTAACTTTGTCACACTTATTTCTAAATGCTGTGTGAGTTGGACGATTGGTGAACATGACTCAACTTCCAGACAACTGGGGAAGCATGTGTTTTCTGAAGTTATAGTGTGTTGTGCCTCAGGGCCACCGCAGAATACACTCTGTCTTAATTAGTGGGGGTGCTCTGTCGTAGCCTCAATTTGTTATTCAGACTGAAAAAAATCAAGGTATATTTACCTGAATTTTCTTATAGCTCCAGACCGGGCTCCATTTAACATAAAATGGACCATGATTGGCTCTACACTCACGTTGCACTGGGATCCTGTCCTAGCCATGGAGACAGAGTCGAAGGTCACTGGATATTCAGTAGGTCCCTTTTCACTGCAAAACTCTCATTTATCTTCAGACTCAACAATGACTTCTTCATTAGCTCATTTTTCTCTGTCACCCTGTCCTGCCTCAGGTGCTGCTAAAGAGACATCGCTACAATGACATCAGCACCATCTTGACCAACAAAACCACTGTGGAGCTCAGCCTTTCAGCCAATGACAACTATCTCATTCAGATCAAGGCCATGAGTGAGGGTGGTGAAGGTGTGGGCAGTGAACCCATCCACATTCACAAATTAAGTGAGTTTTCTGTTCTCTTCCTTGCGTCCTATCACTTCCTTTTTGATCACTGATAAAGTTTTCGTATGAATTAAATAATTCAGAGAGCATATTTAATTTGGCTTCATTGCATTCTTTTCCAGCCATGTGTAATAGACTTATTTTGAGTGTGAGAAAAGCGACCTTTTTAAAAATGCGTGCACGGTGTCATCCATCTCTGCCATTGGGTTATTATTCCTTGTTGACTGGCTGCACAGTGCTGCAGCATATAAAGCAGTTCTTTGCTCCCATCCTGCTGCTGTGCAAAATTGTGAGACGGCTCACTTTGCTACTCTCCTCTTTGATGTGATACGAACTTTATCTTCTCAGGGTACTTTAAATAGCCTCTCCTGTTGAAAGCTAGTAATAATGTAGATATGGAAAATTCACAGTGGGCTTTTGATTTATGATGACTTGTCAGAAATTTAGAGGATAGCAAAGCAGAGTTCAGGTTTTCTGCTTCTTCACGAGCTGCTCTGCTGGTTTTGGTTGCAGGCATGGGAGCACGGGGCTCAGGAGCAAGCTGCCTCAGCCCACCGTACATCTTTGCAGTCCTCATCAGTCCGCTGCTCTGCTCTGTCTGGTGATGTCCAATCAGAACCTACGGAGCACCCTCCCTCCCCCTCCATCCATTCAGTCAGCCTGTCCTACCTTAACCGTCAACCTGGCACAAATCCCAGGCTTCAGTGGCAAGACTGGGAAAGGCTATAATGGACTGGACTGCACCGAGCTCTTAAAGGGACCACGCCACTTCCTTTAAAGGACCATCAGATAGAGACGTGATGATTTGCGTGCATGATATTTTTGGTTATTTCAGCGTCATAAGTGCCACCATGCTCTGCATTTAATTTTCAAGTTGTAATGTCTGCATAACTTATCTTCTCAGTATCTTCTGAGATACTAATGCCTTAAAACCCATTTTACACTTGGAGTCCATACCAAAGTAGGTGACAAAGGCTGCTTGCTGTATGGTTTCTTTGTACTCACAAGATTCTTCTGAAGGTGAATTTCTCAACTTCTTATTTTACGTTCTTTGGGTGCATCCATATTTTATTGTCAGAAATTAATCTTATAGGTTAAACTAAACCAATTCTATATAACATTGCCTATCTTATAACTAATAGCCACGCTTATCCCGTTTTTTTTTGCAGCTTTTGCCAAAAGAAACATCAATTTCAGACATCAATTTCAGCCTGGTAAAACTTCAGAAGTTTTACCAGGCTTTGTCAAATATATCAAGACGCATAGCAAATTGATCAACTGTGCCTCAAACCCACTTATCTCTGCATACAGAAATAATATTAAATCTGTTCAAGAGCCATGGCCTCCTGAGCTTTAGGCTACTCTACAATACTCTGATAGATCTTGGCATTTTGCTCTCTATCTCATACTCCTCTAAATAATAAATGCCTATCAAACTCTGCATTCTCAGTCTAGCGAAAAAGCTGGTATTGCAGAGAATAGAGATGTGTGGTGTTAGTATGTCAAGCAGATCCCATGTGTACTTTTCCTCCTCTACATTTAGACGACCTGTGTTCTAGATACGTATATCATATCACAGAACATGTACCATCTACACCCCAGATGACCAGCTGGACCAGTGCACAATGGACTACAGGAGAACAGTGCCTTCACTTGAGCTTTTTTCCCTCTTTATTTCCTTTTCAAATATCTTAGGAGAAAGATTTATGTTGCACAAGAGATATTGTTTGCTTTTGTTTCTGGAGAAATTAGTAACAAAGGACAGGAGGCTCAGAATGTAGTGGGAATCCATTACGGGAAAGGTTATGTTGACTCAATTGTCATCAATACAAGTACACCAGAGCAACTATAACAAAAAAGGTTGAAAGCTTTAGGAGACTGCAATGGATTGAGATATATGATGGAGGTTTTGGTCCCAGTATTTAGGTGAGTGGTATAATAAATGTATGAGTGCGTCCGTAGCATAATTTATGGGATATTAAAGCATCAGAATAATTGATGCCAATACTGCGGTGAAGGAGCCCTGACTGGAAATGGAGCGAAAGGCATGGCTGTCATTTTACCCCCACCTCATTGGACATCTACCAGTCTGAACAGTGACAAAAGAACATTGCTACTCTGCTGAGGGAGCTACTTTTCATGCCCTTTTATCATGTGAATGAGTCTGTCAAAAGCCACCCAAGTAAGAGCCGAGGTGTGATTACCAATGTCCTGACAATGTTCACGTGGGTGTGGAAGGATTCAGGCAACTGAACTGCTACACATTACTGTGCCTTTGCTGAACATGGGGCTGTGTATGGTCATTAGCTCAGAGGCTGTCATTGTCTGTGTTTTGCACTCTCTAATCCCCAACCCCACCCTAAAGTCCAATGAAAGCACAAGGAATTGGTGCAAGGTGACTGGATGTCCTCACTTAGCCGTCTGAACAGGTGTGCAGACCCCAGAGGCCTCGTAAAAAGTCCAAACAGCCGACATAATCAGGCCGTCCTATCTGCTCCTTGACTGGTTTCATAAAGCTCCTTGCTCGTTGATTAGACTGCTGCAGACCAGTCAATGGGATATTGATTTTCCTGCCCCATTATTACAGCTGTCACAATTCAGCTGTTTGATTGACTGATGACCGTGTTCTTATTGCACTCGTTCTGTTGTTACACTCAGCGATGTTTTAGATGCCCTCCACTACTTCTCTCCCTATTAGACGACGAAGTCATTCTTTTTTTGTGTGTGTGTGTTTTGGTTTGGTTTTGCCAGAATTCTCAGTGTTTTTTCACAAAATCTTTATAGGTTTTACAAGTATTCTGTAGTGTGGTGGTAGATTGTGACTTTGAACTGGAGCAGTGACCTGAAATTAATTGGCTGGTTGATTCTTTTGAGTTACACGTCAAGCACAACCACTGTTGGGCTGTCGTGCTCCAGCAGTAGTGATACTGTATTGTTTATTCAACTACATAAACCCAATCACACCAGGATATAAAATGGTGAAATTTCATAGCAAACTTATAGAATCACCGTCATATTAAACCCTTCTTGTGTAGTTCTGTCTTTAGCTATTAGCTGAAAACCTGGCAAGGTTAAAAAATTAGCACATGTAATATTTAACAACATCTGTTTCTAATGACAAATAGCAAACTGTAATAACATTGCTTACCTGAGGGAATAGAGAGCCAGAGAATACAAAATGGAGTGAGCTAACGTTGCTAACTAGCTTTGTTGCCGCTTTCAATTTTACTTAACTCTTTTCTGTCAAAGTATAGAATGCTCCTCAAAAGACATCCTCGTTAGACTGGCTTTGACGTTACAAATACATTTCTTTAGTAAAAGAGTGTGTGTTATTAAGCTAATGAGTTTGCAAGTTTGCTAGCTTGTGGAATACACTAAAGAGATGGTGCAGCCTATTGTTTCTTTTTGCAACTGTCTAGCATGTTTAGCTACTAGCTCAACCGCTTCAGTAGCACACAAATTAGCCCACTTAGCATCTAACAACATCTATTTCATACGTCCGGATGAATTTCACTGTGCCACTTTCTGGTGTGACTGGGCCTAAAAGCAGTTTGTGTGTTCAAATACTTGATCCAAGTGGTGTTAATATTTTTGTTTAATATCCAAATAAGGTAACCTCATCACCAAATGGTAGGGTAGGTTATTCATTTACAGTGCTTAAATGTGTGGCAGTTTCTCAGAGCTTTTCTATTATTTACATAGTCGTGGTCCAGTTTCTTACCTCTGCTCATGCTCATAAGGAACAAAAAAAAAACTTGTTTTTGGCCTTGTGCTTTAATAAATAGTACAAAGTACAATCTAAAGAAAGTGAAGAAAGTGATCTGAACCACTAACCAGAATGGTCGATCACAGAACATCTATTTATATCCACAAAGTTGGTTCAGTTAGGATTCTGTGGTTATTGTTGCTAGAAAGGAGTGTACATGGTACGGTGTAAATAGCTCGCATATATTTTTTAAACATGGTCATTAAAGACAACCTTATTGCTTTTATATAGTGTGTTCTCCGACCTTAATACTGGTGTATTAATCAATTATCTCTGTGAGATACTGACATGTAGAAGGGCATTTTCATATTGAAAAGTAACTGTTTTGTCTTGTATACTAAAATTGTGCATGTTAATCATTGTTTGTGAATTTGTGTTTGATTTTTTCTAAAACTATAACTTAATAAAAATGTTTATTCCAGCCAGTGGTCTGTTCATCAGCTTATTACAAACTAAACAACCTAGTCAAAATGACCCAAAAACTGCGTAACACACAGAAAACCTGAGAATGGGAAATGCACTGAATAGCATATTAAATAATTTAATTATATGAGACAAAACTCTTAGTATTATGATTGAAAACCAGGACAATTCCAATCAACACTGAGACCAACTCAAATAACAATGACCAAAGGGTTTCTTTTTTTTTTTTTTTGACCAAAGGGTTTCTTAATGTTAAAATAATAAAAAAAAAGGTACAGCAGCTCTATTTGCAGGAAGTGCCCCCAAGCACCATATTATGTATAGAAATGGACCAACTAATGGATACAAGATTGAGCACAGCAACATACAGGTTTTTCTACATGTCAAATCCATGACACTATTTGTGATTACATAGAAATTAGAACATCAATAATATTTCACCTTGTAATTACTATATCCTATCATTTAACATACTAGAACACCTATACAGTAGATCTATAGACGCTGCTGTTAAATAACTCATAGCAGTTAATTTCTGGGACTTTACAGATCTCAAGTGCCATCTGAAGTGTAAATTAGATGTATTAACTAATTGCATTAATAAATTGTGATATTATAGCACTGCTCTATTGAAATAAAGGCACACATCCTTCCATAATTTGAGGCACGCATTGCAGAAAGACTGTGCTTGTGGGATTCACACATTACTGGCAAACAGGCCTTTTTAGTCAGTGAGATCTAAACAGGATTACTTTGTGCCACAGCAGTTTGTAGAGCAAAGGAGTGTTTCAGAATATAATCACCCGATTCATCAAAGCACAGCTTTGCACTGCCTTCTGCGCTGTGAATTTTACCCATCATTAGCCCCACACAGACACAGTATCTATGAAGAATAGATGTTTCTTTATGTCTGACCAGGGGTTGTCTTTAAGTAACACATGCCGTGTGATTTGAACTAATGTCAGAAAAAGTTCCTCATTTGCTTTCACCCCTTGTTTACCTCCTTGTTTGGTTTTTTATAGTATTTCAAGAGATGCAGTCTATTATGCATGCAAATGATCACCACTGAACATCATGTTGTAATGAGAACTATATAAAAGCTTTTCTTTATAGCACCACCTTTCATGCTCAAGTGGTCTATTGCACTTTTTCAAAGTGATATTTCCTTCACTTTTGACAAATTATTTTTAAAATATGGAGAACGAGAAGGCTACACCATATTTTCATTTGTTTTCATGTCTCAGAAAATACTTGTGAAGGGATTTTGAAATTAATTTCAAAAGTTATTTATTGTAGTTATAAGATCACTTCATCCAGCTCTTTCCAGTTCATTCCTAATACAATATGTGCATCAGGGTTTTATAATTAAAGTTTTCTGGTCTTTTTACACGGAACCACGGAAGATTACAAAATAATTATAAAATCCAGTGCTGGTTCTAGGCTGTTGACAAAAGCTAATTCAATTTGTTTGTCATCTTAAGAGTTTACTTTCCTCATAAATATAATTTTTCATTGTAAATGAGAAGAGTCTGACATTCCTCACACATTGGATTTGCTTTGTTTCAAATATTTAGAAAGTCTGTTGAGGTGAAACCTATCAAAGCTGTCCTGGTTTTGACTCTAACCTTAACCCTACTGACAAGACAAACCAAGTTTCATTATATTAAAAAACAATACAAGGTAGTTTTTTTTTTTTTGAGAAATATGTTAATCTTCTTGCTTTGAAGGGCTAAGATAGGAAGAGTGCTTTCCCTCACGTCTGTCTTTTAAATGTGTAGCTACAGCCAGCAGATGGTTAGCTTAGCTTAGTATAAAGATTGGAAGTATATAAGCAGTTTTTACACTTGGCATTTGCATATATTGAACAAACAAGATTAATCTACACTACCTTTAGAGAAGGTGATATTAAACAGATTTAGTTATTTTAAACACTCAGGTTCACTGCTTCCAGGCTTTATGTTAGGCTAAGCTTCACTGATTTTCACCTTGCTTCCTATGGGTTTAGTTTGGAGAACGCATGTTTACTCCTCCAGATTACATCACCTGGAGGGGTTTTACAATTTAGAAGGTTGTTCAGTTACAGAGGTTGTGGTTTTGGTCGACCTGCTTCCCAAGAACTCCACCATATGACATTGTTTCAAATCAATTACTGATCCAAGTCAAATCAAATCAAAAGAAAAATCCTCCAGATGATGTCATCTGGAGACATTTTTCAACTAGAAGCGGAGATAGTTTATTATGTGGAAGGCATATATTCCTCAAACTAAAACCATAGGAAAGAAGCTGAAAATTGGTGAAATTGCCCTTTAAGAGACACATGCGAGAGTGGTCTCAATCTTCATCTAACTCTTAGCAAGAAAGCAATTAAATGTGCAAAAGATGTCTTTAATACCCCACACTAATATGTCCCTGTATTTAAAGGTGGAGTAGCCTAAGGTACTGTAAGCTAGATATGTTACCTTTCAGTGTAATGGGATGAAAAAATATATATAGCAATATCATAAAAGTACAGGTAAGGAGAAAATGTATATTCAGGAAGCCCAGTACAATGCCACAGCTGTTACACAACAGCAGTAACTGGGGTACACATCTCCACATCAATTAAATTAGCTGCTATATTTAGCAGTTGTACAGACTGTTGAATGAGCATACCATCAAGTCCAGCATGCTTTTGAACCCATGTCTTGGGAACAGGTCAATGTTATCAAAAGGCACCAAATGTCAAATACATGTAATTAAGGAGGCTAATTACATGAATGAACAGGTTAAATGAAATGTCAGCTTCATCACACAATGTAAAGCATTTAAAGAAAACAATAATTAAACTTAAAGGTGTCACATAATTATGAGAAAAGAATGGATGGGTGTACTGTATCTTCAGGTAACATCTACTTCACTTAAGGTACAGATGCAGGGTTCAGCCACAGTGAGTATTCATAGATTTCTTTTCAGCAGCAGCACTGCACCTAGGTTTGTCCCTGGGCATTATAGCTGCTCCATCAGTGTTCACTAATTAGAAGAGCACCGTTTTACAGACGACAAGGGAAGGGGCACATGAGGGAGGTTTGCAAATTAATCACTGAGGTTTATTAATGAAGGGCTTTCTGCCCTGTGTGGCCAGAGAACAATATGAGAAGGAGCGATCAGAGGCGAGCTCCATCCATCACTCTGGAAACTGCATGGAGGCACCAGCAGAGCAAAGCTTTTAGTGGCAATCTTCAATGTGGGGTACGAGTGAAGAAAAGAAAATCATCATTTCAAACAACATATAATTATTTAGATGTAATATGGGCCTCAATTACTAATGTCTGCTAGTGTTCAAAAAGGCAAATCTATAGCATACAGGTACGTTCAGTTTGCGGAGAACTGTGAATTTCTGTTTTAAGAGTTCTTACAGTGTATGTCATCCTCTGACCTTTCTGGTGCTATTTTCACCCTAGCTGACAAACATATTTAGGATTCAGTACTCAAAATAGATTTTTACTCAACTGCTGCATGTGTCAGAGAGCATCATAAGTCACACTAAGCATTTAGGGGGCACAGTGGTTGTCTGCTTTTGTATGGGTGAAATCAACCTGATATTTAAAAAAAAAAGGTACCAGTTTCATCATCATAAGATCATTATGAATTACTCTACTACTCTATTAATGTGCAGACTTCATTAGCAGGGTTTGAACATTGTCTTCTACTCCTACACTGTCACATTTCTATACAACTGAACTTCAAGTGCAAATAGGTTTTTAAAGGTACATAATTGCAACCGTATTACATTTTCTAGGAACATAATTATGATATATTCACAATTAACCTGAATGGCAAATTGCAGTTGTTTCTTTTTTATTTTAGGCCAAAATATCCTTTCTAGCAGTACAGCATCCAATTTTGGTTTAGGCACTCAAAGCAGTTGGTTAAGGTTAGAGAAATATTTCATATTTTATTAAAAGTGGTTTTGACCACAAAAGAGGCTCTGGAGTCAAATTTGGTTCCGTGGTGTGTGCATTAAACAGCCTGCACCCTTGCAAGCTGTTTCCATTAATAAAGCGCTTCATTCAATTAAAAAAGGTATTGCATTGGAACATAATTCATCCAGTACCATTACTGTACATTCTCTACAAAATCATGATCGCTTTTCTAGTTTAACTGCAATTGCAGAGGAAGCACCCCAATGTATGTCCAAAACTATAAAAAGTGACATTTGCATCTGATGGGACCTTCAACAAATTTATAATTGTCACGTCTGTTTACTGTTTGGATTGTATTTATATTTACAGAGTATCTATATACATTTGAAAGTAATCACAGGATGGGAAAGGTCTTAAACATAGAAAAAAATTACAACAAATAAGGCACAAACTAGGAAAAGTTCCTCCCTTCCACTTCAGCGAGGTTAAGGGGACCTTGCCCGGGAGCTTTGGATTGGATGGGGGCTCCAGCCAAACCACCTCAACCAGCTCCTGGATCTCACTAAGCTTTGGAGGATAAATTCAGGGCTCCTTCCAGGAGGCAGCTGGTCAGGCGTGACGGGCCAGGAGACATTGGCTGCGTGCTGGTGGCTTCTGTATGTGACTTCATAACCACTGGCAAGTCCTGCAGAGGGACACCGGTTCTCTATTTTCAAAACCAAAGCTTTATGACTGTTGGATGTTGCACAGTATTGGTGTGAGAAATAGCCTACAGTAAAACAGTAAAAAATATTGTAAAATTTTCAGTTTTAGAATCAATATTGATTAAAAAGAGTACTGGTCTTTCTCATCTTTTCCAGCAGTGAGAATCAGGTTTGTAACTAGAAGGCTTCCACTTCAAATCCCAGACCAGTAGGGAAAGTCTGAGCAGGGAAAGTGAATGAGGAATGTTTTTCTTCCCTCAGTGACTACTATCGAACTGCCCTTGATATAGGCACTTAACCCTTGTTTGCCCTTGTGGCGATGCTCTGTGCTCTGTAGCCAGCAGCAAAAGCACTGTGACTGTGCAGGGCAGCTCCTAACTGTGAATATAACTCAGTGAGTGGGGAGCATGGCATCTATCGCTACAAAGATAAGGAATGACAAATTAGAAAAAACTTTGTTAGAAAATGCCTCCACATTCTAACAGTTCTTTATTTTCAAAGGGTGACCTAGATCAGATAAATTGGGGTTTTCAAGCTCAGAATGTGACCAGACAAAGACTGATCACAGGGATTCAAAAGCAGTCTCTTTAGCCTTTCATTAATTTTTAAAGGTCCAGTACACTTAAGAAAAGGCAGAAACTAACATTTAACCTCAACTTTAATGGATAATTCTACTTCATTGTAAGATTTAGAGTGAAAGTTCATTCTCAACTTAAAAAACTGGAGTTAAAATACTAATCTCACCATGTCACATCAAGATCTGTTTGTGGGTGTTGTACTTACTTTTTCGGCTATGCCTTCTTCGGTGTGCAAAAGTCTTTCAGTTCCATGGTTGAGTCCTTTTAATCGTTCACCATCTTTTTGATGTCAGAAGAAAGGAGAGTGCCTGCGATGCTGTCATGAAAACAGGGCACTTCACAAAATTGCAGCTTTTCAGATGAAACCATGCAGTGATCGGGCCTACTAAATCTACATAGGAGAAACATTAAGCAAATGAAAAATAAAAATGTAAGAACCTAAATCAGCAACTACAGCCATGTTGCTTGAAAAACAAAAAAAAAACAAAAAAAACATCCATTCTGCTACAGGCTACATAACCTGAATCATTGCCTCTTTAATTCTTTACTGACTAATTTATTTGATTTTTTGTTCGCTGATTTCTGACAGCATACTCTTTTGTATATGCTCCTGTAAATGAAACCTTCCCACAAATGAAGTGAACAGGTAGCCTTATACGGCAGTTTTAGGGGCATTGATTGTGCTAAATATCAAATCTCACAAACGGCCACTTCCCCACACAGACTCCATTAAACAAGCAATTTCTATGAGGTATGTTCAATAAAGAGAGTTTGGTGAATCTGACCTCGAACACTCATACAAAGTCTCAATAAAAAACTAAGAGAACATTTTTACCATATGAAAATGCTGTATTAGCATTAGGTGCTCCAGTCCTTCAATCCCAATATTTACAAAAGCCATAAGACCACGCCCGCCGACAGGGAGGGACAAACGGGTCACTTGTCCCGGGCCCACGGTAGAGGGGGGGCCCAGAACTGGGCCCTTCAACCCAACAAATTATCAAGAGGAATCATTTTTCAAAATGGGCCTATTTGTGGAAACAAATATGTAATATTTTAATGACATAAAGTATTTGTTTTTTTTCTTTGTAATTGTCCTTGAAATAGTGGTCAATAATCCCCCCACCCCTACACATACATGGTTTGGCCACAGACAACAACCTTTGACTTTGAGTTTATTTAGCGCTCTCCAGTAAATTGTCTAAATGTCCGGTCTGCATTAGTCCTTTGCACAGAAAAGAAAAGAGAAGAGAAGAGGAAAGTAGCAGCTTGAGGGATTTTATGAGAAAATATTTAAAACCAGGTGATGATGATGAGGCTGGAACAAGTGGAGGGGGGGAGGAAGCAGCGGGCAGTCGCGTCATTCTAGGGGGGTTGTGTTGTCCAGGGCCCAGCCAAGACTGTCAGCTGGTCTGCATAAGACTACAACACTGCTTGTATTATATATTTGTAAGATAAAGCTGATGATGATTTAAAAAGCTGTGTGTGTCCTTACCTACATTGTTTGCGTAGTTTCCTACATTGAAAAATGTCTAACTGAATGAAAATGTGAGGTCTCTGTGTTGTTGCTGCAGCTCAGCACCATGGATAGAGCTTGTGTTGAAAATCTTCATTGCTTTCCCAAACTGTTAAAAATGTTTGCTACAGAAGTTATTCATATCAGTGTTTTCTGATCCGCTATCTCCATCATAAATATTCCGTCAGCAAGTGACTCAGTTAAGGTTGGAAATGTTTGTGGTCATGGTTAAAAGGAACCAAAGCTGTTAACAGGAGACAAGATACAAGCTGAGAATTTAAATGTCAAGGTTGCCTGCTTGGTTGACCCCTTCTAAAGAGGTTTTGCTGCACTACTTGCACAGCCACGAGAGATCCTTGTCGAGAAAATATAAATATTTCTTGCTGTGTCTTTGTTCAAAACTGTTCTCACATCATATGTTCTCTGCAATTACATTCTTCATCCTCTCTTGGCATCTCTCGTCTCTTCCCTCTTTGTCTGAATGGCATCCTTGTCTTTTCTGCCTTTGCATGAAGGTTGTTCTTCACTATTGCCTCTTGTTGGATGTCTGTCATCTTTCCAGGTCATCAGTTCATAGTATATGTTTGTGGTTTTGTTTCTCCATGTTTAAAAAGCTCCAAATCACAACAAAAGTAATCTCTAGGCACTTTACAGTGTTAGGTTTAAGACCTTACAGAATATAACTATATAAAGAATTACATAGAAACATTTCTTCCAGGGGTGTCCAATCCTGGTCCTTGAGGGTCACTGTCCTGCTTGTTTTCCAACCATCCCTGCACTTACAACACTTACAGCTTCTGATTGGCTGAACACACCTAAACCAGGTAATCACCAGTGGCCCCTGAGGACCAGGATTGGACACCCTGGGAGAAACCTCTAGCAGAACCAGGCTTAGGGTGGGCAGCCATCTGCTTCAACTGGCTGGGGTGAGGTAATTTTTGTTGTTGTTGTGTTTTTCACTGTGTGAATATCAGATGCCGATGTTAAGGATAGTGGGTGTCATATATTGCATAGATTATAATGTTTATAAGGGAAAATTTGTGGTTCCATGCACAGATAAATGTAATATGTTCTGCTGAGTTACATCATTATTATTAGTTAAATATCTACTGTTAGTTTTATTTTGTTTACGTTTGATCAGTCTGAAAGTGCATATTATGCATTTATCACAATCTACATGAGAAAGATTAACAATTGAATAAATACATTTCATTAGCCATAGCTGCTGTTAGTATGAATCCTCTGAGTCTGGTTTCATTATCAGTCTACATTTGACTATCAGAATTACACATCATACATATTGGAGTCTTGCAGCTACACTGTGTATGTCACAGTGACATTTTCACCATCTAATAATGTCAGTATCACTCTCTTTTGCCTTTCAGGAAAAAGCAAAAGTAGCTATAATAAATCAGCTAATATATCTAAGACTTACTGTATGTAACTGTACTTGTTTTCTGAACTTGTCTAATTACATTTCAGTGAATCTGTTTTGATTAATATTTCCATTGCCAGTTTTATTACAAAGCACTACATGGTGGCAAATTATATCACCAACATGCACCTTGGTGATCAAGACAGTGATAGATGATCATTTTCATGCTTTACAAATGTTCCTATACCATGAGGAATTTTCTGCTAAAATGTCTTAAAAGTATTATGCAGACGTTCAAATAATAAACCTTAATGAGAAATCTTCCACTGGATCTAAGCAATAAAGTCCTCAAACTAAGTTATAGGCAGACTTGATACACCTTAGACTTCATACTTTTTAAGTTTTTCTACCAGAAAGTCTTCAAACAAAGAAGTGTGTTAGTTTATTGAAGTTTAATGGCTTCAAATCTTTGAAAAGTTCATTATTACAGGATCCACTAAAACTAAATTGTAAAATAACACAATAGCTAATAACACACTTAGCTTGGTGTCATTGTTTGACACTACAAAATCACTTTTTACATTCATTTCTAAAACCGTGAGGAGGAACAGTTGCTTAACTAAACTTTTGCCAACTCGCCAGCCCAAGTTGAGCGAGTACCAAACAGCTGAAGATTCTGCCAACCGCACAAACGGTACAAATTTGAGCACAAGTCAATAATACATGCAATAATTTTTAGAACCACTAGCAAACTTTCTCCATCTGTGTTCTGGTGGGATTCTGGTGATACACTGGAAGATCTTTATTTGAAGGGAATTTTCAGAAATACATCCTTCAGGTTTAGCTGATAATTGTTTTTACAAGTCACAGTGAAAGTGAGGTAGAATTACACCTCTGTTGTTCAGTGTTGGATTTCACACACTGACAGCACCACTACTTGACACTAGTTCTTCCATTGTGTGGTGGTAATCAAGTCTACATCGTACACAGAGGGTCCAGGGTTCAGTGCTTTGGGTGGCTGGGACTCAGAAAATAGACCAGGTCACACAGGGTTAGAGGTTTAATCTGTGCCTCTTCCTGTTCACACCCAAGTGTCCTTTGGCAAGACACTGATCCCCCAAATTGCCCCTTCCCCTCGTATGGCAGCTACGTCATCATCAGTGGGTCCTGAACCTCCCACCAGGGATCAGTGAAGTTGAATGCTCAGTCACACAGGTAGGCAGTATGAGCTTGTTCTTGCATTTGGCCGAAAAGTTGCTTTGCCAGCTTCGTCAACGGTGGACACCAGAGTTGAGAGCACTGGCCGACAGACAGTCACAAGCAGTCACGCTGCTCTGACTTATGGTGTCTTGAGTCACGCTGCTCTCCAATTCCGTGTCTCTGTTTCCATCACAGTCAGTTTTGTGGTTTGATCATTTTGTGACAACACTCTGCCTGCCGCGCTGTTGCCACACAGTCGAATGATAAAATGTGAGTCAGTTTGGGGTCAATTGCTCGCTGTTGCTGGAACCTAAGTTGGTGAGAGGGGTGAACTAAACTGTAAATTTGAAAAACAATTTTTAAAAGAGCTCTCTAAAGATGAAAGGAGCTGTTGAGTTGGGTGATTCTCAGCTGTTTTGTCACCACAACACAATTTCCTCCAAGTCTACCAACCCATGTACATTTACTATTTCTGTACCAATTTAGTAAATATGTATTACTAATCTACACAGCACATGTGCACTCAAGTATTGGTATGAAGCACATACAGTACCGCCCTGTGAGTAGCATGCATTATAGCAAGCCATTTACAAAGCGTGGATAATGTAATGAAACGTACATGGAGAATATGAACAGGCATTTAATTGAGCAGCTAGCATAAAACCAGAGCCTGGCAGATGACATATGTTAATATGTCAGTTTTTTTTCTGCAATGTAACACATTCTCTTGCACATAAGCCTGGAGCAAATTAAATATCTATTTGAATTATACTGTACATTTGTATGAGCAGCACAAACACTGCTGTTACATTATATCAAGCTGCATGTCCCAGTGTAATTTCATTTATATATTCTTGAATGATCATCTGTGTCCAGTGATAGATCTATTCTAAGGAAATTGCCTTGTATTATTCTTGATTTTACTTATTACATGTCTTTCTACAATCTAGCTGTACATTCAGGGTCCAAGTCTTGTGAAACATAGTTTCTTCCAGCTAATTGCTTCTTCAGGCTGTTCCTAGTGTTCATGTTGCCCTGAGGACTCCTGAAGACTGACATGCCAATCATGGAACCTAGTGGAATAAATGAAGTCTGACACAGGACACCAGAAATCTCTGAGCTGGATGATGCACCCCCCACTTCTTCATTATGGCTTAATTAAAACACAGATGTGGGTCCTGTATGGCGATGGTATTGAAATCCTCTCCTAAATATTCTCACAGGATTTTGTTCCTGTAAGAGGGATATGGGAGTTTTTGCAGCTTTTGCATGGATGTGCCAAGATGCGTATATCAGCACACATCTTGGCAGAACATCAGGCTGCTGCAGCTGATAATTGTTGTGTGAACCAGTTACACTGTGTCAGATGAACTCACAGTCCTTACGCTGTGGCAAAAGGACACTGGAGTGTGATGTTGTGTATCATTACAATAATTTCATCCCCAACAAGCCCTCAGTGTTTAATTTTAATATCACTGAAATACAATTTACACAAGAAAAATGGTGAGAAGTTACTGTGTGTATGTCACGCATACTCATGGTTTCAACACAGGGCTTGCTTGATCAAACGCAAGCATTTCGTGGCAGGACCTGGATTTAGTGAGGCCTGTCGGGGCAAGCGAATGTGAATTACAGCTCAATGTTCCTCGACAGTGCTGAGCCGGTGGCTTCATCTGTTCTGACAGGCTCTTGACTGTGTGTGATGATGAGAGACAGCTCCGGGTTGGCACTGAGCACCGGTTCTTCAGCTGACAACGTGAATTATGGAGACTCGAAGGAGCAAGGGCATGCATCAGCAGACCCCCACTCCTATTAATCCTTCCCTCAAAGGTTCTGCTGCCGCTGAGACCCCAGACATATCTCACCATTGGCTCGCACGCACTTCAAACGCAGGCTGAAACATGATGGAAGCAATGGACCCAAGTGCTCTATTGACTTCTCTTTCAACATCTTACAGTTCTCGTGCACCAACACATAATTCTTCAATAGACTCTTATGGTTTATGGTTAATAAGTGCTGAAAAAATAAATACACTAGATATTCTATCTGATGTTTTTTTATGTACATACACAGCCTATTTTGTAGCTTGGTGATGTACATTTCTAAAAGTGGCCGTTTCCTTTCCCTCCACGGTGCCATGCGACTTTTGGAAACAGGCCTTTTGAAATAAAAATCAATTTCTTTAATTTTGACACCCTTGGATTAATAATAATAATAACTACTTCATTAATCCCCTGGGGGAAGTTCTTGAGAACAGGCTGTCCCCTTAAAGCACCAAGAGTTCGGGGTTCAGTGTCTTGTCCAGGGACACTTCGACATGTGGCCAGGAATCGGAAGAACTGGGAGTCAAACCACCAACGCTTGGGTTCATAGTTGACTGCCCTACTAACTGATCCACTTTCGTCCCTTAGACCATAGGATTTATCACTTTGAATATAAACAAAATTTTCTCCACCTACAAATCATTTAACATTTATTATGTCCAGCTAGGGTAGATAAAGCTCACAATTAAAAGCTGAAAAAACAGTAGGAGAAAGTGACATACATGGTCAAAGACTAAGGGACTGCTCTGTCAGCTAACATCACTCAGTTCTTTCCCCTTTAGCTGATTCTTTCAGTACACACAATACATTTCCGTTTATTTAAGAATCCATTGAAATAACAATCCTGCGATTATGACCATTCTGTGAACTCTACATTGAGCCTCGGCTGACAGAGATATGAAAAATTTAGCCATTCCGGAGAAATGACAAATCCTGTTGCGTGTCCCTCGCTAATCCTCCCTTTGGACGGTAAACGCATTGCAGGGCTTAGAAACACACCACCCAGACTGAGCCGTGATGTACAATCTCCAGGAAACAATAGAACTGGTGAGTGTATTTTCTCATCTCATGTCTCTGCCAAGTTCACATGCCCACACACACACACAAACATTCACAAACACAGTCCGCCAACTGCAAACCTCCCCCCCCACCTCCAAATCTCACAACCCAACCACCACCGCAATCCACCATAATATGACAGATTTATATGCCAGAAGCTGTTGGTAAGAATATATAGAGAACAAGCAAACCTTCTATGAAGCATCTTGCACTTAGAGGCTGTATTCTCCGCAGGATGAGGTGGTAAGTAATTGTCAATTCTTAGATGCACTGAGAGGGTGTTTACTCTTATCGCTTGCCAAATTAATCCATTGCATCTATTGAAAAAGGTAATATGAAAGCTAATGGATACTATATTACAATACTGGGAAGCTGGTGGCTTCTTGCAACAGTAAATCTGACCAGCAAGTGGAGTTTAGTAAAGAGTGCATTGCAACAGAGACTATCCTGTTGCACACATTCTGTCAGCTAATCTTGTTATTTAGAAAGAGCAGTCTCCAGTGTTGGCGAGTTGTCTAAAGTTTCCGCACAAATCCACACACACACACGTACGTGGAATGTGTTATTGTCCAATGTGTCCGTTTCGCTTTCAGTACATTTGTATGTGTTCGATAGAGATCTTTGCTCGACTCTAATGAAGGTTGCGATTGATTTTGCATTCCAGGCATCCTGTGGTTCTTTCCCCGGACATCAGATCGGCATGTTCCAGCAACAAAATATACACTGCAGTACAAATCAGTGCATTTGTGTGAACAATTACTATGACTGGAATTTGTAGGAAGCTTATGTTGTCAGGAAATGCAGCCATTTAATGTTGTCTTTCATGCAGGCTACACAAGGATATTTCAAGGAGAAGCTGATATCTTACTTTTTCCCACAATTCAAACTGGCTATGCTCACAGTATGAATGAACATATCTGAACATATCTCTAGTCGGTGAGCAAAGCAGCATGTATTTATTCCCTTCATTGTTTTGCTGCATGTCATTTAGATGCTGACTTTCCAGACTGTCAGGAACAATAAGATTTCTGCAAGAGAATTGGCTAGTCATATCATCAGGTTTTAACCTCTGCTGAATTGAATACCATTCTGCACCGGGTAGAACACATTATTGAATAAACAGCTCCATACCGGTTAAAGGCAAACCTCCTCCCTTTACACAGTGCTAGGCTATATGCTTTTTTGATTTCACAAAATGAAATTACTTTGATCTCAGTCACATTTCTTCCACTCAGTGTTTTTACACAACATCAGCATCATTGTTCATTATCCGACACCACTGTTGAGATCCTGTGCTGCACCCATAAATACTCAGGGATATTCAATTGCTGTCAATCTGTCAGCTGCCTCATAAATTTACTGCCGACACAGTGCAGGGTCGTGGTATTCAAGGGGAGAGCTCCTGAATCTCAGGCTGATTTGTGCAGGGGAGGAAGAGGAGGTGAGGTATAGTGAGCACTCCCCAGCTGCAGCTCATGATGCATTGATACAGGATTGTCTTGCTCAGCGCTGAACCTGATATGTGCAGTGGTCACA
Source organism: Sandelia bainsii (assembly GCA_032362345.1). NCBI lineage: Eukaryota > Metazoa > Chordata > Actinopteri > Anabantiformes > Anabantidae > Sandelia > Sandelia bainsii. The sequence goes on from JAUMHL010000025.1 coordinate 4,399,958, forward strand.
TAGATCCCTATAATGTTGCTGTTGTTATTTTCTAAGATTTTTTTCTGGGGGGGCTCTACAATTTGGTACTAATTATATGAGAACTGGAGACAGTTTTCAATAGCTTCACTTGTAGATAATTAATTTAATGTAATTGCTTTTGGTCAGTGCTCAGCTGGTCAGCTGAGACATGCAAAATGGAAAATCTGTCCACAGGCAAGGATAAAATTTGACAACAAAGAAAAAGGTATTGAACAATAAACAGATTATAGGAAAAATTTGGACCCATTAATTGTTTATAGCAGTATAGCAGAGTTCACACCTAATGATATACAGTATGATTACACACAAGCAAATTCTCACAGTGGATTTAATACCTGTTTATACACATTTAAAACTTCTGAATATGTTAAAAACACATTATAATATTAATATTGACATAACTGCCTGAGATGTTACATCTACGAAAAAGAAGCCTTTCATCACCCTTCCATCCCCACTCCTATGTCCCTTGCCCATAGCCACTCCAAAAGATTTAAATACAATCATAATATGAAACATAACATATGCATACAGTACACATTACAATTTACTATCACATACGTACTGTAGCAGTGATCCCACACAGACACACACAAAATAAAAGTAACTTGAGCTTTTAAGCAGTTGTTAGCACAGCTTGCACAGATCCTATTCTTGTATCTTGTGCCTGGGCACAAGAATCTTCAAATAGTAACACAACACAGAAAGAAAGAAACTTATGGTGAGAATCCCATCTAATAACCTTTTTTTTATTTGGGATTTTTGTTTTTTGCTGCTGTTACAACACTATGTTCTTAATAACAGATATAAGACACATAAGGATACATAAATCTTACGAACGTAATTTTTAGGAGACAGGGCTGTTTTTACAACAAGAGACAAGGTACACAAGTTAATATATCGGCCAGAACTGTAACAGAGTCCATTTAGAAAATTTCTACATTATACACATATACTGTAGGTACCTCCTGATTTTTGAGCAAGTGCATAAGTATTTCATATAATAAGTTCACTGAGACTGAGATCAACTCGCCAGCGGGATATTGGTGGCAGGTACAACCCCGAAAATAGTCCAAGAATAAACCACTAACTGAAAGACATATACGTGACGACTGAAAAGCCTCTACAAAGCTAGATTGTGTGATGTCAGCAGGGAAGTTATTCCTGCCAGCATAACTGAACCCATTAGTAGGTTTAGTAGGTCTCTACAAGCCTGTATATAGGGACTGAACAACAACACCTGTTCACTGGCTTGACAACAGACAAATCAGGTGTGAGTTTGGAGAGTGGGTGTCACAGGAATGTATGGTTCAAGGAGATCCGTCAGGCAAGAAGGAGCATAGAACTCATTAGAAGCATTAGAAGCTTAATCTTAATGTCTGATCTGAACTGGAATCCAACATTGGTAGATTTATTTTGTTTAGATTGTACTTTTAACATTCGGCACCCTTGGAAGACTTTTAATACACAAGTAGTGAGTAATGGGTAGTGCTGATCACAAAATGTTGCATTAACGAAGTCTGGGTGAGTCTGGGTCTCTGCATTGACTAAGAACAAGAAAGACCAGATGTGAGCATTTTTATATACTGCTTAAACTGCTAAATGGAGGTTAAATAAAGCTTCACTGCAAAAATGATCAATTGCATATTCTTTTAGTGTTGCTATCTTGTTTTAAGGTGGTGTTTTATTAGTCTGTGTATATTTAACCTTGACCTTAGGGCAGATGAAAATGAGTTCTCTGTTAGCTTCCACAAAAAGGAAAAAATTACCAAATCCCAAATGGTAATTTTATGGTGTATAAAAAGAAAGTAACATTTTATTTCAGTCAATTAATTAAGATATAAAAAAAATTAAACAGTTTAAAAACCTACTGCAGAAAAACCTGAAGCAAATTCTTTAAAAAACATTTGTGATTATGATATTGACAGAGAAACAAAAATGGTTGTTGACCCCATAAGCAGAAACCCTTTACTCACATCAGTCTCCCCTCTTCAGAGTAGTTTATAGTTTTGCAAGTGCACTTTCACCTAGAAGGCTTATATGATCAAACAGCATTATTACTATACCCTGGGATGATGCAAAGATTGCACTGAATATCTCTGTATCTAAAAACCATCCAACATTCTTGAAAAACCACACAGTCTCATGCAATAGTTCTCCTGTGCGCTGCGGTAATCAAACTGATTTCACCTCCATGCTGGGGCTGTAATGTAACGTTTCATTTTATAAGGCCTGAAACTGCCGTTGTTTTCATTCCAAAAGTCAGGCTAATTTCTATGTGCTACTGACTCTTGACAGACATCTAGAATTTTAATGTTAAAAACTGACAAATTCAGCAACCCTAACTCTAGCATTCTATTCTTAACTCAACAGGAAAACTGAATATCTTATGGTGAAAACTTTTTAAGAACTTGTAGTGCATAATGTTCTTGCTGGATGAGAAACGTACCTTTGTCTTTGAGATGCTGGTTGATAAACCACACACCACATGCATAATACTGTAAGAAACTTGCTTTCTTGCATGTGCTCTCTTTATTTAACTCTTAAAAACTATAATAATATGTATGGGAGTTTGGATGGAAAAGTAAACAGTTCATCTGCAGGTCAATATGGGCAACTAGACTGTGGTGAAGACTGGGTTTTCGTGTCCGCCGGTCAATTGTCTCTTTCACAAAAGGTTTTCCGAGGTCAAATAAAATGGCAGCTGCAAACACAAAAGGCTGCTCTGTACTGTATTGTGTTGCTGTCTGAGTGACTTCAAACGACTCAGCTGCACTCAAATTTATTCCATATATCATGCTCAAATGCACATGTCAGAAGTCAAACTTGGAGCTTGCAGAAATGCTTCCCATTCTTCCCAAATCTGTGTGCTGCAAAGATGCAGATTTTTCCAAATGCTGTATGTCAAAACCTCCAGACTGAAAGCACCGTGTTTGCTTTGCTGTGGCCTTTCCCCCTTTTGGCAAACACTGCTGCTGTCACACAGAGCTCCTAAACCTCGCTGAACCCTGAGTACAGGCATGGTCTGTCTATCAGAATGGCTCAGTCAGCAAAATTCCCGCAGTGCAAAGAGACTTCGTCCTGAGATACCAACCCCCCCTGCTCTCCTCTTCGCCCCAAGTGTTCTCTAATAGCACTCCACTAGATGTGTGAGAAGCACAGCTTGTGGTAGACCACAAAGCATTGAATCATTGTTTGCTGATAAAACACTCAACACAGTGAATGCGTATGGGGAGTCCATCTCCAGAGTGCCAGCAATGACTACAGATGAGACGGAGTGGCCTCTGCTAGTCGATTTCATTACAGGCAGATATAATTGCATTGTGTGTACTGGAGAGAATGGCGACTTTACCAGATACTATTTCCCAGGTTTCATCGCATATTTCTTAAGCCAGCACAGGCAGGGGTTATCAACAAATAGGATTGTGGGTTGGATTTTGGATTCATGACTATAAAAGGATAATCGCATTACTTCTGCAACAGTTCCTTGTGAAGAGCTCACGTTTAGTAATTGGACCAGCTTTGAATGAGAGTGTGAGGGGTGAATGTTTGATGCAGTGCTTTGTTTTCTCTGTGTTTCAATTTTCTCCATCTATTGAAACACCATCATCTACTGTATTTAAATGTTCACTGGTCACTGCTGCGACCTTATTTTATTATACCTTATGGGATAAAACAAAAAAAAGCAAACAACAAACTCCACTGTAAAAAGAAACAGGTTACAATGCCACAAAAGGCTCCCAGACTATGATGGTGATGAGGGGGTTTTGACAATTACCTATCAACAAGAGATGTGCACTCAGATAAAAATAGCATGCAACACACGCAGAGCTAGTTCTGCTGACTGAGAACCCACAGGCAAAAAAAAAGTTTTAAAAAAAGAAAGAAAGCCTGAAGTGTAGACGGTCGAATTAGGCATCCAATTATGCATAAGATAGCAAAGGCATGGCTGGTGACGGGAGGTGAGGTTGGAGGGTTGCCTACACTGTAATGGAGCCTGACAACCCTGTAAAACAGCAGAGAGAAGAAGAAGAAAAGCTAATTGTTTTTTTTCCCCTTTTAAATACCATATGTCACTAATTTATTTTATTTTATTTTTAATTCTCTCCATTTCAAAGGTGAGATTAGCTCAATCTATGCTATATTCTAGACATATGAAATCTTAAATAATACATTATGGACCAGTACATAAAATGTCTTGATGAATGTATCCACAACTGGTAAATACCATTGCTGAAACTACCCATAAAACGTTTTAATCCATCTGCACATATGTAATTTTTCTTGTTTTTATAATCACCCATATCATATACATGACCATTATGTTGTGTGTTGTATAATTACATGTTTATTTATTGATTGTTTTGCTGTATTATCACCCACAGTTCATCATTTAGGACTAAACGTGAAGCTGGATAGTAATTGACTATTTATGAACTCTTGATTATATCATCATTTTACACATGTTTGCTGTCCAAATTAATCATGGTAATTAAAAACAATTAAAATGAGTCATTCGTTTGTTGTTCTACGTGACTGAAGATTTCACTCTAACTGAATGCTTAACCGTACAGCACAGTTCACTGAACACAGTTTTCAGTTCATATGTAAAGGACTTTTTAATATTGCCATATTTACTCTAATACTGGCCATCGCTGGTCTATAGAGACACAAGAATGCTGCTAGACTAATAATAAAGAACGAAAGAAAGAAAAAAGATTGTGTTTCTGTGTTAGCTTCCCAAATGTACATATAAGACAAGAATAGAATAAATAAATCCTCATTATTAATATAATGAGGTTAATGTGTTGTTGTTTTTTTGTGCCAAAATATCATCTTGCATGCAACTGGATCTTGCAGTACAGCATTCAGATTTTTTAGGGACTTGCAGCACTTGGTTAAGGTTAGGGAAAGATTATAATCTGGCTAATAGTGATTACTGAAACACACGAAATTCATTATTTACCAATTTGAACACCAGTAAAAATTTAAATCCCTTGAGCCTCTCAGCAGCGACATAGCTCCTGTTCAAAGTGATGAATGGCTTGTTTTAAGTAACTAAGGTGGAAAACCCTGTTTCAGTTCTCCTAGACTCTTAGTTTAGGCTTTGACACACACGATCATTCACTCCTCTCCTACTCTGTGGGCTGGCATCTCTGCCTCTGCTTTAGGCTGCTTTCACTATATCTGCTGCACAGGAATTTTATCTGATGCCTTTGAGAGATCAGGTCATCGTTATGATATCCTCAGTGGGTCCATTCTAGTCATATACTATACCAGCATTAGGTAGCACACTGAAAGACAGGAGTGTGTACTGACATGTCAGTGATCTCCAATAAAACACTATTAAATCTTGTGTCTAAGCTTGAACAAACATGTTATGAGCCTCAGTGGTTACACTTTCCATAAGTTGAACCTGTGTGTTTAATCTTTTTAAAATAAGGAATCCATCTAATTGAACTGTCACACATTGACTATACAGACTCCATCAGGAGCTAGCAGCTAGCCATGTCTCTATGTTTTTTTTCTATTTAAGGGCCCTGGCAACACATAGTTGGGGCTGTGCAGGTTCATAACTAAAACTCGTGCACTTTACTCTTGTACTTTTTGTTCACACAGACAGAATAAAGTAAACACTTCTTTTATCAGGCTTTCAAAGCTACAGATATCCATGATTCAGTTTCTGAAATCTTCACAAATGTGAGCATTTGCATCACTTTTATTTCAACTTCCCCAATTAGCCACAGATTGACACGGCTTATGCTTAATTATACTTTAGGTAAGCCGTTCTCTCTCTCCACCATCTTTAAAACCTGTCACTGAAAACAGAAACAAGTGTAATTTCACTCAATGTCTGAGTTGTACCAGCAAATTCCTTAAGCGGTGTCAGAGCTGTCATTTCACCCCACCATTATGCACAGCTGTGGCAATTCCCATTGTCATTAAAGCCACATATTCACATATTACATTGGCTTTACATTGTACATTGCTTACATACTTTTATGCAATTATTGGCTACACAAGTAGCATGTAAATTTTCCACTTTCATATACCTAACTTATTTCTTTATAGCTCTATCCATTTATCATTTCAAATTTATACTTCCCATTTCACGTCATATTTGCTATTTTATATTCTACTGCCATAATTGTAAATATAGTTTAATTAAGTTTAAGTTTATTTTTTTTTATTTTTTTTATCTTTGTTTATTTCATAATTTAGTATTTTACTGTCTTTGTACTTTTATATTCTTTATATTCTTCTGTGTTGCATTTGTGGAACAAATACAAAGTCATTTTCTTGAATATGAATCATGCATGCAATATATAGCTAATAAAACAAGTTGTGACTCTGATATTAACCTGTAACTCACCACTGACAGTATGGATATTTATGACTTGTGTCCATAGGCACTGAATGATATGTCTTTGACCTTCAAAATGAATTGTTTGTGGTTCATATTTTATTTTGTTTAAATTAGCATTTTTCATTGGAAGCCTACATTGATATTAAGCTTTTTTAATACAAGTCTCACAGGAGCCAGCTTCAACCAGATAAAGGTTACATTCTTCAGTAGAGTCTCAGGCATGGTTAGCCATGGAGATGGTCTGCTTATAGCAAGAGTTTGACATAGAGATCAGAAATGAGCCAAAGCATGAGCAGTCAAAGGACAGCGAAAGCCAGTTCTTAAAATAATCTTTTAGCAAAATAGTCACCAGTTCACGCAGACAGGGCCAAAGTGCAAAGCATGAACTACTAACTACTAACTCAGCAACGAAGCTGAAGAGTCTAGGAGCATGGAGCAATGACATTCTGGCAACCGGCTGCAGCTGAGTGATGGTTGTAAGGTAAGGAGGGGTAAGTAAATGCCAGCATGTCAAAATAAGAGCACAACCAGGAATTGGATGAGTTCGGTGAAAGTTGGTATCTCTAAAAATCTAAATCTCTATAAAACTATCCACAAAATGTAAAGATGAAGTAAAGATGCTATAAAGGCGTATCAATAGAATTTTTACACCGAAAGTCACAAACAGCTTCTTGGGCACCAGGAAGAATATTGTAAGCTCCTGATGCCATCAGCAGTCAGCAGCAGCAGCTTAATGGTTCCCAATCATTTTCTCTTTCTCTGTATAGGTATCGACATTGCAATGCACAGAGAGAGCTGTGGCATATTTATTGAATTGCTCTGCCTCTGTGTTCAAATCAATACTTGGATTTATGAGCAAGTCTGTAACATATTTTACTCTCACCTCCAGACTGGAGGGTACTTTAATTGGAGAAATCTGTTCCTTTGATTAGATAGAATTCACATTGGGCATTGTTTAATTCATTTATAATTAAAGAGCCCAGTAAAGAGTGAGGGCTGTTTAATTAATTAACACTTGGATCCCTCACACGTAGATAAGATCAGTGACACATTTCCTCTATTTATATTCATTCAGAGACAAAAGTGAAAAAAAATTGCTGTGTTTCCCCAAAGTGATAACATTTACTCAGACAAGGCACAAGTGGAGTTGCATGAAAAGCCAGTCCACACATGGTTAATTAAAGTTGGACAGATTTGCATATGTCATTTTTAGGCATGAAACCTAAAGTATAACCTTCACATCACATTTCAAGACCATTTTATGCAGAAAACCAGGAAATCAAGAAAAATACTTTTTCTTGACACTGTATTTCGAAATATAATAACTTTTAAAATTTTGACTTCACATAAAACTATGGAGGGAAAGCACCTAATGTGTGAGTTTATCAGCATCTTTATATTGCACTTCTGAACCAAATTATCTACAATAAAGTACATACAAGTCTGCTGGTTTTGCCACCTTTGCAATGGATACTGGGCAATGTGGTTTTTGTCATTTTTCACTCAGCACCTTGGTTTTCAGAGGTTTGAATTAAGTCCACCTAGTGATAGTCTTAGTGATAGAAGTTAACCAGGGCTTGAAAAAACATCCCTGATGCAGACTGAGGACCTCAGATCGCAGAGGTCCGAGGAACTTGAGAAGCTCAACCTTTTGGATTTACACATTTCAGGTCAAAGCTGTGTCCTCCACTGCTTTTTGTCACCTCAGTTGCACCACGCTGACAAATCTGCCAGCTCTGCCCATCTGATATGTATACTGAAATCTGATCACCATATTGTCAAAATGAGATGATTACTGATAGCAGGTGCAAATGCGAAAGCTCCATAATTAGATGTTATTATCCACATAATGTACCCTTGCATACGGCATGATTTCTAAAAGTAGGAGAAAATGGAGAGTATTTGCAATCTGCCTATAAGTAAACACAAACATGACAAAAACATGCAAAGATTAGCTGTGGAAACAATGATCAACAACAGCTCCTGAATCTATTAGTTAGAGCAATCTCAGCTTATTTATATTTATGTGATTTCAAAATTGTTCTGACAGCACTCTGAGCACAATAAATGGGTTTGTGCTTCAGAGGAAAGAATCAGAACAATATCATCATTGTCCCTGATCTTAGCACACAAATAGCTCAGTTATAAAAAATCTGTGCTGATTTATATTTATGTGATTTTGAAAAGGTTCTGACAGTGTGCTGAAAACGTTAGATGCAAACTGTACTTCACAGGGCAGGAGAAGAGATTTGCCACCGCCTTTGAAAATTGATTTTTTTTTTTTTTTTTTTTTGGCCTGTAAATAATTTAAAATGAGATAAGCTTCTGGGTTTGAAGTTTGCCTCTGTCAGGTCTCGATGCTCCCTCAGCCTGTTGAAATGCTCAGCTTGGCCTAGTGCAGTAGTGACACTTTTTCCAGGCGCTGACGACGGTCACATTTAAATGCTCAGTGAGGTTTTAAAAGTGGGGGAAAGAAAGTAAAATCAATCCTCAGATGATTAACTACTAACCAATTTCAGCTGCAGTGAACTGAGTAATGTGCACTCTGAAAAATAACTTGTGTTAAACTCTTTTCTCTACCTAAAAGAGATCATTATATAAAATTAGTATGCAAAATATAGATTGTTTAGGAAGTCTATCTTTCTTTACTCAATAATGAACAAATAGAGCAAAGTAGCTGTTGGCCTACAACCACATTAAGGGATTAGGGGCTTAAAGGGGTTAAAATGATGCACGAAGCAGAGCACAGCTATTAGGCGGCCATGACCTGTTAATGATGTTAGTGAATGGAATTGACTGTCCGTGTTAAAGCAATACTTTTCATTACATCATCATTGCTGCTTTAACTGATTACTGTCAAACAAGGTCAAGCCTTTTTTTTTCCTCGCACACTGCGTCTCCATTAGGACCCTGTAACGCTCCAGGGACTGCCTTTTTGAATCACATGTATCACCCACACATATTTTTCATACAGAGTGCACCGTAACCCTAGTGTTCAGGCATTATGCTACTAGATCTAGCATGCATTAGGATAACTGGTATTCCGTATATATTAGACTTGCAACACATTTTCAGCTTGAGTGACTCTGTTCATATTAAGAGGTGACAAACAGATGGGATGTGTGAGCTACAGAAAGAGGCAGGCTTGGGGCTGTCAAATCAATTCTGGGAGCAGTTGTAATGCTGCCTATGCTAAATGATCCTTTAATCAAATACAAAGACTGATGCGGCTCCATCTTTTCTGCTTTGAGGATCTGAGGAAAATATGCCACACTTTTCAAAAGGCTCGTTATTATCACCAATAAGTAAACTGTGTTGGATGATTTAAATTGAATTTCAGTCAAACAACAATTCAGAATTGTTGTAGCAGGTGGATCACCGTAGGAATTACTTCTGATTGTTGCATTGTTAAAGCTGTGGCGTTGTAGAACTTTGACAGCTTGAGTCCCAAGTAATAAAAATAATAATCATAATAATACTGTATTCACTTTTCAAGGAAAAAGTACAAAATGATGTTTGGAGAAATGGAAATAAAGTGCAATTACAAAATATAAAGTACCATAAGAGCACATGCAGCACAAAAGACAAAAAAAAACAACTTTGGCACAAAGAAACCAATCTATCAAAAAGTGTATGTATCAAAATCAGTAAACAAGATATAAAAGCAGGAACAGCAGATGGATGTTATAACATGACAAAACGCTATTATGCAACACAAAAACAGGCATTAGTCAGACAAATCTATAAAAGTGTGTTTCGAAGCAGGGTTTAAAAAGAGAGACAGTGCCAGCAAACTGAATACTAAATGTACTGAATTAAACACTAGACCTGAGAGGCCTGACGAGGCAGAGTAAAGAGTAAAAAAGTTCACTGAAATAATCAATTTCCAGGCCATAAAAAGTTTGGTGTGTAATTTTTAAGTAGTCTGAAAAAGCACTGTAAATAAATTGAGGTGATGTGGAAAACACGTCTTAGTCAGAATCCTTGCTGCCAAAATCAAGAGTAAGCAAGGAGTTTCAAAGGTTCAGGCAGAGTAATAAAACATGACTCATTTTATCACTTCAGCTTGAAAACAAAAGCTGATGTTGAAACATTGCTAAACGTGGTAAAACATGACAAAAAGAACATTTACAAAAATATCCAAGTTCTTGGAAACAAACTTGTTGTACTTGATGTTAAAAATACCAAGACCAAGCAGGTGGATTCAAAATGCTGTTTTTTCAGTGATCCAGCAAGAATCCATTCACATTCATTCTACTGAGATGGCAGCAGAAATCTCACATGTCCAAACCCTGCCATCTAAAACCAACATTCAATCCCAAACCACAGGCATTAGTCTACTTCAAAGCAGGTGGTTTGAATGCCATTTTATTTTTGTTCGAGCACGCAAATGAGTTCTACACTAGTTATACTGGTTGTGTGACTGGCAGGTAGGTAGTGTTTGCCGAGTCTGTACAAGTCAGCTCCAGCTCCAAGTCTGGACCGTACAATAAAATGCAGTCATAGCCTTTTCAATGCGCATATATATGTATATTGTATAGAGGTCAGGTATTTTTAAAAAGCTGGTGTTGTGGATCTTTCTGCTCATTTTTTAAAAATATTGAGTGTATTTTAAACATATTCAGAAGCTACTACTAAAACATTACTAAAGCAATATTCATGACCACCTACTCGGATTGGCTGGGCTGAAGGTGTGGCCACCACGTTTATTCCAGCCAATCAGAAAACAACCAAATGAATAATGCATATTCTCCTGCACTACCCGGCTACGTAATAGCGGCTGCGTGAAATGTAAATAAAATAACACTAGAAAACTGGAGAAACTTAATCTAACACATTTCTAACATCCTGCCTTGTTCCTCATTCAGCTGCAATGTAAACTCTCTCCAGAAGTTTTGCCTACTCCGAACCGCTCTGTACGTCCTCAGGGTCGCTCTGGGCAGGGATGGGCTTATCCTCACATATCACGATATTTCGCAGCAGGGTGTGACATTGCAGAAACAGCCACAGCTTCTACAGTGCTCGCTCTCCTGGTGGGGGATTCAAAATGTTAAATAAAAACACAGAGACACAGTTTAGTAATTTGACATCAAGACAAGGCCCTCACAATCACTTAAATATACCCTTGTTCTGTCCATTCATTCCATCTTACCAGCACTTTGAGGCAGGGAGTGAGTTGCCAACCCAAGTTTAAGTACTTTATCTCACAGTCTTGTTCACAAGAGATGGCTTTCGAGTGGTTGATTGGTGCAGTGATAGAGGCAATGATGGTATGGGTGCAGATTGTTGTAGTGAAGAGGGACCTGTGCTACAAGGCAAAGCTTTTGATTTACCAATTGATATATGCTCTAACCTTGTGGTCATAAGCTTTGGGTAGTGATCAATAGAAATTTGAATAAAAAGGGTTTATTTCACAGGCCGGTTGAGATCATCCTTATCAGCCAGTTTAGCATGTTGAATGCTCCGACATTCAGAGAAAGAGTAGAGTAGCTTCTCCTTGGTGGTTCAGGCATCTGAATGCCTCCTGGGTGCCTTCCACAGAAGGATTTCTTGTCCAACAGCAAGGGACCCCAGGGTACAGCCTGAACACACTGGAGAAATTATGCGTCTCTCCTTGCTTGTTAAGGCCTCAGGATCCCCCCAGGAGGAACCGGAAAACATTGCTTGGTAGAGGGATGTCTGGAATACCTTGCTGAACCTGCAGCCACCGTGACAGAAAACGAATGGCGCAATAAAAAAGAAACAATAAAAAAACAAAGCAGAAGTAAGTTGGTACAGAATATTGTACGGTAAGAAGGAGAAATGTATTCACTGTACAAGTTTTCAAATCTCAGTCCACACTGTGTAGAGTCCTGAACTACACAGACATGGCATTGCACAACAGGAACAGGTGGCATTAATAACACAGCTGAATTCCATTTACATGCCCAATAACATGCAAACATACATATCGCTTCATACCCTTAATTACAAACTCCATATATAAAACTCCTGACATATAGGAAATGTGTGTAAATAATGTTGGATTCACTGTAAACCAAAGACACACAACCTGTTGACTTTTAAAAATACTGACATAAGCTCTCTCCTCAAAATTATTTATAGCACTCAACTGATCCTCCACACATGGAGCCTTGCAGGTTTTAATTGGATGCAATTAAATAAATGGTAGTGTGTAAAGCTATATTCTGAGGTCTTTGGACTGCTACAAACTACATTTACATCAGTATAACCTACTTACTACTAAAATTTGGTTATGCTGCTTGCATTCAGATTCAGAAATAAAATATTGCATTAAAGTACTGTATTTAGCACGTGGGTGTTTCAGTAAATTAAACACTTTCATGCTTCCAAGTCCAAATTATAAGTGGTTGTAAAGCTGGTGGCAATTTGGCTTTGTGACAACAACACAATTTGAGATTCAGAGCTGTAAAAGTTAGTTCATTTTCAGCTTGTAGTGGTTGTTGTTGTAATTAGACACACATCATACATAAAACTAACTCAAACTTCTTTTATTGTGGTTTTATTAGTGAAAAAAAAGCATGCAAAAGAAAATGGTTGTAGCAAACTTGCACCTATAGCGTCAAATGTAGGACTTTTTGGCCATGCTTTAACTCATCTTCCTAGAAGAGAGCCACCAATACATTTAGATGTACACTGCTAAGATGACAGCAACTGTGGCAACTAAACTAATAATAAAGCTGGCTATCTGCATAGCTGCAGATCCATGAGGATGTCATGATTATATTTGGAATGGTAAAATTCTAGTATTTATTTTCTATCACACATTGGTACTATGTTAAATGACGCACAACACTGAATAGAATAAGAGAGCACGCAGACTGGAAAGGTGGATTGTTCACTGTATAACATTCCCGTCATGTTTTCTGATACAGTTGCTTGGTGACAGGTGGAAACCACATTCAAGCCTCTACACTCCTCGAAACAGACACAGAGGTCCACACAAATGATTGAAATCAAGTTTTTAAACCCACCTCCTCGTTTGTTGCCTGCAGCTAATTCAATTCATCGCCTTCTTCTTATTCTCTACAGAAATTCAGCAGCAGATGTCCAACTGATCAATAAATATATAAATTACTGAGAGGTGCGGAAGCCTGCAGATGTAATCTTATTCACTCTCAGCGATCTGTTTTGGCAGAGGTGGTACAGTGCCAAGAGGGCTTTGGAAGTAGGAGTTCTACAGTCTCTGATGAGAGACAGTGGAGAGAAACAGAGTGAAGGAGGGCTCTTATCACTGTACTGACAATTAATCCTTGTGTGCCGCACTCCCACTTATACTGTGCAGTACACTGCTCCTGTGCTGCACCCTCTAATTTACAGGCTGAGAGACAGCAGGTGTTCAGGACAGAGTAAACAGAGGGGAAGTTGGAGGGAGGGATGGTTCGACCTGCTCCAGTCTGCTATTACGTGGCTCCCCGCTGGACTGAAAACAAGGAGGCTCCTCTCTTGGTATGCAAAACCCGCTTAGCCTTCCCTGTCAAAGTACTAGGCTAGGACCCAAGGTCACACTTCCAGGGTAGGCTTCGCAAATGTTGTTCTACCCTCGAGGCGACAGCCAGCAAGGAAATGAACAGACTTTGTGTTTTTCAGTGTGTTCCTGTGGGAACAATGGCTGACTGCCACACTGATCCTTTCTCGATCTCCTTAGTCGAACACTCCATTATTCAAAACAACAGCTCACCCTCTGCTAAAAGTTATGTTGCAGCTTGAGTCTCAATTAAAGTTGTGCATCACTACTTGGCACAATAACAGCACCTTGGACAAAAGGACAAAAATTGTAAATGACAGAAAGAAGAAGTGCGGTTTTACATTTTAGAACCTCTTTTTTAGACACTAAACAGTCAAATTGTCCTTGTTGTTTCAAGGACTGGAACAGTGTCATATCAGAAAAGCATTACTGCTAAAAAAAAAAAAGAGGTAATGTACAATATGTACAGTCGCTTCAGGAAGTATTGAAGGCAACATGATCTCAACCTGCAGTACCTCACGAGAGCATGTCCATCCCTGTTAACCACACAATGTCACTTCCCACAGCATCAGCAGCCCATTTATTCATTAATTTATTGAGGGAAGTTATCCAATCTGTGTTATACCACAGAATGGTTAAAGCAGAAGAAAAGTTCTGCCCCTAATCCTATAGAAATGCTGTGGAAGGACCTGAAGCAGGTAGTGCAAGGAGGCCAACCAACATCACTGAGTTGAAGCTGTTCTCTAGGAATGGGCTAAAATTCCTCCAAGTCAGTGAGCAGGGCTAATAAGCAGATACTGTTGAAGTTACTGTGTTAATGTTATTACTTCAAAAGCAGGTCACACCAGTTACTGGAGGCACAGGTTCACATACTTTGGCCGCAAACAGATATTTAAGTTTCAATAATTTTCCACCATAAATAAAAAGATAAGTGTAATGTTTTTGTCTCATTTGTTTAATTGGGTTCCTTTTACAACTTCTCGAGTTATGAGTAGTGTGAAAATCGGGTCACATTTTAGGTCATATTTGTGCAGAAATAGAGAAAAATTCCACTGTAGCTGCTGTGTCAGATGCTTTCATGAGACACCGGAATCTGCATCTAAAATTTTTATTTGTGACCCAATATGCCCACTTTTCATTTGTTTGTCAGTTATTTAGCCAGAAAACAAAACAACGGAAATTTGAGATTTTTACTTTATGATGATGAGCAGTGGGATCACAAGATTTGGCAAAATTTTTCATGTGGAGACATGAAGCTGTGCACCAGATTTCATGGAATTCAATGTAATAGTTGTTGACACATTTGACAAAAAAAAAAAAATTAACTTCCTGGTGGTCTGCTCGATCATCAGAGTCCATGAATGTACCGTGAATATCTATACCAAACTGTTTTCCAACCCATCTAACAGATATTTATACACTACTCACAAAAAGTTAGGTATATTTGGCTTTCGGGTGAAATTTATGGAAAACGTAAAACGTTCACACTACAGTGATATTATATCATGAAAGTAGGGCATTTAAGTAGAA
>JAUMHL010000025.1:4415464-4440171 GCA_032362345.1 Sandelia bainsii
TGTAAAGGTTATAGTGCATTTTAGGTTCATCCTGACATTTCACCCGAAAGCCGAATATCCCTAACTTTTTGTGAGTACTGTATATTTAAATTTTTGTTTTATAATACATATATTTGTCAACAACATAAAAAGAATGATTAGATCAAAGCTTATGACAATCTATCCAATACTTATGTCACAAAAAGTGTAACCTCAGAGTGGGATTACATGAAAAGGTAGGTTATCAACAAAGCTTTAATCCTCCTTAGATCTTCAATGTCTATACAAATGTTTATGGGATTCCAGCAGGGCAGTCCCGAATACCACTTATTGGGCTCCGGAGCTTTAGTTCTAATATTAGGTGAATATTCGTTGCTTCAGTCCAGGAGGAGAGAGGTTCATGATTTTACACAGAATGAAGCAAGCTGTAATAAATAAAACTAGATAGGCACATTTGGCACACATTTCAATATACTATCAACTTGAATAACACTAAATGAATGGCCTTGTGTAGAGAAAAACAAACTATAATAAAACGAGCTTGGTAGCGCAGCTGGCACAGCAGCACATGCATTTAAATAGAGGAACAATTTCTTTCCAGTAAAATAAACCAAATAAATCATAATCAGATTGCAAGCTCACTAAGCCTTAAGCTGACCCTCTACACTCTTCATGTTGTGTGAGAGGAAGATCAGTTTGTCCACGTTCTCTGGTGAAAAGAAACTTCTCGACTTGCTCACAATGTAGCAGCCTTTGAAGAAATGTGCTCAGACGTGCTTTAAGTGGCTGGATAACATCGGTACGCAAAGACAGTAATTGGGGTAGTGATTGCTGTTTTTAGTAAAAACAAACAAACAAACAGATTATTCAAAACTAAAAACCAACTACCTATTTCCAACAAACAAATATCTGGATGTCGGAATATTTGGGTTCAGCCCTAGAATCCACCAAATGTTTGTAGAGATGTTTCAGTCTGAATCCAAGTTAGCCAACCAAATAGTGTGTCCAAAATGTGGCTTTAAACTGTCAAAAAAGATACAAAACTCCAATAATGCTAATAAAAATGATAATACAACCTGATGATATCTTTCACTTCCTGTCTGATAAACGGCCATTCCACTTGACCAAAGTTTTTTCGTCACTTTTTTGGTTTTTACAGGCTGAGTAGTCGTCTCCACGATGATTACACTGATCTTTTCTGTATGTCTAAGTTCCTGTCTACCACAAAACTGTCATAAATGAAACATGAATACATGGAGATTTAAGTACATATGTGACACCTCTTGACTACAGTAGCTCCACTGTGAGGAGTACTGAAGCACTGCAGTGATGTTGCGGCCTCAGCTGCGGAGGCAGTATAATTAGCATACTGTCAGATGTCATCCTGTTGGCCTCCAGACTCCATGCAGTGACCTTTAGCAGTATTTGAACTTTCTCTCACTGTTAAATATACATATTCTACATTGTCGCCTGCTACCACTTCTTTAGACACTCTAGCTGACATTTTCACGAATCACTCAGGTGTCCATTTGACTTTTTTTCTCCTTCTTATTCTTCTTCTTATCTTATTTTGGGTAAAATACCAGTTCTTTATTCCTTCCCATGCAGCAGTAGCAGGGTGCGACTTCACACAGAGCTTACTATGTGCTGCACTGATCTATTTTTCTGACTGATTTTGTCAGAAAGCATTTTTTATTGATATATACTTTAAGAATGGAAAGTTTGTCTGTGTGCTTATATTTAGTCACACTAGCAGCATTGCTCCATCCTCATTCACAGTCATTCATGGGCCCTGCAGAAGAAATTGTACATGTATATGTTTGATCGTATACTATGAATGTTAGAGTATGTGTCAGACACAATCCCTCTCTGCTTAAAATGCACTGGTTGTATTTGACCAGAGATGTCAAATCATATCACACAGTAAAACGCCAAGAATGCTTTCCAGACCAGCAGCTCTGCTTGTCCAGTCAACAGTGTCCTCATTGTCATTTCCAGCCATTGATGCCGAGGCAACAGACTGTCCAAAGGGATCTTCTGTAAGCCATGGAAATAACAATGGTTGAATGGGAGCATGGGGTTGAACATGACTATGGGGGCTGTGGGCCAGAGCAGGGTAGTAAATACAAGGCAAGCAGAGAGTGCTGTGTGTTGCTAACAGATGGTATGAATAGGTTTATAAATGCCTGAGTAGGTTGTCAAAATGATGTGATCTGACATTTAACCATTTGTGATGTATGGAGGAAATAATATGACGCGATAACCAAGGACAGAGCTATCTGTTCTGTGGCGCTGAGCAGTAAAAAAACAGATTCTAAACGTGCAGATTTGTTTGGAATAATGGCTTTCACGGCGCTCTCAGATAAAGCTTCTCATTTTGTAGATGTCACACTGTAGGTTGTGATCAGTGCAGACTTCTGTATAGTATTTCCACTCAGAGATGCCTTTGAGATATGAAACCCTGCCAGGCTGCACTCTCAAGGATGCGTGTGCCTCCCCTTAAAGCAAACATTTGCATTCGCCACACATCTGTTAGTGTATCATGCAAAGTGCACTTCTTTAAAAAAAAAAAATCTGCCAAGGTTGATTTTCCAGCTGAAGGTTGCAAAATGCTGCTCCGACCTCAGTCCACTTATAATGAAGTTCAACTAGATCATTCATCTATGAAGCGAGCCGAGCACCCTCCTCCGCTCCCCGTGCCCAGGATTTTATCAATTATCATCTCATAAGTGCTCGTACAAATATGCCTCCCCCATATAAATTGGAGCATTAAAGATATGAAAATTCATGTCTGATGATCTTCATATGCACTTGCATATTTTGTGTGCAATGCAAATTAAGGCAAAAAAATACTTTTCAGAAGATTTGGTTAATGTGCGTTGCATGACAGCAGAATATTGATATGTATTTGTTTTCAGGGGAGGATGACATGTAAAAATGAAAGGGTTGCTGTGTACCATGATGACCTTAAACCTAGAAAAATAAAATATACTTTAGTTTTTAGTGTCCAAAATCTCAGCACTTGTTCCTTTGTCTGTGAGTTAATTGGGTGTCAAGGCCTTTGGACACAGATTTATGTTCCTTTGGGCTAAAGCTTCGTCTGCAGCATCACTTTGGCTCTGTTAATGCGCAGCCCTAATGCTGACATGGCCTTGCCTCGTGTGTCACCACCTCCCAGTCTCACCATGCTAAGCAGCTCTGTCTCCACCAGCGCCACGAGCCCCCAAACATGCACTCAGTCCACCCCACAGAGCAGCTGCACATTACCCGGATGTCACTCTCTTGAATAGCCAGAATGAGACCTAAAGTAGTTTCTTGGCTCTTATGCCCACTGAGATGCATTTAAATCAGGTATGACAGTTGTGCGCATATGCATGCTATGAATATAAAGGCATTGAGAAGCTGCTCAGGGGTGGATGAAAAAAACGGAGCCATAGATAGAGAAAGGCCGGCTGTGGAAATGCTGCTGGAGCTGTTACATCGAAGAAATGCTAGTGGCTCAACACAGGCAGATAAATACAAATTGATTGGAAGTGAACTCCCCCAGTGCAACGTGCCATAGTGTTTATAGACAGGTGGAGATGCAGAGTGCTGTGCTGTGGGCTTTAGTGAAAGAGGCTCTCTGCACAGTAACATGCAATCTCAACTGTGGCACCATTCAGCAGTGTTTTGGATTGCCTCCTCATACAACAGTGATAAAACAAATATGAAAAGGATGAGGGCCTGTATTGGCCCTGACTTGTGTTTGAAATAATGAATAGCTGACAGAAAAGCATGAAAGTGCCTCCTTTTTTCAAAATGCACTATAAAATATGTGTGCTAAAGTACACTGGAAATGGCCTTTTATAAACTATATCAACATTTTATACACAACTATTGGTTTAATATACATAATTTAAACTGCTGTTTTCCAGATTTTTTGAATAGGTGCACTGAGACTATTAACTGACTTCTACTAGCAACACAACTAGTTAATAGCCCTAAAAAAGTATAACTAAAATAACAAAATGTATCAAGTTTTTGCATTTAAAAAAACCCATCCAAACATCAAAGTGATTTTCATATTTAATGGCATTAAGTTTCTTCAGAGTGACTGGTGTGCAACAACAGAACAACTGTAGTTATTAGGGTAAGACATGCAAAGATTGCATTACATCCAAAAATATACAGTACAACATATAGAATACATGAAAAGCTGCAACAAGTTGGATTTCTGTTTAATGTCTAAACATCACTAAGAAACAAATACAATATTCAGTTACAGACTGTCCAGTATGGGTAGTACTTGTCTCTATTTCTACTTAAATAACGTCGTACATTGGTAATCACTCTAGACTGTGATATATTGTATATAAATGAGCAGTATACAGGACAGAGGTCAGTTACGTCTGTTAACTTATGTTATGTATTTTACTTCCTGGAATCTGTGATGGTGAGGTTCTTTGTCTCATTCCCATATTATATATAAGAGCTCAAACATATATAGGTGGATTTCAAAAGTTGACATTTCTAAATATAAGCAGACGAAACTGTGAAATTGTAAAGCTACAGTTTGTTAATGTTGCCTTTGGCGCTGGTGAAACAATGGGGTAGGGCTCAGTCTCTATGTGTTTCAATCATAGCTCGGCCCCCCCTGCTGGTGGGCATTTCCCTCTTTTTCAGTATTTATGCTAAGCTAAGCTAACTGTCTGGCTCTAGTTTTATCCTGAACCCACAGACATGATTCCGATTATTTATTCTCTTCTCTAAAGCATCTTTCCTAAAATGTCAAAATAATCCTTGAAGCTCTGTGAACAATCGAATCATGAGTTGGGCTGGGACTGTTATGAGAAAAGGAACAACACAATAACAGCGCATAAAATGAACAGCACTTGCACGCAGATGAGACACAAAAAAAACAACCAAGCATGTTACTCACAGGTTACAATGTAGAAATGTGGATTTGCTGTAAGATGTTACTGCTGATTGCTTTGTATTATCATCAGCTTATTCTCCCTGATACTAAGACAACACAAATTTTGCACCATAACCCTAATTAACTCCTGGTGTAAATGATGAATAAAATTAATCATGATGCATGAGATTAAAGTAAAATCATCTAACTGGCGATGCCCCACACAGAGATTCCAATTTCTGTTTAAACAGCTGGCTTTCCTATGCTTTATCGATGACAGATATCTGAAGTACTGAAGGCTGAGACTCTTTTAAATAGTTTTCTTATGCTTCATTGTGTCACACACATGGCAAGAGTGCTCGGTGTCCCCTTTTATTCACTGCCAAAGAGTTTCCAATTAGATTTTAAATGCCATCGCAACTCTTGTCTCCCCAGGCATTATGTGAATAGAAGTCTCCCAGGGTTGCACGTATTATATCTCATTACTGACAGGCCCGGTCACCTGGGACTCCAATCAGAATATCTGAACACTTAAGCAATTGGCTTCTCTCTTACAGCCTTGCTCACATTGATTAGGTTTGGGCTCCCCGGGCACCACTTTAATGTCAAACACATAATGTATCGACCAGAACAGAAAACATTCAATCTTTTCATATTCTCCAGCTAATGATATTTTTACCTAAGTAGGGATGGAAATTGCATTTTTTCAAACTTTTTCTTTTCACTTGTATTCTTGAATGGTTTTAAAATAACAATCAGCGACATCACAGCACTGAGCACCAGATGGTTTCCCAATTTGGATAATCTTATCATATGTGGATAAGATCTCAGTACCACCACTATAGAGTGTGACCACAGCCATCAATAATAAAAAAGGAGCAATGTGTTCTGGAGTTAAAAGTGGAGCTGAAAGGAGAAACCCAACTGGAGTTTAATACAACAGATTAGTTATCTGATTAGAATTTAAAAAGGCGTTCAGTATTCTTTAATGGGATACATTTTTAAAGACAGTCCAAAAGACGGCCTTTCTACTTTCACTGCCATAAATGGTTGTAGTTTAAAAAGAAGTACAATACGCAGGCAGAGCACAGACTGATTGGGTGTGTTTGCCCAGGCTGGCTCTAAAGAGTGAAGCTGGCTTGCCTCCAATACACACTGTTCAATGTCTGTCCGTCTCTTCTCTTTATAAGACAGAACATTACACCAAACTACATGCCTAAAATGAGCATTTTGATGTGCATGCAATTGCCTGAATTCAAATGTAGCTGTGAGGCGGCAGCACTAACCACTTCTTTTCATTAATTTGATTAACTTAGTATAGAGACTGTTATGTCTATTTTTAAAATCTGTATTATTTTCATTTTTGTATTATTGTTAGTCTGTTGTTGTCCTGCACAAAATAAAATGCACTGCTGTGATAAAGGACCATGCCCACGGTGTAAAACAGAGTGGCACCCTCCGACCTGTTGGTGCATTTTCACAGTTATATCACAGACAAACTACAGGGTGCTTTCATGCCAAAGCTGTTTGGTGTGTTTTAAATGAACTCCCCGTTTGCTTCAGTTCGTTTAGGGTGCTGTGCAAGCTGTCAACTGAAAACCAGTGAACACAGCTGGACTTAGACAACCTGAGAAGGTTGGTCTCTGCACGCTTGTAAAGGAAAAGTAGACTGATTAATTAACACTGTGAAAGCAAACCACAAGACTGCATTCAAAAGCTAAACCATTTTTTTAATTCATCTGCTGAATGTGAACAATGAAGGAAGCAGCTTCTAAAGCAATTTACCGTGGTACAGCTAATGTCCTGTAAATATGCAAGATCATTGTCATTTTTTTAGCATGACCATGATCATTCAAAACTGTAACTATGTGTTTATTATTCATGATGACAAAGTATTCAAGTAATGTTCCTTCCCTGTTATTATAATTTTAATAATAATTAATAAAAAAATTTAAATGCTTCTAAATGGCAACTGAAAAAGCATATAAATCAGAAAACTACCAGCTTGACTCAACTAGACCCTTCTCACGTTTTTTGGTTTTAGGCAAAAGTTGTGGATGCTACCTGTTACCCTGTACTGTTTTGGTATCACTTGCACAGAGGTTCCAAGTGAGCAAGCTGAGGCAATACCAAAAGGTGAAAACACTGTAAACTACTGATTGGTTGGAGAGAATAGGGCAACTGTTGATCAGTTGGTAGGGCAGTCCTCCATGAACCCCAAGATTGGTGGTTTGACTCCCTGCCGTACTCCTGGTCTCTTAAATGCCACTGCTTGTCCTATAGAATATTACTGAGGAATTAATAAAGTATCAGTCATTATTATTACTATCCCAACCACAGTCGACTCATCATCGAACTTTGAAGTATTTCCCAAACGTCTTTTTGCCTTCAGTCTCTTCTGAAACAAACTTTGTCACCTTGCTGTGACAAACAGCCCCATACCAAAAAACAAGAACAGCATACCTTCAATACCATCCACTGTCCTGTGTGTGTCGGCAGTTTAGCGGCAGTTCACAGCATTTAGTGCAGCATCACTATGATGACCAGCAAGACTGAGGAGGTACCATATTTGCAGTGGAAACTAAAGTACCTGGTAAAAAAATTGAAGTGAGTAGTGTCAAGTCGACACAAGTCGTAAAGTGCACAGAGAGTCATTTCATTTTAGCACATTTATTGTTATTGCTCCTGTAATACTGTACAAGACGCCTCTTGCTGACTTCCAAGGTCGAGTCATAGTCTCAACTAATGATGCTCATGATCAGTTTTGTGGTGAGCCCCTTGTGACATCAGTAAAGATTCATACATCCCCAATATGGCACTGGTGATGACATCAGAAGTCATCCTGTCACCTTCTGCATCCCAGTCTATTGCTTATCCCATTGAGCTACCAGGCTGCTTTGTCATCCATTTTTGCATTTGTTTGTAGTCACTTAAACCCATTGTTTGGTGGATGAGCGGTATCTGGTAAAGTAGTACAAACCTGATGTGGTGTTACTATGGTTACCAGCATATACCTTGCATGCTAACGTAAAGTTTCACACTGCTGAAAATATTGACCAGAAGGTGTTGTGTCACACGACTTTAACCTGTCAGTCAATTTAATTTACACAGCCATGTCAGGGATGCTGTTTCCAAAAGACTGATATCATTTAAATTTGTTTTACTGCAAATAATTGCACCACCAACATCAGATGTTATCTTCCTAGTTCTTTCAAGGCCTCACCTGCCTTGTAGGAGAAGATTATTACCTGGCTGTCCTTGAAGTTCAGGTAAAATCTTTCTCCTTAAACCATGTTTTGTTGATCAAAATCTGGAAGGTTTTTCTATTTTTCTCTTCTTATCCTACTTTCCTAAATTCTACAAAATATTTTCCTTTTAGCAGCAAAGTGGATGGGAAAATAGTGAAAGTTTGGTGCCAGAGCCCTCAATGCAGCTGTCGCTTTTTTCTCACATGTAGCACTCACTAGCATGCAGCCTAGCTCAGTGGTAGTTTGCTTAAAATAGAAAGCTCTTCTTAAAAAATATAGCTAAAGGGGCCTTAGAGAAACTGCAGTCACTATCTTGGTGTGCACACTTACTCCCGAGGCAGGTCTGCCTCAGGAGGACAAAATACTTTTGGGTTCCATGAAAGCAACAGCCAAAATGTTGCATTATTTCTTATCATTTAGCTGTGGCTTTGTACCTGTCAGGCAGCATGTGGCTGCTAAATTTTTACACACTTATGAAGATATTTCTGAGCGTACCTCTAGTGTGTATTTTATACTGTGAGAATTATTAATTTTAAAACATCTTATAGGAGATCTATTTTGAAATTACAGGATGTCTGAGAGATGAATCCTCTGTTTATGCACTGGTCATGTTATGAATTTTATGAATCTAAGGAGCCAAACTTACTATATTGTATGTGACCCACATTATAACCACTTCATATATAGCACATAATAATGGCCTATTTCAAAGCTTGGATACATTCTCAGCCATTTGCGCTGGGGAATAAATGCAAGTTATGGCTGTTCATGTATTATTGGTAAAAGGAGAAACCAAAGGATAGTTTCCTTCTCTCTGTTTCTTTACTGCTTTGTTGCTGCCAATTAGTGCACCACGGACATTATGCAGACATCCCAACAGGAGGTGTAGATGAGCCCACTTTAGCCTCATTAAATATGTATATTTACCTTTAATTAGGAGGTATTCATTTGCAAGTACAACATCCCCCTTTGTTCAGATTTTATAGTGCACCTGCTTGTATAGAGAGCTGCTGACTGTGCTGAAGCAAATAAACTGTCAACACTCCTCATAGGGACCCTCCATTAGGCTGTCTCTTTCAGCATCGCACACCCCCGAGGCTACGAAGCATTTTGCTTTCTTACTGCCGCACACTGCCTCTCCTTCTTTGTCCATCCAAAGAAACAACCCCTTCACCTTCTACAGCTGTCTCTGTCTTTTTATTGCTTTTCTTTATTCCAGGAACAATATTTTCAGCCTGTCTTTTTATGATGTCAATAAGCTAGAATGTATTGGAATAACAAGAGGAGCCGGTACCATCATCCAAACATGGTAATTATAGTGAGAACCTTGGGGCTGGAATTGCACATATCTGCATCTTGCAGAAATATTTGGTGCTGTTTGTGTAGTGCAAGCTGGGATGGGCAAAATAAGGCACTTAACCTGGGGTCAGGACCCCCTGTAAGGGCTTTCAGATTCAGGACTGAATAGTAGGAAAAGCACAATTCTGCTAGACAGAACTATGCTTATTAAAAATGTTCTTTTTTTTCTTAAATGTTTTGTCTTTAGGATTACTATAATAATAATTTCCCTCTTCAGGCCCCCAAAGATTCAGAAAGATCAGGGAAAATAAATTATCAGTCACAATTTGTACAATACCCCTTTCTTCTAACAACATAAACATATATGCTAGATTGGACTGATTACTACGACTGGGGATAATTGCTGCGTGGAGTATGTTCAGTACACCACATGCTGTGTTCTTGTCCTACATGTAAAAATGTAATAGGAAGATGTTAGTGGAGCAACTTCAGTGTAGTACTGGGATTATTTACATTCAAATATAGCCCCTGGTATCTTTAATAGCTGCTATGTGCTGGCATTTGCTGTTGCCGGTGCAGAATGAAATAGCCACAGAGCACATTATAATCAAATATTCAATGAATGTTGATGAGGCTTTTTTTCCCCATGTCCACACAGCTTTGACCATCAAGTGTTTAAATTGTCTCTTCACAACATTAAACATCTGAATCCATCAAGGATGTATTATTTGGAAAGTGGAAGGTCAATATAATAAAAGGCAGCATCAGAAAAAGAGAAAAGTTTCACAGCCACTTCAGTGAAGTGGCTGTGAAACTATCTGCACTAAAATATTTGCACTTTCTGGTATTGTGGTAGCATTTAAACAAAATTTACAGTTTATTGTAGGCTATAATTAACTCACGTATTTACATAAGTTAGAAAGCCATTGTCTATCTAGAGCTGTTAATGACCTGCTAACTAGCTTATGTTACCTCCTAGGCACCTTCAGTAAACAAAAAGCTGGGGCATATTAACTCTAACTGAACTGCAATTTCAACTGAATTACCCTTTATGATAACGAGAATATGTTGACATTTAATGTAAATGGCAAATGTGTTGGTACTGGACCTATCAATAAAATGGTGAGAGGTTATCTTGCTTACACCACTTGGTGAAGGTTAGAGAAAGATTGTGGTCTGGCTTAATAGAGAAAAATTGACTTAATTTAACACAGTGTGTGTTTATTAGCCTTTAAACAGAACCGCAATCGTTCTCTTAACCTTAAACAAAGTGCTTTTCTAGCCTAAACGTAACCACAGTTAAAACTCTGGAGTCAAACTCATCTCTGGGGTGTAACAGTCCTGTGTTTTTTACACCCATAATCCACCACAACCACCTCTCTCGAGACTAGCTGTCCATTAATAAATGTAGCGCTTCATTCATTCAAAAAATAAATTGTATTGGAACACAATCCATCCAGTGCGTTACATTCCTTACATAATAATAATTGAGTTTGCAGTTTATCTGCATAGGAATATATTTTTTGGGAGGCAGTGCTGTGTATAAGCAGTCAGCCAATCAAGTTCCAGTGCTAATACTGTCAGTCAGAACCAGACATGTATGCCATTTGGAGAACACTGATCTAGGGTGCTGCAAAAACAAATTTAACTAACATTCCTTTCTTTAGTTTGACCTTTAGCAAGCCAAAAGGGCTGGGAACCACAGACTTACAGGAGATCACTGATGCCACAGAGTTGGGACAGACAACCTTGTATGTAACCTTGTAATGCAGAACCAGTCTTAGACTTAAGTTTACAAACTGTTATTCATGTTAATATACTGTGATTTTTAATTAAAGTCATATGCATATGAGAGAACAATTGTCGTCAAAGCCATGACATTAAAGGAAGGTAAAGACAGATGTAAAAGGCCCGAGATTCAAACTTTTAAGGTCACTACGAAGCTGTTTTTACTTGCCTTTGCTTATGAATCAAATTTACAGCCTCTACAAAAAACCATCCAGCATCAGTAATAAACGTCTAGTTTCGAACCACCGTCATCTTGGCTGCTGATCAATATCTTCATACCCAGCACGTAGCGACACACTGCACTGCAATTGTTTCTGACTTGTATCAGCTATATCTAATGGGCAGTCAGCAAAGCTCACACAGGCTTTCAGCAACAACAAAAGCACAACTAACAAATGCACCACTTGAAACCCTGAACAACTCAGAGCTTAAAATAGAAGACTTTCTGCTGAGCTACCTTACATTTGTCTGTCTTTGACTTTCAAGCACTAAGCAATGGCCGGCTTAGTCCTCTTCACTTTGAGATATAAGAAATAAATCAGATAATGAATATATCACACAGTGAAAAATATTAGTCGAGTCGGCATAATATGCTACCAGAAGCCTTTTTTCTCTGGAGGAGTCTCTCCAGATAGTAATGTAAATGCAAACAAATGGCCCCAGCAGAGTACACTCTACTGTGTATTGTCTGTTTTTAATAATGTCTTAAGATTTTTTGGTCTGATACAGGTTGAATTTGGTCTGATACTCATGGCTGAAAAGAGAACGAGGCAGCAAAAGGGGAGTGAAATCAGAGTTCCCTTTTTTTTATGCCTTGAAGCTATGTACCAGAAGCTTTTGTGCATCAGTTCAGGAATTTCAAGACCCCTTTGTTGATAACCCAACTGAAGGTCTGAGAGGAAGCGATCAGAGCTCCCAATCCCAATAGCACCGAGCAGCCGCTTGAAACGCCAGGAGCTGCTCATCTTATTCAGGTGTACTAACAAAGAGGCAGAAGCAGGCAGATAGGTAAGAAAAACACAGGATTAAATTATATTCCCCTTTATTAATGCTCATTTAGACTCCAGGCCTTCACTTTGATAAGCTCCAGAGAAGCACATCAACATAACACAGGTTTAGTCTATTTTTGTAAATTGGAAAGGAGAAAAATGAATATTTCTTGTTATACCAAAAATAAAAATTCTAGATGGCAGAACAAAAATCCTAAGGGAGTTTACTTTGAGCTACCCATAACACAGCCCTGTTTGATGTGTGAAATATGATGAAACTGGTGTTATCATTCAAATCAATGCATTAATTAATGCTACTTCAAAAATAGAAAGTGATAGCAACCTCAGTTTTTATTTGTTTGTTGTTTTTTTGATGCAAAGCAGTGTAGTTTGAACTAGAGTTAGTTGCTGTGGTTGGGTTTAATTTCCATCCAGTGTGAAATTTCATGAGTCTTATCTAGATTTATGTAAACAATCAGGGTAAGAGCTTCATTTTATGGCCACAATGCCTAGACTTTATAGAGCTGAGTAAATCACTGCAAGTGTCTAAAACAGAACTCATCCACTCGTACCATGAATTCCTTCTTTATCCCTCATTTTCCCTGTTTGTTTTCCTGACTCGTGTCATGTAATACCCCTCGTTTCTCTTCCCTGCCAGCGTGCTGTCTCTTTCCTGATTTGCCAGGCAGCACACGTCCAACAAGAGGTGGGTTCGACTGAAATGACTCCTGAAATATCCATCACCGCAAATTACATCTTTGGTAGTGCTGATTCCCTCTTTTGGTCTAATGAAGTTATATGCCCCCTGCTCAACTACCAAGATGCTTGCTAATGTCTTTTAATTTGCAAAGATAATTACAACAAGGTTCCACTTGAAAATCCATACATGCCAGCCAAAATCGACCAATCCACAGGGGTAATTATTTTTCCCTTAGATTCTCTAATACAGTATATATAGAAACGTCTCAAGGGGCTAATGACATTGATTAAATGAGTCATGCAATCATAAAGAACCTAAGATTGACATGACATTTGTACAGGATAGAAAATAGGCATTTGCGTGCAATTGCGAATGAATTCCTATGTGCTTAGCACTGCTTCTCTTCAGCACCTTGTTTAGAAAATACCAGAATTTGCATTTGGTGCCTAAAGGTGCTGGAGAACCAGTCTATGCTATGCCCCAACATTATACAATGTGCCATCAGCCAATGTAGCACAGGCTGCTGAGAACAGAACATGTTGTGCATGTTGTTATCTTAAGGTTGAAGACACACACGTGTACACACACTCACTCATATGAATGCAAGGCCAGTGAGAGACACAATGGAGGAGCAAGCTGTAGGAGTTTTAGTGGCAAGGAGAGCCTAGACATAATGAGTTTAATAACGTACAATGTTCATTAAAACATAGCTCACAGCCTCTCCGGAGGTGTCATTCCTGTCAGATTAGTGCTGCTGAGGTATGGCTGGTGCTGAGCGGAAGCAGCCCATATGGTCTGTCTGCTTGACAACACTGTGACCCACAACAGATGTGCTGTTTTTCTCTCCCCTGGTGTTAGAATCAGCTTCTTTGTCACACCTGTGTTTTCTCCCAAGCCACACAATAACACCAACAAATGAGACTGTTGGATGTGCCCTCTGAGTTAACGAAGGATTTTGCAAAGCCACAAAACACATTTTGACTTTATTAGGAAGGCTGGCTTCCTTGTAGGCATTATTAAAATAGTTGTAACCTAAAGAAAGACTCCTCTGTGGCGTTTGCATGCTAATGTGCTAGATTGTAACTCGGTGTTTCTTACAAATGAATATTTGCAACTTTGTTTCCTAGAAATTACATGAACATCAACATGTTTTGAGAGGAGGTTCTACATTTATACCACATATGCACATGCCTTGGAAATTTGATGTCATCTTCTTATACATTTCTGACTAGAGATCTCTCTGTAGACGGATGTACTGTATTTATAGTAGTTTGCACTTAGTAGTGTGGTGACCAGTGTAATAGCTATAGCAAAATAAATGTCCACAATCTACTGTAAGGATAGATTCACAATTTTTTATGTTTGTCTTCGAACAATTAGGTGACCATGAACACAAAAATTTATTATCACTCATCTCTTTATTACAGACCTTAAAGTGATCCCTCTGAAAGATGCGTACAATGGGGACCAAAACAGGGGTGGGTGTAGAATTTTTTTAAAGGTGTGGCTAGAAGGGGAACTCAAAGAAGAGGTTCACATTTAGAAGATGAGTTAAATATGATGAGCTTGGATATAATAAACTGTATGAAAATGTGTTTTAAGTGTTTGTTCAGTATATGAAATGTTAAAATTATAACTAATTCTGAAATAATTACAAATAACCACCATTTCACAAACAGCGATTAACAACTGGGGAGAGATGAAAAAAATAAAATCAGACCAATTATCCCCATCAGAGATATTCTGCTTAGTTCCAACTGCTATAAAATTCTAGTGTGACAAAAATATGAATGCACATTATATTTACGTAACATTTTTTAAAATTATTGTTTATTGTTGATAAGTGAAGATGATAATTACCTTTTTTTATTTTCTTAAATTTTGTTAGTTCTGCTTGTGCTGAAAGTTCTACATTCAGTTATAATCAGAAGTCAGCTATTCCCCATCTTTTGACTGTGGCAGGGGTGGCCAGTCAGATTTTGGCTATGGGCCAAAAGTTTACCTGAAGAAAATATCAGTCTTCAACCCTCTAAATTAGTCATATTAAGGGGAAATCTTACAAAGATTCAGCCTTTTTAGTATAAGATTCCCTATTTTTGAAACACAAAGGGGGAAAATCATACTAAAAACAGTTAAATTGTGAAAGATATCCATGGGATTTAATAGACTCAGACTGCTTAGACTTCATATTAGCTTTAGATAGAACAAGGACTGTGGATTTTGGTTCCTGTTGCTTCTATTGAAAGGGCTTTAGGAACTGATCTCTACATGGCCAGTATGATCAGAAGAAGTTATTA
This sequence comes from Sandelia bainsii, assembly GCA_032362345.1. Taxonomy (NCBI): domain Eukaryota; kingdom Metazoa; phylum Chordata; class Actinopteri; order Anabantiformes; family Anabantidae; genus Sandelia; species Sandelia bainsii. The sequence goes on from JAUMHL010000025.1 coordinate 4,430,659, forward strand.
CAGCGAAGAGAAACTGTTTCAGTGTCCATGTGGGTGCCTGACTATTGGTTTATGTCAGACTTGAAAAATCATGGTCCTATCTTTTAAGAAACTGTTCATATGTTTCCCAAACATAACCTTAAAAATAATCAAGCTATACAGTCCCAGTGAGACTGTATTGTGGATAAAACGAATTAAATTCATCATTAGATTTTTTCTGAGACATTTAGTATGAATCCGTTGACTTTACAGATATGTTCACCAAAATTTATGTCAAAAAATAATCTGTGTGGGATTACATGTCTTTGTTGCTGCAAATTACTACAATAAATGCAATTTGTATCTGACAGTGTTGTGATTTAGACTGATTTTCTGGTTGTCCAGATGGTTCCCCTTCCAACAAAAATCTTACTTTGTCACCAAGACAAATTACGGCGAGCTTGTTCTGCTTCACTGTGTGCTCATGTTGATTTATAGGGTTATCCGCACACTTCTGCCAACACTGCATGAAGTATGCACCTGATAAGCTGTCTGTAATTTTAGCTGAATAGAAAGCAATTTCTATAGAACATGTAAAGCACCGATGATCAGGTTCAGTATGGACACTCACATGACAAATGTCACTTTGCTTCCTAACAACCAAACAGCTTGAATATTGGGTCATGTACTATATATGGATGGCAGATTACATTTTGAGACCTTCCATCAGGGAGCATCATTCATCTCTTCATATGTATGTGCATCACAGTATGAAGGAAAATGGGCCATATGTGGAGCGTGACACACAGCAGAGATACAAGAGCCAGCATTTCTCAGAGGTGTAATTTTTAGTCCAAGCGCTGAATATCGGTGGCCAGTAATACATGTCTAGCTTTTATGGCTATAAGTGTCTATCTTAAGTAGCAGCTGTCTGCTCTTGCTAATCCTTCTGCTGGATTTAAATGTCAATACCTCATTCATATGTGCACAGGCATGAGCCTGTATTGGATGGAGTGGGCAGCAGTGACATCACAGGAGGGGGGCAAGGGGTGATTGAATCTCGACGGGTGCTCACAGTAGCGGGGTGGGAGGTGACAGACCAGCGGCATTAACAGCAAGGTCCATAGACTTTAATGCACATCCCCTGGTGAAATGCCATCTGGAAGATGCAGGGTGCCTATGGATTAATCACCTGAAGGTTCATTCCCATCCGCGATTATGCACCCCACATCACTTTGGGGGTCCCTCGACTGATGGAACCTTCAACTACACGCCTCTGTTTTGAAGAACCTGATGTCGACCGTGTGACAGTTCCACCAGCATGGTTTTTCAGTAGGTGAAGAGTCCGAATGGGATGGTTAATGGACGACCCAGGGTGCACACAGACAGATTAATGTTAGGGGAGGAGGGAGTGCCAGTGAGGATGCCACTCTACTGGGGTGCTGTCTTGTGCAGCTAGAGGGTTGAGATTTACGATGTGTTGTTAGAAGTCTGCAGATAAATGATTGTTGCCCTGTGTTTGTGAGACGTACTTGTTGCGCTTGCACAACTAGGAAACACACTGGTGCTCTCCTATCACCGGGAGATTCATCTCCTCACTGAGATGCCATATTTTCCTCTTCCTCAAGCAGACGCAGGTGGTCTGTTGTCTGAGAGGGGAATGTGTTTGTTTGAAGTATTATTTCTTATTAGAATATCTTAACATATCCTCCACCATTTGTTTGATGTACTATGTGTGAAGTAGTCTGCTGGGATATGTGAAGATTATCAGTCACAACGTCACATCCAAAGAATGGAATAAATATCAATTAGTGTGTTTTTTGAGGAGCAACCATACGTAGAGGGTGGCTTCCAAAATCAATAACCTTGTTAACTAAGTAGCAGCAGCACAGTGTTGCGCCTCACTGGGTTTGGAATTAACTCTTGGTAGCATGTGTACAATCATGATGCAAAAATAGATAGAAAAACATCTATTTATGTCGTGACAAACACTGTCGTGTTGTGGATGAAAGCGAGGGAGACGCATGAAGCAAATGTAAAATGTGACATGACTACACAAAGAAGGAAAATATAGGAAAATGCCTTTAATACGTGTAAAGCCGACTTTGTTGCTGCAGACCTTTTGCAATCCCCGCCTGTGGATAACATTAACACAAAAAAATGTCACACAAAGGGAGGGTTCTGGTAGCCCAGTGGCGCAAACTCTATATAACCATGTAATTGCAAAATCCTGGGCATGAATCCAGTCAAGGACCTTTATCACAGGTCATTCCCTCTCTTAAGCATAGTTCATGCTGATCTCATCTGATAAAGACAAAAATCTAATAAAAAATCAGTTTAAACTAGGGGTTGTATGTGGAAGTAACATTAAAGGAGGTGAAAGACGAACTCAACCTATTTACTTATAGGTAATTTATGGTTTTATACCACATGGATCTTGATTCTTTTGATGAATAGGTTTATTGCAGACATCAAGGAAAGCAGCTCAGTAATCACAGTAGCGTATTGTATGTTCACAGTCCACAATTCAGCATCTCATATCTCATGTTCAATGCCAGTTTTCTGTACCAGAGGCTTTCCTTTTCTTAGTGAAGTAGAAAGTAAGGACATAGAGGTTGAGTAGCGGCTCCGACTTTCATGCAGTTTACTGAGGAGTTTGGACAGACAACTATATGGAACTGCCAAACAGTAACCAGAGGTTTTAGTCGCCTTAAGGTCACAATTAGAACTCCAGTAGCTGTGAAAAAGAGAAACACAGCTCTCACAGTCATTTGAATGGAACCAATGCATTGGTACAGTGGGTGATCCAGTACAAACCAGCAACACTCTTGGTGTATTACTTTATATTGTAAATGCTGTACTTCTACTGTTTATCACACAGTCATTGCAACAAAAGATTAAATAGTTGCCACCTTTCCAGAGATGTAAAACCTTCACTGTGAATATTATAATGTTGTGCAGTCTTTTGGCATCAGATAATCTAAATGCATCAATTGTTATTCCTGGAGCTCATTTCATGTCTCACTGGTTCTTAAACAACACGCCCCAACTATCAAAGCCCCCTCTTCCCTGGGCTGTCTTTGGACTGAATACCATAACAATATCTTATTTTCCAACGACCATGATCTTTCCTTAACCATAACCATAACCATACCATACTAACTGTTAAAACACTGATGTTGTTGTCTGAGGAGAGTGTTGCAAGCAACGAAATTGTTGCTTCTCGCATAGCATGGAACACAAGCATGGTACAAGTTTTTAACCAGTAACATAAACATGTGCCAAATCAACTATTTAAAGGTCATCCTGTTTGAAACACTTCCCACTCTGGGCATGTCCAAATGTGTTATCAGCTGTGCGTAGAATGGGCTCACATATGATCAATGAAAAGCTACAAAAGACTCATAATTTACCACAAGTGAATAATGCTCAATTTGAAGTACACTTAAATCACATAGAAACCATGCAATACAATGTACTACAGGTAAAACTACTTGTTGTGATGAATGGCTCCTTTTCTCTCAAGAGAACATCAGCAGATCGGAAAGAGGAGATGAAAACAGACAACACAGAATTTGTCAGACAGCAGCAGCATATGATGCTGCAGAAAGCTTTGCTGTGGGACCTTGAAAGGCAGGCTGGTAATAACAAACGTGAGGTAAAGATGGAGTGGAAAAATCATGACAAGATAAGTATAAGGCTGAGTGCTTTCTTTGGCTGTCAGCAGCAGCTTGATATACAATGCACTTTATTAGCGGAACAGCTTGCAATCAAGGAAGAGTGTGTGGTGGTGAGTAAAAATCTGAAAATCCAAAGTAGATCAAATCAGGCAGGACGAGATTGAGAGCTGCGGCAGGATGAGATGTTAACTTAAATGACATCTCAATCACTGTCTGCTGCCGCATTCTTGATCCGCCGTTCCACGCGATCCTCTGTGCTAGCTGTATCTAGTCTAAGTCCACTAATTAAACCATGATTAGGTTCCACTAATCAAACTCCTTCGGATTCCTAGATGTTCACAGCAAAGTCAATTACATCATATCTATGAATTTGACTTTCTCATTACATTTTTTTTTCCCTTGCAGTTTTTAAATTAAGGCGAGAGCTGAGCGCATTGAGTCGGGCTTAATCAAGTGGAAACTACCAAAGCCCCGTGACTCTGCAGTAGGATATCTCCCTGAGCCTCTCTGCCTTTTGCAATGAGCCAAGGCTTCATCAGGCTTATAAGTACTGTGTCATATCTGCATTACAGCTGATGGAAGCAGCAGCACCACTATGAAAATACCCTCACTGTCTCACTAATGAATCAATCCACAAATTCTGCTACTGGCGCAAAAAAAAAAAGACATCTCAGTGCTTTCCATGAGCATGAAGTACTTTCAATGAATGATTTAGACTAGCATCTGTAGAAACGCATCAGCTGTCAGGAGATGAAAGCCTGGATTGGCTCAAAGGACTCGATGAGAGACCATAGTAGCTGGGTGTTCTGGGACGGAGAGCGGAGGCAAGCGTGGAGACCAGCTGTCGCACTAACTGCCGGTACCGCAGTGTGTGGCGATAGGAGGCCTCGGGCACAGAAGGATGCTGTGACAAGACTAGGAAGGAATCCAGCACCTCGGCCAGTCAGCATTCCTCGAGTCCTCTCCGCTAAGGATATGTTATATCCGCTTTCAAATAACCCGAAATCGAAACGGTTTCAATCTTGCTTTATCAGAGCAGGCCCATGAGGGCTTTTATTTTTTAATATCATAATTTGGACGCTTCAGAAGATAGGGGAGGAGCTCTCTCCACACATTTTCTCAATAACTTTGCCAAAGCACAGCCGGTTTGATGTTCACTAACTGAGCTTGTCAAAAGGTTGTGAGCTCTGCCCTATATATCTGTGCTTGGACTTCATCGGGCGTAAAGGAAAGGGTAGTCACATTCTGTTAGTGGAATTTGTGCATCAAGCACACGCCTGCACATGCTGGCATGCCACTAAAGACTTCATTCCCACTGCAGAAAAATGGTGTCCTCTATTTAAATTTTTTTCTGATGTATTCTGTAACATTGATCTGATTTTTTTTCTGGGTGCAAATTGAATAAATGAATGAGGAACGACCTGTTGAATATGCAACAAGGTGTGAGTAATTCCTAAATAACAATACCCATACATTTGGTGTTGACGAGGAACGACTTATGAAAAAAGTGGATGTTACCTTGTTTTACAGAAGCTTATTAACTAATCACTACAATAGCATCTTGAACACACATCACATCATCACTGTCTACTGTAGAATATAGTTCTCAATTGAGTTAATCAGGAACGATTATTGCCTTGATATAAAACAGGTTATTCTTCACTTTTCCTCAGCAACTATAACCCATAACTCACTCACATCACAAAAAAGTAATGCATGGCTGCAACAACTTGCTTTGCAAACACTTTAATAACGTATATTATGTATGTATCATGTTTCTCATTCATTTGCATGTTCTTCTTCTGTAATGGTTTAATGGCACCTGCCTGGAGAGTTAGTGCCACCAACTGTTGGGACTGATGGGAGAGTTAATTTTCTTTTGTTGGTTTTCTGGATGTTCCATTGAAATTTATTCTAAATTTGTCCTAATGTTCAACAGAAGGTAACCAAACTGTGTTTTAAAACACAAAGAGCATGTGTAAGTGCAAATACATAAATAGCATCTTTTGTATATCTGGGTTTTTTTTCATCTTACATTCAGTTCCTCTTGGTATTAGATGCATCTTAGAACAGACTGGAACAGCGATCGAAGAACATCAGATATAAGCAGCGATTCAGAGCTGAGCACGAAGGTCTGCAGTGTGAACGTAGCCAAACACACCCACTCAGCCACACACAAATTCTCACTGAGGCTCTGTGCTCATCTTGCACACAACCCTAAGCACTACCACTGGTTTAGAAGACGGGTGATGAATAGCGTGGAAGAGGCATGGTACAGGTGCAGATGTCCACATCAGCGTGCTTCCTCCAGTACTTATCATATGCATCGCATGGCAGCAGAGAAGCTCATCACAGAAACGCTTAGCACAACTCAGTTTGTTTTCTCCCTTTTCATCAGTTTCAGCACCGTATTCCCTAGGGGTGTGTTGGGGATGAAGCACGGCACTTCATAGCTGGAAACTAGCGAGAGCAGAAATGCACATCATCCACTGTAGGTCTCTCACTGCCAATGTAAACATGTCTGTGGACACAGAACACAAACTAACGTCAGAGATAAGAGCGTGCAGCCTTAGAGGAGATTTTATCTTCTGAATTTGAATCTTTTGAGTGTAAAACTGTCACCATCTGTATGCTTGAAAGATGCAGGGCTGTAAAAAGTTAGCAGTTACAGTAGCAGGCTCTTCATGGAGAGAGCAGCTGCAGTTAACTGTTGTAGAGAGTTGTCATGACGACACCTCCACAAGTCAGTGCAATGTGTCATTCAACATTTCTTTGTTTGATTTTCTGAACAAATTAAGAGAGTTTTCATATTCAAAAACAAATTGGCATCTAATGCAGTAGTTACTGCAGTAAGTATCTTAACACTTGTCCTGCACTTATTACGGACATGTCTGATTTTGCAGTGACTCACTCAAGGTGAAGTTGGGTTTAAGCTAGGACAGCATTTTGGTTAAGGTTAAAGACAGATCATGAAGTCGTTCTGTGGGAAGTGACAGATTTTTCTCTATTAAACCAGCCCACAATCTTTCACAAATATAATAATATGTTGCACTGAAAGATTGATTATTTTTATGGAAAATAAAACTGGATGTTCTAGATCAAATATTTTGCTGGAAAAAATCTGTTGCCTGTGTACATTTAATAAATATGTTAAATGTCAATGTATTTGCTATTTCTCATTTACATTTGTGAACATACGGTCATCATGTTAATAGATGACTTAGTGCAGTTGCAATTACATTCTCCACAAAAATGTATATGTGACTGAAATTTAGTTGTACAGAAATGTAATATTCAGAAGACTGGGTTGACCCAGCTTTAAGTAACCTGGGGTTCAGAGAAATCAGGTGAAACGGGTAAATCTGGGGAAATTCCATTCATACATGCAGAAGATCAGCATAGCTGGATTTGTCCTCTCTATTTGGAAATTGATTTTAGAAACTGTATTGTTGCTGCTTCCTGACTTTTTTATTCTTCATTTTTTGCATGTGTCTGTGTCGGAGACTGACAGCACAGTGAGAGAAAGACAGGCAGGCAAACAGATGGAGCTTCTTTTCACAGCGCGAACTGTCTAAATTTAACAAATATGCAAATGCTCTATGTTGTTTTCAGTTTTTGTCAGACTTTTGGGTGAACGTTTTAAATATGAGGAGCCTTGGCTTTGTGTAATGATGCCTCCTCTCATACAGCTACTCCACTTGGCTACTTTCCCTGTCGGCAGTCTTGTGGAATTAGAAACCCCAGCCTTGCTAGTTTACGCAGGTTATGTTTACACCCCACTGACGGTATACTGCAACCCAACAAATGCTAATTCCTGTTGCCTCCTGCCTCCCTTTTGTCCTTACTATACATGTACATTTCTCTAGGCAGATTTTGTTCAAACTGCACCACTGTGTGTGTACATATTTTGAGTAACTGGGTTTTTTGTTTGTGTGACAATTAAGAAATCATCTCACTGCATCCAGTAAGAAGCCAAATGTAACCCGGTGCATGTTAATGCAATCATGCCATTTCAATTCCATACATATAAAACTGTTTGGAGTCACGTTTGGCTGGTCAGTTAAGTTCATCTTGACATGATTTTTTGAATCTTTTACATAAATAATTATCACTATCTAGCGACTTCAAGAAGGCTTTAGCTCCATTCAGAATAACCAGCAATAATGGACACACACAGACTCACTTATTGAGTCGATGACGTTTAAGCTGTGATTGCCATGAGCATATGAGAAATGGTGTTAAAAGACATAACATTTATGTAGCATGGAGTGGTAGAAATTAATAATATAATTTTAACACAAAGTTCTAAGTAGATCTCAGAACCATTAACATGTTAACTAATCTGTATTGAGCAAGCTGCCAGAATCACACGTTATTCCTAACTCTGATCACAAGGTGGCAGTATTGAGTACACATCACGATTTGCATGCTAAGCATAAGCACATATCTTATCAAAGTATGCATGAGTGAAAACTTTTAAGAAGTTCTCTGTTAATATTTTAACGGGATACCTCAGTAGCATGGCAACATAATGTTAGCGTGCATAAGGGCATAACCATGCTGTTGCACGACTGAGTAAGTGATAGAGGTCTGGAATTTAACTGTTTTAGGGCAAACAGAAGTTGTGAGTTGTGCACTTTCTGGGAGCCCCATGTGGATAAATGTCTTTTAAATTTTGTAGTACATCCTAAAAGGGGTTTGGTGGGTCTATGGATGAAGAATGTTTCATTTTGTTTTAGTTTGTGTGTTTGTGTCCATAACCCCAATTTTTTCTTTTACTGCACTTTTCTGTTGCTGGGTTTTGTGTACTCATTTCTATTTTTCAAACATTAAAGTTGCAAGAACTCTACTAATTGTGTCCTGTGTAACAATAAATTTCCCAGATTTACACATAGAGATACAATAAAAACATCAGGTTTTCAATAATATCAATTTTGAATAAGCACTCAATGTCCTGTTTCATAGTATCAGTGTGATGCTGACATGTCTTTGTTGATTTTGGAAGAGAACATAGAAGTTCCGCTTTCACTTTGGTTCCATAATAATATCAGTTGTGTAGTGGGAGAAAGTATTAAAATATACACAATTACTTCTGAAAACACTCCTGCAAATGTGTTTATTTAACATATCAACTGAACCCGTTGTAAGTGACAGGAATACTAACTGACCACAATCATTTTTATTTTCTGGAGAAGGAATATAAACCTTTCCACATCAAGCTGTCAACTCAGAGTGTCAAAGTTTGGATGCAGAATCACTTCAAATTTAAACAGGGCTTGAAAAACACACTTAATCTATTCTCACTGTGACATAGTACTCCTATTTTATTTCAGTTGGATTTGCAGGATGATGAAAACATTATCCCAATGGTAAAGTACTGTTGAGGGAGCATCACGATTTGGAGCTGCTTTGCTGCCTCAGGGACTGAATGTCTTGCCATCACAGAGGAGAAAATGAATTCCCAAGTTTATCAAAGTATCCAGCATGAAAATATTCACAATGTCCACAAGCTGAAACTCAGTAGAAGTTGGGTGATGCAGCAGGACAATGACCCTAAATATCTACTACAGAATGGCTTCAAAGTCACAAAATCTGCCTTTTAGAGTGGACTAGTCAGAGCCCAGACCTCAACCCAGCAGAGATGGAATGACCTCAAGAGAGCCGTTCACACCAGACGTCCCAAGAATATGTCTGAGCTGAAGCAGTTTGTGAGGAAGAATGACCCAAAATTCCTCCTGGACAGGGCCGTGGACAGCCTAGGGCCCCACCAGCAGGGGGCCTCAATGAGCTACATGGATTGATTGTTTAGTTTTTTATTTGTTTTAAATTGTATTTAAATTATTTGTACGTATATTTCATGTTCCCTCTATTTTTG
>JAUMHL010000025.1:4450126-4465051 GCA_032362345.1 Sandelia bainsii
AGGAAATCACCATTGCATGCTTCTACTTAAATGCCCTACTTTCATGATATAATATCACTTTAATGTGAACTTTTTACATTTTCCATAAATTTCACCCGAAAGTCAAATATCCCTAACTTTTAGTGAGTAGTGTATATATATATATATATATATAATAGCAGTTGGCATTAATGTATAACCAGTTTGGCAGTTTGTTTGTTGTGATGACTTAAGTATTGTGCCGGGACAGACAGGAAGAGAAATGTAAAGGTGAGTGGCCAAGAGCTTGTACAAACAAAAAGTACAGTCTATAATTTAGTTTGTCAGAATGAGAAATGAAATAAAATAATACTTTTCAAGTTTCTTGATTGTAACTTGAAATTTGATCAAGATGGGGTGTCAGGGGGTGTAAGGTTAGCCAACTGTCTGATATGGCTGATGGAAGGCCTGCAAGTGTCGATGCTAAACAGAAACAAATGCTTCTCTATGAGGTCAGTGGAGCTGACGCAGGAAGCAGACTCGTACTGGTGTTAAGCCCAAGGGGATCACATCACCTTCCACCGTTAAACCTGCCTGGGCAACGTCAACACCCCAAGCATCTGGCCACTGGCATTTTACACTTAGAAGAAAAGTTGGTTCACCTTTAGAATGATTCCATGCTCAGTACAGATCAAAGCAGCTTTTACATCTTAAGGATGTAGAAATGGTTTTTATTCATAAACAACATATAGATCTAAGCCCTGTTCTTCATAGAAGTTGTCCAGATTAGAACTGGTTCTTCAAAGCTTCAAAACATTCATCTGCAAGTATTGTCAGAGCAACATGTGCTGAAACCTAAAAAAATGTATCTTATTAATAGCTGGTTCATGATCAAGACTACAATGATCCTCTTACATGAACACATTTTCAGATGTAAATAGTTCATTTTCTCTGATTCATAATGAAAGGATGTTGATAATTGTGAGTAATGATAGAAATATGCAGGTTGTTAAGAAATTATAATAGAAAATATATAATTAAAAACAACACGTTTTTACTCCAAAAAAAAGAACCGTTACAAATTTACAGGTACTGAGAAGAATCTAAATCAACAAAATAAATTCGACCATTAAAAGCAAATGGAGACAGAACATATGGTATTTAATTTGGCATTCAAAGATGAATTTGTCGTTTCTGAACACTAAAACTCACTTTGCTGAAAAATGTTTGTACAATTAAAGCTGCTTTTGTGAGAGTTTTGTAAAGTTTTGTATTCGCAGCAGGGCTCATGCTTACCATTAACAAGTCTCCTGAATTATAACTACACTCCCCTTGTGATGACAGTGATGTAGAATCTGTGGAAACAAAGAAATGAGATTCAAGTCCATGAATCTAATCCAGTGAATGCTGACAGATTTCCTATCACACCTACATATTGTAAATATCACAAGCACTCAGCCAACCATGTGAATGCTCACCACGACAAGGACACAATAAGAGTGTACTTTTATTCAAGTTATTTTCATCCACAATTATTACATCATTCCTGTATCTGCTTTCAAATGCCCACATTATCTGAATAAGAATAAACAAGATTACTGTATCCTAATAACACCTTGTTAGCTTGGATTATTTAAACCACAATTAATAAACAGGAGGATAATAGGCCTGCTCTAAATTATAGATCATTTTGCAAGCAAAATAATGTTAGCAAAAATATTATTGCTCTATAGCACTCCTAGTGGTCAAAAAAATCCACAATGTGCCTTTAAGTCCATGGCAGAAACCTGAAATTCAACCTCAAAAAGAGAAATAAAAACATAACCCAAGTGTGATCTAACATCTAGCATATTTGCACTTTGACATAGATCTCATCAAAAGCTTGAATGTAATAATAAAGATTTAATACCTGTGACTAGTCCTCTCTGGCTCCAAGCTCTCGAATTTGCAAGCAAATGGAATTTAACGTTCACTGCAATGACTTCACTCCCCAGAAAGAAGAGAAGAATTGGTGTCTGATCAAAGGGAAGTACTTCTGAAACCCTTTACCATTAAAAATGACAACTTCAAGTTCACCCTTTTCAGTGTTAGCAATAGACGTTCTATTTTAGCTCTGTCAAAGAGCCAAATGAGACACATTTGGACAAGGCATTAGAAAACATCTGCTAAAGATTACTCCTTCAGGGTGTTGATCGTGAGTGGTGTCCCGCAAATCAAGCCAGTCTATATTTAACATAGATGGTTTCTTGTGGCTATTGGTGGTGAATTTGGTGTTCCACTTTGAGAGTTTTATGCTGTTTTGACTTTTTAGTTTGGTGTAGTCAGCTGAATGCACATGAAATGTAATAATGAGGTACACACTATCACCAAAATGTGAGTGCATGAATTCATCACTATTCACAGTACAGTTTACAGATATGTAAGAATATGAAAGAAACCAATACATTAGCCTAAGTGCTTTTCATACAGGCATTCAGGAGCTATAGCATAAAAGTGGAAGATGTGATATTGACTTATTCTCATATTTATTACCACTATCAATATATGTCAGTGTGTACAGCTCTTCCCCAGTTTCAGTGCTGCTGTCAACCACCTCACCAACCAAACTTTCCAACTCTTGCTACATCTGTTTCTAATCTTCAGCGCTTCCTCTCTCCTGACACAGGATATTGTTGCATTATGATACTTACTGTGTGTGTTATGGATTTGGGAGGAGACTAGAGACCAGGATGGCCTGAGATAGATACATGAGGAATTTTAACAAAACTCATCAGAGAAAGCTGTCATGGTTTATAAACATAACCATGTTGAGGAAGTGACAAGTTTTTCCTTTTTGTTCTGATCCTGACCATGAATACCTCAGTTTATGATCAAATGCAGTCCCTGCAAAAGAATGAGATTTTTTTTTTTGCTTATTAGTAAATGTTGGCACACATTATGCCTGTTAAACATCAGTATGTTACCTCAAGCAAGTTGATGTTAGAATTTAGCACAAATCACGACAGTGACTAAATACAGTCTTATATAAATCACAGCACTAACAAGAAAAACAAAGGCCTCTGCTGTGCATTCCACAAGTCGGCACAGTACTTACCCCTCCATAACTCAAGAGGGCACTGTACTAAATGGTGCCACCTCTAAAGTTGCTAGCAGCAGATCGCTGTGTTTCAGAGACTCAGATAGTGTATTTTGACAGTCTTGGTGGCGGTATCTGCATGTCTTTTGGCATATAGTGCTGAGAGAGGTCAACCATAACTTTGAGTAATTACAACACATTCTCATCCTACAGTGTCAGATAATGATACTTCCCACGGTGTCAACTACCGAGCCTCAGTTACAGCTGTGGGAACGTCACGGTTTTGTTAGCACAAAGATAACTGGGTTAGGGTTAGACATAAAACAAAAAACCTATCAGCTTCAGGTCAAGTGAAAAGATAAAATAAATAACAACAACAATAAATAACTACTTCCTGGAACAGTCTTTGTTACAACACACAGTGTGTCACACTGGATTCGAACTTCTATTTCATGTGGGAAAGTACTGAGTCAAACATTGACGTGCCTGGATTATTACTGCAGCAGATTGGCTTTCCTGTGCATCAGTATAAGATGTAAAAGGAGTTGACAAAACATCATTATCTTACATCCTGGGAACAAAAATGGTCTGGGTGTTGACATGAAAAGTGACAGCACGGTTCATCGTATTGTCTCACGCCCTTTTATCCTATTCATAGTTGCATTCCCATAAACACTGTGTGTCTATTTTGTATTAACAGCCTCGGACAACTCAGTCTATTTTCAAAAAATCAAGAAGACTTTTCTGATGATAGTCGGTGTTTGATGAAGGAAGTCATTTTAAAAGGAAGCAAACACATCCTGTTCCATAACTGTTATCACTGCAAGAAAGCAAGAAAGTACAGCTGGGTTTGAAGTCAAAATTCAAACAAATACTCTCTTTGTCAGTCTCCTAGGTTTTGTATGTGAGTGTTTTTGCGTGTGTGTGGAACAGCTCCAGGTTTTGTCTCACAGATAACAGCCTTGGATTTCTGGTTTCTAATTTTTAGAGAGTTGTTCATTTTTGAAAATACTGACTAGGAAAAAAAAAAAGAACAATCAGGAAGCCTTGGAAAAGCAACTGCAAATACGAGTTCTGCTTCAGAATGGCTCTGAGCGTACTATGGGCAGTACAAATGGCAAAAATTTTTGTGCAAATGTAAATTTGCTATTGCATTTAATCAGCAGGAAAACACATTTCTGCAGGGATTCACAACTATAGCTTTATCATAAATGTCATCTTGTATTGCACATTGTGAAGTCGACCCTTTCACTGCAAATCTGAATAACCTCTAGCACATATTTTACATTTCATGACAAGGCTAACCAAATAGTGACAGTGTACATTATTCATCATTCACATCAGTGACACTTCTCTGGAGCAGAAATGTCTCATTAGACAGGTCAGGGCCTGACTCATGGCTTCTTGCTCCCCAGATCTCTCCAACCTAACAAGCAGCTCTCAGGCTGCAGGAGCAGACGTGCCTCGGTTGTCCCGCATGCATCCCTGCATCTGTGTGAAGATAGCGGAGAGTCAGCACATCGATAAGCCATTTGGTTTTTTGGCCTGGGAACAAGAAAGTGTGTTGAAAGATGTTTCTCAAAAACCCTGCTATGATGGGGACATGAGATAATATGAAGCAGCCACATAAAAAAAAAACTGCAATAGATTCTTCTCCAGTGTGCAGTCTTCTCCCAAGTTTGATGTTTAAAATGTCATCCTGAGGGTTAGATTTTGCATAACCCTGTCAACTGATTTAGATCTGGAGGCGAAAATTATCTTTTGACATGAAAGCCTGTCTCTTGGGTATGTAAATAGCACCCAGAGCTCAAATATATAAATATGTAATAAACTTCCAATAAAATTCCAATCATTTGCTCATGTGAGGCTTCTTGGCTACGAAGGAAGTCTCAACTTTCAACTGGAAAAATGTTTTCATTATGAGTGATCATGAGAAGGTTTGGCAAAATTATGAACTACAGCCACAAGGGCAGCTCTTTGAGGCTGTACTGAGGCACAGCAGTGCTTTGAGCTAAATGCTAATATCAGCAAACTATTAGTTTCACAAAGACAATGTTAGAAGGATGCTGTTTAGCATTTAGAGTTATTACCATGTTCACCATCTCAGTTTATTGTGTCAGCAAGTCAAGGTGCTCCATCCAGCATTTGTTGAGATAAAAAAATACTTGAACTATGTAGTAGTGAATTGTGGAGTTTTTCATCAATTTGATTGTCAGGGTGTTTTTTTGGCAGAGCACAAAAGAAGCTCAATGACGCACTGGAGCCACTGAACTAAAGGGAAATGGGAACAACTGAAAACCCCATTTAAAACACCACTGAGATTTCTAAATTGCAGCATTCCAGTCTCGGATTGCAGCTTTTTTCAATAGTATAGTACATAGTATATAGTTCTCTACAGTATATATTGTAACTTACTTGTGTTAAGAAAAGTGCAGTAGGTTTTTGAAATGCAATCTAATATTGTAGTTTAGCCAGTATTTTGTTTTATAGTGGCCTTTAAAGAACACCATGTCCCATGAGCCCGAGGTGTTCACGGGCTAAACGTCCCGGCTCGACATTTATGAATGTGAACGAAACCATGTTACGATGTTAAGCACTCACCCTGTCGCTCTCTGAGGAGTTTCAGAGCAGAGAGTGCTGCTTATTTTATCACAATTTTTTTGAAACCTCATTTTACACATAATAACACATTTTCCTGTGGCGTCACAAGCCCAGAACACGTATTTATTATTACTTTACCCGGACTTTCAAATGTGGAACCATGCAAGGCTGAGTTTCAGATATCAATCTTGGATTGAAAACACTTTTTTCACATTTTCTGGTGCACTTTTTAGTCTAGACATTGATTTATGTGCATATGTTCTTTGTTCTACTTTTCTCCCCTAAAGTTTCCCCAACCAATCTGTACCTGGGCATCAGTTTTACTTGTGTTCTTAACATTTAGTTGTTCTCCTTGAAGCTGCACAGCTATTTTATAGTTTCGCAACAACATTTTAATTTCCCCTTTGTCATTACATGTTCCTATCCATCATTTCCAACTTGGCAACAGGCTCAAATGTCTCTTGACTCTATTATTTCAATAAAGTCTCCTGGCAACTGCCTTCATGGCTAACTGAGGAAGGCTTTGAAATAAGCTTTGCGAAGAAGAGTGCTCTGTTTGAACATTGCTTGTACATCATCTACAACCCCAGCAGCACGCAAGGCAATAGGTCAGAACGTCAGGGTAGAAAACCAAGATGGGAAGCCTCAGATGTGACTTTGATACACTGTAAGCACGCAGCACGAGCAGAAGAATGCCCTCTCCAGAGATGAGAGATGTTAGCTGGGGTCTTGGAGCGCTTGATCAGACCTCCTCAAGACAACAGAGAGTTTTACTGACCCATCCATCAATCCTGTTTACATTCCATCTTGTAAACTCAAGTCTAACTCTGCCTCGGACTGGCTCACTCTCCTTTGAATTCCTTGTGATGATGGCACCCAACCCCAACCCCAACCCCAACCCCACCCCCACCCCCCTCCCTAGCTCTCTGTTTATGTATTCCATAGTTGTTCCAGATGTTGGAAATGATTGAGTCAGTGTTCTGAGAAATCGCTTGCAGCTCAGTTATGTGGGGAGCTTTCATCAATGACACAGATCATTACAGTTTCAGTGCGCTACTGTGTCGACGGCAGGAGCGGATGCTGTCGACTAAAAAGGCGAAAAAAACAGTAAACTGGATAATGATGATGGATTAGGATATATCACACTGATCCCACCCACCCCCCTGCTGTCAACAAATTTCACATTCCCAGTGGTATTCATCATGGTGAGAAGTTGAATGTCAGTGTCTTGGGTAATTCTTTAAAGTGGTAACTGCTCAGTTTGACCGCATCACTGCATCCAAGAAATGATCTAAAAGATATCCTATCTGCTTGGTCATGTGGACTTATGACAGATAATTAATACCAAAGAGACGTCCGTGTTAGTCAAAGGCACAGACAACCTAGATCTAGTCTCCTGTTACTTTAGAGGGTATAAGAAACTCAACATGGTTAAACTGATGTTGAGACAGGGTGGAGATTGAGGGAAAATGGAAAATTAGGGGAGAGGACTTTCAAAGAGCAGCCTAGCTTTGCCTTAACTCAATTTATGAGTTTTCACAATGCAAGGTTATACGAAAAAAACAGTACAAACACCAGTAACAATTCAACCACACATCACTAGTCAAATACAGGTCAAGACCATTTTTCAGCTTGTTTTAGTTGCAGTCTGAACAGCCACAGGGACACAGAGGCACTCTATGCACAGTACCTCTACTGAGACTGTACCTCTACACACGGAAATCGATACCTTGAAAAAGGAGCCACGGCTAAGTGGGCACTGAAACAACATCAAAAACATAAATGCCCAGTTCATCACTTTCACTGCTGCTATTTCCAACTAACGGTACCTGTGTCAGTTAAACAGTGGTGCTTTTCTGTAGCTCCACTCTATATCTGTTAATGTGATCCAAAGCCACATTAGCTTTCATCAATCACACACACACACACACACACACACACACACACACACATCTAAGCGACCTTACTTGTGAGTCGGGGAGGTATTGCTAATGGACCACAGCCATTTAAAGATAGTCTTGCTTCGTACCTTCATTTCTCAGCTGCACGGCACGCTTCACTTAATAGATAGGGACAAGCTGAGGAGAATGTAAGGGATTTTTTCAAACAGTTGCCAGGAATAAAATATAAATTTATTTTTAACAACAAAAAAAGGACTACATGTGTTTTATTCTGTTTTCAAGAGGCATGGTGTCATTTCATATCAGAAAAACAATGCCCTGATTAAATATTTCAGAGCAAGGCTAGTCGCAAGGTGCTAACATTGGCTTCTTAGCAAGGCCGCTAACAAGCTAACAGTAGCACCTCGTTAGGCGCTAAGCCTCGTTAGCCTCGTTAGCGAGAGCCTCGTTAGCTTTCCCTTGTGCACACGTTTCTAAAACTGCATCCAACTTTCTACTTTTTAAATATCCCAAACTTTTCCAACTAGCAAAGTAAAAAGTATTTCCGCCAAAACAAAGCAGCTTTGGGGTGTGGAAATGAATTAGCATTTCATGTGTTGCTCAGAAATAGCAATGAATTATAGTGACAGCACACGACAATGCTGTTTTTGTTTTAATGCTGAAAACCACTTAAACTTCAGCTAAAAAAAAGTAAACACATATTTTAACACTAGTGTTACTGTTAAAATTAAATTATATGTTGTCTGTGTTTTTTTTTGCTCATCCTCCGTTTCCATTGACACTCCAGCACAAACTGCATTTAGTTAATAATAGTAATTTAGTGTTTTGACATTCACACATTGAAAGAGGGAAAAGAAGAGTAACATGTGATATGATAGGAACATAATAAGAATTAATTGTTTTACAGCTTTTATTGTTTTGCCTTTGAGAGATAAAAAAGAGACTGTCTTTTAAGTGTCAGCTTACAACACAGAAATGGGAAAAAAGAAAAATTGTTGCCTTACATAGCGTGTCTGGCATCTGCATAACATAGAAAAGACCAAAAATATAACTGTATAAAACACAGATGGTGATCAGACCATCAGGGATTTGCTGAGGACTTAGTGCTGACTAATCAAAGTCACAACAAGACAGAGTTGGGAAGTAACTAAGCTCCAGTTTATTCAAGTACAATTATGGGGTATTTTATCTTATCCTTTTTCCTTCTACTCATTTCAGAGTGGAAGTTGTACTTTTTACTCCACTACATTTTTAACTACTATACTTTTCAATAATATTTAATTTTTTAAAACTTTTAATAATATTTTTACAAGCCTTTACATTAAAAACATATGATTTGTTCAT
This sequence comes from Sandelia bainsii, assembly GCA_032362345.1. NCBI lineage: Eukaryota > Metazoa > Chordata > Actinopteri > Anabantiformes > Anabantidae > Sandelia > Sandelia bainsii. Next base: position 4,459,007 of record JAUMHL010000025.1, read on the forward strand.
AAAATATACATTAAGCGAGTGGTTTCCAACCATTTTTACGTGTGACAAGTTACAAAAAGCAGTGTCAGTATCTAGTTGGAGCCAATAGTCCATATAGTAAATTTCCCTCTAAGCTTCTCAGATGGTTTCATTTAAACTATGAAATTATACTAAAAATACTAAAAAATTATACTGAAAAATCAAAGAGAAAACTCTTAAAACCTGCTGTAATGAAATATTACATCAGAATGAGAACTTTTACTTTAGTACATTAAATATATTTTGTTGGTAACTATTCTTTACTTCTTTTGAATGCAGGACTTTTCCTATAATGGAGTATTTTAAAAATGTGATATCTTATAAGGATCTGAGAACTTATTCCACCATTAGCACAGAGGTTTTTTTCAGAAAAGTGGAAATCTGGTAACATTCTCATCACCTTAAAGATAAATAGATTTTTACCATAATATGAGAATCTTCATATGGAATATTTAAGGAGAGTTATTTTAGGGAGCTCATTTTTTGAGTGCTGTAAAAGCCTACAATTTCACTTGAGACAACTTATCACATTTATTATGACTTTGGCTCTAATTAATCCTGCAGCCACCAAGTGTGGTAGTATTAGTGGTTGAAATATGACCTATTTTCTGCCTCCCAGTCCAGCCTCTAACTAAGACATTCTTTAGATAAATAGCTTTTTATAGAAAGCTCCCCTTTTCTGCGGTGCATGTAGCAGATTCTTTTTTTCCCCCTCTTTTCTGTGACAACTTTGATGGTCAATTATATTTAATAAACAGTTAGGGCACAGAAATAAATCAATTTCAGGAGGGCCTAATCCTCCTCCTCCAGCAGACTGTGAAGCCACAAGTCCTGAAGAAATGTTTGAAAATGAACGGTAATGGAACACATATGTCATGCAGCAGAGGTCCGTGGGAGCCCCGTATCCCATTTTGCTCACTGCTGGCTGCTTTTAGGAAGGAACACATATGATACGCTGAGCAAAATATGCTGTTCTTGAACCGTTCTGTATATTTTTCTAGGGGATTTTGCGGACATTATTTTGAACCACTGTCACGTGTTCATCAGGGCCCTTTTAATTATACTATCACCCTGGGGCTTAGCACATGACAGGGCCTACATTTCAGCAGCAGATACCCAGTTCCACACGTGTGGTTGAGATAGTTTACAAACACTTGGGTCGGAGGTTTGGTGCTTTCACCAGTCTGGTTAACCCTGGGTACATCTGAGAGACACTCCAGACACTGCTGGAGAAGCTACACATACACAAACAAGTCATTTCTGAAAAAAAAAAAAAGCAATTTACAAATCACTTTTTGGAAAGTACTAATTGCTTGTTATCTAATTGACTGCGTGCACATACACTCCATCATTGGCAGCTCCAAAATGGCTACAAATGTTTGGCCTTTTGAACCCTTGCACTCAGTGTTACACTTTTATTTATTCATTAGCTCTTTAACCAGCTCATTCAAAACCCTTGATGGTTAGAAAGCATCTTGGGGAAAGTGGAGTCATTCCATCTGAAATGTGGGACCAGCTACTACAGCATTGATTTGTGTGTCTGTTTTGTGTCGTTGATTACCCATCACTAAGCGACTGTGGACAGCCGAGGCAGCATTCAGTTGTTGCTGGTGCCATTCCAGAAGGTTAATGATGAGGCTTTGGCCACGGGGAATCCACATCTTTCCTGCACGTCCTCTGCGGTTTATTGCTGAAGTGGTTTCAGCATGCACGAGTACATTAAAGTGGGACTGAGGAGGTGGGTGGGAAGGTTTAGTGAAGCATGCAACTGCCAAATCTAAAACACTAATTTCAGGGCAACATTTACTGTATGTTAAAGAACAATATAGCCTTGCAGGAATTTTTCCTCTTGTCTTTGCTTCTTGCTTTACGTGTGACTGAAAACATGTGCAAGCACTTAATTGTCGGATTTTCCATCGTGTACATCAGTGAAATTGGAGTCGTTTTTTATATTGATCTGATATATTGAAAACACTTAATGTAAGGGGACCAGATTACTGACAGTATGTTGCATTATTGTGTAACAACATGCAGTACAACCTTTGTTTGTAATTTGCATGTGTTTTCTCCAGGCCCGGTCAACATGCACCAATTTACTATTAATAAAATCTCATATATCCCTGAATATGTATAAATAAGCTTAATGTCCTAATTATGATTCCACCAAGTAAACCCTCTCTGTTGTGAGAAAACACTTATTTGCATTAAGCAGGTATATTAGGCATACGGTAAATCCTACTGGGAGAAGAATGTGTCTCAGTATGGCTTACAATAACTAATATTATATAACGAGACGCTTTAAAGGAGTTTGTGAAAGCAGTCTTCCTGTAAGTGTCCTGAGCTGAGCTGAAGTCTCCCTGCAGAGAATCAGTCTGAAATCACTGGAAAAATTATTATATCTTAGTTCTGGCAGCAATAACCCATGAACCCCATGATACCTCACATTGTTTGCTTCTAAACTATAGCTATGATATATAAATTTATTTTTGGTCAGCTCATTTATTATTATTAGAGACACATCTAAATGGTTTACTGATATTGTGGACAATTTCAACTAGAACTTTAAATAAGCAAGTACGAAACTGACTTTGTCACTTTTATGTTAAAGGAGTATTCCAACCATTTTATATTATACATAGAAAAGCTTGGGGGATTTGTGAGTGACACTTTTAACAAGACTCACAATTTGCAGCCATGCTAGGAGCTCTGTGATGCTTTATTTATGCTGACTTCCATTTACCTCGGAAGTTGGAGCTGGGATTGACGTCACATTTGAGTACACCAGCCAGGCTACCATAATAATAGCAGTTGTAGTAAGGTTAGTCATTGTTAGCAATACCAGTTTATAACTAGGCATTATTATCCAGTTGAAATTTCTAACTTTCCAACTTCCCAGTTCAACTGGAACACCTGTTTATGTGGGACTTTGCGCTAAATGCTAATAATGAGATACTTTTCCTCAACCATGAATCATCTAATGACCTGCTTTAGTGTGTTGGCATGTTAAAACTCACTAATTATTACTCAGCTTAATGTACAGCTGAAGCACTTTACATTAATTTGAAATATATGGTCATATCAAGTATTTGACAAATGACAAATTTTGACCTGATGATGTTGGTATATGAATTAAAGATCACTAAGGTCATGTATTTCTGTACCAAATTTAACCACAATCCATGTTATAGCTGTTGAAACATTTCACTCAAAACTAATCTCAACCGAACCGTACTGTGATGCTATGGAAAGAAAAAGAGAAGTCAGGGGATCACTAAAGTCAGTACACGTTATCCTCTGGGTCAGCAAAACAGTTCATGCCAGACCAACCAGATCATTTACTTAATTTCATATCATAAGATTACAATTTTTGATTCATTATCACATTCATCAATTTAATGTTACAGTTGTTAATGATGGAGCTTATTGTAACTGATTTATGCATTGTTTGATGATCAAATATTTTCAATCTATACATAGAATTACCTTACATTTATAATACTGTATTTTGTGTTTTTAATCAGATTCCAAAAAAACTAACATGTAACTGTAGTTATAAAATTAATGTAGTGATGCTAGTCAAAGTGTGAAGTACAAGAAAATGGAAATTAGTAAAGTAGAAATACCTCAAAATTGTACAGGAAGTGAATGTACCTAGTTACTCTCCAGAACTGATATCATCCAATAGTTGCTGAGATATTTTTGTCTGGAACAAAATGTTGGCCCAACCAACAGGACATTCATAGGGCAATGTCAATACATGGATGGTCGAATTCAAAGCTGCAGAGGCTTACATACTCCTACAAGTCCCATAATCCAAATCAACATCCTCAATATACAACTTTGAGAGGGTGAGAAGTGCTTCCCATGATGAGTAAACTAACGTAGATGTGTAAAATAGATGCAATGCACCCTCAATCCTTAGACTCCCATGTTGACTTGATCTTTTTGCACTGCCAGCATATTCATGTAGAGGCCAGGTCTCCCCATTATAAGGCCAAAAACTGTGATTTATAAAAAGACTAACTCAATGAGACATTGCATTCCTCCATAATGATGATTTTACTATGTGAATTTGCTCCATATTATATAGGCCAGAAACACTACATTTGCCACAGATGTTACAATTTTTCATCGCAGCAAGAGGATCTCTGTCACGATACTTAAGGAACAAAGTCGATTCATTTAAGCAGATTTGTAAGTAGGAATGGGGAGCTGTTCTACTTTGTAAAAACTTGTTTTATGTCAGAGTCAAACCTTTGTTGTGGTTTCACTGTGTTCTCGTGAGCACATATATTCACATAGCTCTTCTTATAACAAAAATGCTTGTCTGGCCACAACACTAAGAAGCATGACATCATGGGCTAACTTAAAGCTGCGCTGGAGAACGTCCAGATAAAAGTGGCAGGATATGCAAACCATTTAAGCCCCATCTGGTGTGAGGATTGTGTATGCAGCCTCAGAGCTTTATTATATGTGGCATGAAAGGATTACAGCACAATGCTTTATTTAGTCTTCCTTGAAGATCACTGATTTGGACTTGCTGCAGAGTCAGCATTTGACCTGGAGGGCAACAGGGCAACCAGATGGACAGCTCACACACACACCAGAGGACTCATCATTTCCACCTACTGAGCATAAACAATTGATGTCATTCTGCTTCATATCATATTGCAGATTAAAACACCTCCAAAGGAAAATGTCAAGATCACGAATATGAATATGTTGATAACAGGACTTAGATAACTTAGATTAACATAAAAAGAAGTCAGACGGAACTTTAATTTCATGCACACAAAATGCAGGAAAGTGCAACACGCAGAGACTCCTTAGGCGTGGAGATTCTTTCCCGAACGATCATTATCTCACTCATTACTTGCTCATAAATTTTATTCGGAAAACAAAAACCAGCGAGGTGCGTCCAAAAGGTGTCATATACAGTATATCAGAGTGTTATGAATGATGTGTTATTGATTCACTTCTGCACACGTCATTTAAAAGAGTCTGCTTTCAATAAGCATCTGTATACTCAAGCTGCCGTTCTCAAAGTTACTAATGATGTCCCGATGGACTTGTGATTGTGTGAGCAGTGTTTGTTCTGCTTAAGCCGAGCTCAGCATTTCTCGTCATGTGAATCTCATCCAACTTATTCTTACCTGTTAAACATATGTTTTTTTAAATACTGAAGCTTTTTTTTTTTTTTTCTTCATTCATCAGCATCATCATTAAATCCATGCTGAGGTGGACACAGACATATAAAATATTTTTTTTTTTTTAAACACAACTTTTTTTTCTTTGGGTGAACTGACCTTTTAATGTTCCACACAAATAAGCTTACACTGAAAAATAAATGCATTCATAAAGAAAAACATATGCAAGTCCTTAATTAAGGAGTTATAGGATTATGAGATATACAGTAAATCATACTGTAATTACAAGAAAACATTTCATGATGACATCATCGTTTTCACATAATTATATGATCGAGATCTATTTTGTTTATGAAGAGATCTTTTCTCATGGTTACGTGATCTTATAATAAACAGTTATGAAAATGGGCATTCAACAAATGTTATTAAAAAACACCAGCTGTGATGATACAACAGAAATCCCCAAGGTCACAGAATCTGACAGGTCACAAAATGTGCTATAATACCTGTTTTCATATGAGATAGTTTGCTTGTAATTATGTGATCATCTCATACTCGTGAGACGCTGAAGTCATAATCATAAGATTCCCATTTCTTGTTCTTCAGTGAATGCCACATACTCCTATGAAAACTATGGATTGAACTATAGATTTTGACCTTAGTGCTGTTCTAAAGCCTAAAGGGCCATACCAGTGTTTTTGAATATATACAGCTCTGGAAAAAATTAAGAGACAACTACAAAATGATCAGTTTCTCTGATTTTGCTATTTAAAGGTACATGTTTGAGTAAAATTAACATTTTAGTTTTATCCTATAAACTACTGACAACATAACTCCCAAATTCCAAATACAAATATTGTCATTTAGAGCATTTATTTGC
>JAUMHL010000025.1:4471453-4491936 GCA_032362345.1 Sandelia bainsii
AAGGTCTTAAACCTTACAATGTAAAGTGCCTCGAGATGACTTTTGTTGTGGTTTGGCGCTATATAAATAAAACTGAACTGAACTGAATTGAATTGAATTGAACTGAGTAGATTGTGAGGGGACTACATGAATTCCCAAGGCTGAGAGGGCATGCCATATCCAGCTCTTGTAATACATCCCTGGATGTGCATTTGTCCCATATGTGAACATGAAAAGATGACCAATTTTGCATCACTTCAACTTTTGCAGAACATTGTGGCTGAGCAGATTTAGAAAGTATAATTTTGGGTTTCAGATGAAAGGCCACAGGGTCATCAAATCGAAACGTTTTTTTTATGTTGTGTTTGCTAAGCAAGAAAACTCATTGAGAGTCCAAAATAGAAAGCTGTGATCCTCTGAGAAGCACAGTTGTCCTCATCTCAGCACATTTAGAATTTGACATTTCTTGTATTTTAAGCGAAAAATGTTTGGCTGCTGATGGCAGTAAAGCCAAGATCAGAAAGTTGTATAGAGTACAAATTATACTCTGAGGACCATGAAGTGGAAATGGTGACTTGACGGTGGTGTTAAATGGAAAATCAGGACCACATGTTTTAGTGTCCTCATAGAAGATGAAAAGTCTTAAGCTGTCAGTATTGGTGAGACATGGCCTTCCTGAGGGCCAGAGTAGTTCAGATACGAAAATAAGGAAAACAAAAAAGACATTAAGAATTAAATGTGCTTTACATGGACGTGTAATCAAAACCTTTAAACTTGGTGGTTTATCTCTAAACTTCCTTCTTTAATCACTTTTTCCTTTAATAAGCCACAGAGATAAGATGCGCCAAGTATACTTTGAATGTTATTTATGGACCCAGTGGGAACAGAGCTTCCAGAAAATCAGCAGTGCTTCACAGGCTTCAGAGAGGAACTTTGATTGGAGATTCTCAAGTGCCTTTCTCTGCTTCTCCCCCCTACAGAGCGACTCATCTGTTCTTAATATTACACCCTTGTGCCTTGGAAACCTCTGTAACTAATGTATTATGCTAGTCTGTTTGAAAAATTGCTAAAGGCTTTATGTGAGATCTGGACGATCCGGACGTCATGTGACTAGTTCTGTTTATTCCGCCATGTTGGCAGGAACATCATCAGTGAAGATGAATGGCGTTAGTTTGGAGTTTCAAGCCTTCCAGAGTTTATTGCTCCCTTTAATTCCAAATACACTGAATGCTTTGTTGCATAAATCAATCCATGACAACATTCTCTAAGTCTGTGAAGCTATTCAACAACTAGCCCAACTTTTGGAAATATTTTCTGATACCCAGCAGACTCTTTTCATTGCCAGAATGTGATGATGGCAGTGAATTACACTATTTACACATAGTCTAATGTTATATCCAGGTGTACAACGGGAAGACATCTTTTACCAGTGGCACCTATAATATGATTATTGTCATCACATTAATAATTTTTCCTTTTAAATTATGCTCAAATTCAGTATAACTTCTACAGAGCACCTGCAGCGACTGTGACTGCTATATTCGTCCAGTATGTGACAGAGTGAAGCTGTACTCCATGAGAAACCGATTATAAATATTATTTTTGTCTAGTGAATTTGGTTATTTATTATCTAGATGGATACACACGATGGATGTACGGCTATAACTATCTTTGATTTAAGAAGAGAAAATCTGAAAGGCACCACCTCATACAGGAAATGATGCCTACATGATAACCATCATCCACCCTTCCTGTGTCATGAAATTGTCAGTCAAATGTCAGTACACCTGCCAACATGGTTGCATTTTAATTTGTGATTTGTGATGTGATGACACATTATCATTACTTGAGAATGTGAAATGTAATTCTGTAGATCAGGGTTAGCAGTTAGGTTTAACCACAAGCCTGTTTTTTTCTGCATTTTTTACAGGTTGGCAAGCAGACCTCGATATTTATTTCTTTTTAATAATGAACTTTTCTGGAAGATGCCATTACTTTCCATACAGATGTGCTAATAGTCACTTGGTAAAAAAAAAACATACAGAAATGCATCTTCTGTTTTGTGCTACAGGACGATAGATGTGATTGATAAGTCACACAGCAAAAACAGATACTCACTTTAAATAAGAGAAAGCACAGTTGCTAACATACAGTAAATAGATGGTGGCCAATTGGAACCCAAACCATAGCTGTACTGTAAAACTGCTGTGAAACTCTACAGTTATCATCCTCAGTGTATAGATAATGCTACAGGGATTTACATTATCCTTGTGTATACACTGTTATCTACAGTAGATTTATGGAAAAAATGTTGGTTCCTGGGCCAGGGTGGACCCTCACGGTCCACTATTTTCCCACCACTGTTGCAGTGTATGTACATCCATTTGGGTCAGCACTAGTTGTAACTCAGTCTTCCTCCCAACACATACGCATAAAAATATTATCACCACATACTGTAGTGGAGTTTAAATGTTTGTTAAAATGCACCTAATGTACTAAATAGGCTACAGTATTGTGCAGGCTATATCTTCCCAAATAGTAGTTTTACTTCCAACTTTTAAAAAAACTGTAGAGACATTTATTCCTGACATCATTCTTGTCCTGGGAAAAGTCTTTTCAAACACTCCAACATCATTTTACTAATACAAATTATGTGTTCTGAACAGTTATAAATCAGTCTCAGGCAAACGTGCAAAGCAATCCCGTACCCAACCATAACTACTAACTAAAAAGCATCTACATAATAATAAAGAACCTACATGTTCATTCATGCTCAAACCAAGAAGTAGAGGGATGATTTTGTCACAATAATCATTATGATAGTAGCAGCAACACCAATAAAACTTGTAATAATGATAATAATTATTTTTCTTTGGTCGAGAAAGGTCATCCAGCCAAAGAGGGCAAAGCCAGGGTGTCTGCATACTCAGACTGTACATATCTGCCATGCAGATTTAATTAGCTACTGAATGTGATTGCAGATTTAGGTCACAGACTTCGACTTTGTTCATATGAAATGGGGATTTTCTCTCCTTGTACAGTTTTGCTTTTGGGTAAATCTGGGTTCCACTGACCCACATCCTGTGTCTAACCTCCCTGAGAGAATTCATCACAATCTGCCGTGTGAACTGAAGCAAAAATATTTATTGGCTTTTCTTCATGTACACATAGCAGTTTGTGATAACAATCTTTTTAGCAACGGCAGATGTTTTGCACAGCACTATCTCTACTGTGGATCTGTTTCGTTTTTCTGCATTGGATTATCAGCAGCATGTTAACTAGGAGTCATACATACTGTACAATATATACTAATAAGACTATAGGTTTCAACAACACCACTGCTGATACTGTGTCGTGCAGTCATTACCATTCACGTGTTTATGCCTGTGAGGATGTTGTGACGGATGCGCCGCTGTTGTATCAGACTGACATGGCTGGAGCTGTTGTTTGGTTCACACCGTCTGTCAGAAGTGAAGGCAAATGCAACCTTGTTGGTTCCCAGTTGCAAGCCCAAGCTGTCCATAAGGTCACGCTGAGAGCTTTCTAAACAGCCTTTAAAGTTACTCATTCACTCAAGGTGCTGGAGCCACAAAGCTCCAATTCCCCTTGTGAAAGGCACAATAAGTCATTGATGTTTGAAGGAAAAACAAACCATACTATTGCCGTATAAATCATTTAGGGGCTAAACTCAGTTTTGACAACATTACTAACTCCCAGGGGAATTGCAAGCGCATGGGAAACCACAGCGAGATGGATAGTGTATTCTTTTTGTAAGTACATCATGTTTCAGCGCAACATGAAAAGGCATCCCGAAGAGCAATAACTCATCTTTGCAGTTTCCCACATGGCCCTCATGTCTTTGACATATCTAAAGAAGAGTGGTGATGATTACTAAATGGCCCAACTCCAAAGCCACCAGTGCACCCTCATCACACATGATGAAACCTAGATCTCTCTGTTGCTTTACAACAAAGGCTTCAAGGAAAAAGGTTCAACAATGAAACCCAAGACCACTCTGTCAACATGCGTTACTTTTCACACCTTTTTTTGTTCAGAATATGTATGCATCCGGTATGTGACAGAGTAATAGTTTTAAATGATGATTTGTTTTGTTCTGAGTTGCATTTGATGATTGATACCACTCTCATATGTGCTAAATATTAAGCTCAGTCAGCTTAGACTGGAAGTAGATGAAAACAGCTGTCCTGGCTTTTTTCACAGGTATGTAACCTACTAGCATCCATGATGCACTGTGTATAAAAACTAAAAACCAGGAAATCACTTCACCTAGAAATAGTCCAGCTCATAAAAACACAAACAGTTATTTTTACACTTTGCTTTTTTCCATATATTACATAAATGGCAGACAACCTGTACATAATAATATAAGCCTTAGAGGTGCAGTAAGGCCGATTTTCTAAACTTGAGACAGAGTCAAACTTTCGCCCTGCATCTAGGCTTTGTGCTAAGCTAAGCTATTTCATGTACAGACAGAAGTATGATATTAATCTTCTAAAACAGCTCTCTGCAACAAAAGTGAAAAAAGCCTGTTTCCCAAAATGTCAAACTATTCCTTTAAATTAGAATCAGCTGGCACCATAGAAGCAAACAACCTAAAAGTGATCTCTAAAATCTATTTTGATCCACGGGTCTGATGGGAACATTTACTGTAAATCCAGTCTGTCCTGAGCCTTCACTCACAGTTTGGGTTTGAGTAGGTTGAAGGAGTGGGATTAACTCTTATCTCCACTTGGACGTTGTCTGTCTTCAGGCCGAACCCGGCACACACTCGTCTAAGCCCCTTCTGTTGCCACTTTATCCAGCTTCATGGTAAACATTCCTCAACAGACCATTCTTTTAAATAGCATATCAGTTTCTTTAACATACTGTATCATATTTTTAAAAATCCCAAAACCTCACTCTCTCATTCCTTTCTGCTCACTCTGACTCCGACACAGTCTGCAAAAACAACAGCTTATTTATTCTCACTCCATTTTGAGAGCAAACATTTCTCCGAGTGAGGCAGACCAAAATGACTTTCACAGTAAACAGCTATGCACAGAAAGACAGGTTGTTTATTCCCTCACTGAAATAATAAATCACAGGTGGCAGGTGGTCCTGGGGTCATGAGGCTGAGTGTAGCTGGTGGGTTGCTGGTTTGATTCTGCAGCACTGAACACGGATTTCCAACATACCACTTCCCAGGCACACCGGATAAAAGTGTTAGATTTGATAGCAACTGGAAGCTCTGAACTGTGAAATAATATATGGTCGTGTACAGCTGATGTGCATCAGCATGAAAACATCCAATTACCTTCATGATAACTGACCGAAGAAACAGGTAATAGAGTAAAACAACAACAACCTTCTCTTTCATTTCTCTGTGTTCATTTATCCACATCTGTTTAAACATTTCTCCACACACACTATATTAGGTGTATTAAAGGTTATTCTGAAAAAAATCAAGCTTCGACTTAAGGAGTAAATGCTAAGAAAAATATGTAATCTCACAGCGAGTATGAACCAGGCTATATACACACAGTACAAGGACCTTTGACGTAGTCTGCGCACTGTGTTTTTCTTCCATTCTATCTATGGCATCCCATAACATCAGCGTAGGATTACCCGCAAGCTCAGACACTCTCAGTCACACTTTGTCCATCAAGTCTTTGATAAGCCCTTGTTTTTAGTTCTGCATAATGCACATATGGAAAGGTTTTATTGAGCATGGCATTGCATAAAACTGGATTTCCAAAAAGAGGAGGCGACCAGTAGGAATGGGTATCTAATCAAGGCAGCGTCAGATCCAACAGAAGTTGTTTATGCCTGAGCAATAGAAGCTATTGTTTTCGTCCAGTGTGCCCACTGGATTCCGTTCTGATTCAGATACATTCAATACTACGGGACCTCCTGCAAGGATTGAAAATGAACCGAATCAAAGTACGACATTGTAATACCATGCTTTTGTTACGTAGCAAGTGTGTGTTCAAACACGAATCCCACTGAGATGCATCAGATATTCATTTTCATACTGTACATTACAATCCAGGTTGATTTTTTTCCAAATTTCCACCTGATCCCCTTCATACTCAAACTGTGTTGTAACTTGAAGGTCTCTCTTGTGTTTGCCTGGTAACGTCCTTGCAAAGTTGCCTGTTTTCACAAGTGTTGTGCATGCCTGAACGCTCACCCACTGTGTTGTAAATATCTAACTGTCATGTCACCTTGTCTAACAGCTAGCGATGTTCAGGTAGCGAATAGCTGTAGGGCTACATGGTAGACCTCATATGCATTGTCAAACTATATTCATAACCCTACACAACTGTTTTTTTATTTCACTGCACATTAAACAACACAACATGGAAATGTGTCACTGTTCACCAAAAGGCCAATTTAAAACTATTGTTTCTTGGCCATATGCTAATCATCCATTAAAATAACAAGAAAGCACACAACTTATAAGAATTACGACAAGCAAGACAAGACATGAAACAACTGACATATCTACATAAGTAGATATGTAGATGTACTGTAGATACATCCTGCAGACTGTGTATGGAAATAATGTCCTCCTACATTAGTACTGTAGGTAAGGTTTACATATTCTCATACTAGTCTCAAAAGGTTTTACTTGATATATTTTGAATGAATAACCACGTAGTTGGATAAGATGTCTGGTGTGCAGCACAATTAATAATTCATGCCAAAGTTTTAATGTCACATGCGTACGTATTATAGTAGTTACGGTTGAGAATTCCTCCACACTTTAGCCCCTAGGAATGATGCCTTCACTGTCTGTCAGGTAAGTTGTTTTGTTCGTGAACGTGTCAGAGAGTTAAAAGTTTAAATTTTCTGAAAATACCCACGTATATCCAGTCATCAGTAGAGAATGAAATCTTAGTATAATATAGCCTAGAATATACTAGTAGGCCACTGTAACATTGTGTTATGTTTTAACTCTTGTGAATAGATTTTACCGGGAATATTCTCTATACTAATTATGTGCTTTTAATTTTGCAGTTCAGCGAGAATGTTGTTTCTACTTTAAAAGTCAACAGAAGTGATCCTACTGTCAGCGTACCAAAGTTTGAAAGTTAAACTAACGAGGCGCACCTGAAGGCACCAAAAGTCTCGGTCAATTAGTAGAGTTTAGACAGTGAAGGGAGCTTGTATTCAGTGTGTGAGCGCTCTACCAATGACCAGCTAAAAACGCCCCACTGCTCCGACTCTGATCTGCGGGGGTGGGGAGTCCACAAGTTTGGATTTTGACTTTGAAAACCATGGGATTCGAGCTGGACCGTTTCAAGGGGACAGTGGACCCGGATTTTAAATGCAACTTGTGCAACAAAGTCCTGGAGGACCCGCTGACGACTCCGTGCGGTCACGTCTTTTGCTCAGGCTGCGTGTTGCCCTGGGTCGTCCAGCAGAGCAGCTGCCCCGTCAAATGTCAGCGGATCTCCACCAAAGAGCTGAACCACGTCCTGCCGCTGAAAAACCTCATCCTGAAGTTGGAGATCAAATGTGACAACCACGCGAGGGGCTGCGATGCGGTGGTGAAGCTGCAGCATCTGGCCGAGCACGCCGAGATGTGCGAGTACACCCCGGCGAAGTGCAGGAATAAAGGATGCAACGAGGTGCTCAACCTGCGGGACATGGATGCTCATATGCGGGAGACGTGCGACTACAGACCGGGTGGGATATGCGAGAGCGGCTGCGGACTGATGCTCACCCACAAGGAGCAGAAATTAAACGGCCACTGCTGCCTGAGATCCCTGAAGGCGCACAACAGCGCGCTGCAGTGCAAAATGCTGAGCCTGGATAGAGAGTTCAAGAAACAGACTATTAAAGCCAACAAGAGGGAGAAGGAACTCCTGGCGCAACTTTCAGCCGTGCACAGTGAGCTGCAGATGACAGCGCTGAAATATCAGAAGAAATTCACCGAGTACAGCGAGAGGATCGACTCCCTCACAAAGACCGTCGCTTTCTCCTGCAAGGTAAGCGACAAAGTTTCTGCTTTCACGGAGCGTCGGTTGCTTCTGTCTCTTATCCAGAAGTTTGGTTTTTTTACTCTCCCTGTAACTGAAGAAACATCTGACTTCTATTTATATCTAATAAATGAAACTGAAAGAAATAAGCTCAAATAAATATATTTGAAAATAACTCCCACAAGGTCACTCAGAGTGCAGCTGGCAGTTGTTTCCCCAAATATGTATCAGCAGCGTTTATTTTGACCCAACTTGACTCACATCCTGCTGTGCAAATGTTTAAAGACCAGATTTATGGGCTTTAAAATATCTCTCCTGACATATTTGCTCGCATTCTGTGACTTTTCTGAATTTTTATTGGACCTCCATGTTGCTTTGGGACACTAGTTACCCAGATGAAAATGGAAATCAAACTTTTACAGAGGATTATCCTTCTTGCAAGCAACTTTTTTTAAGGAGTCTTTCATTGCACAGGAAGTTTGTTTCTTGGCTGTCTTGGCTTCTAGACATGGATTTCAGCTGTGCCTCTGGCCAGCTGGCAGTCAGTGTGTGTGTGTGTGTGTGTGTGTGTGTGAGGGGGCAAATATTTACTGCAGTTCTGTACACAACAAGAGCCAGGTCCCAGTGATGTTGCCTGCTGGCGGCAGGCTTGTTTGAGGCTTTCTGTCATCGGATGTTCATCCTTCTTTTTACTGAGTCGATCATAACATATTAGAATCATGGATGATGTGCAGTTACTAGTAATGTATCTAAATCTGTGGGCTAATAATACAGGCCCTCATTGGGAGAAAAAGATCTAAGAACCTGTAGTGTAAGGATGTTTTATGGCTTAAATTTAAAAAAAAGCCTGGCTGATCATTAATATCATAAAGGAGGCACAAGGTCATAAGCTTCAGCTGAAAGTTAGTTAAGTGAAATAGTGTTGCTTTGATCAGCAGAGGGGTGTGGTCAGATTGTAATCAGGCTCAAGTCTGTCCAATAACAGTGAGGAGGAAGTGGAGTGGGAACTTTTCTTAGATGCTGTCCTTGCTTTTATTTACCCCTCTAAACTCCCTGTTTTTTTATTTTTATTTTCTTATTCTGTTTTTTAAAGATGCCACTCTTTTCAAAATTTTTTCCTCCTTTTTTTTTCCTTGGTGGTTTCATTTATTCGTTACACGCTCTGTTCCCAGCAAAATGTGTTCCGGTAGACTGGTAAATTGTGCATCAAAAGCACCGATGTGGAGAAATGGTGAAATCACTCGTGCTGGTGTAAAGGAGCTTGCTGGGCCTGTAGCACAGCTGGTTATCATAGTTCATTTGACAGCAGCATCTCGGAGAACTACCACTGAGACATACTTTTAGTGAAACCCAACGTAAACTGAAGGAATAAAGTCCCCCTCTCTGGGTATGTCTCCAATGTACATAAAAGTCACAGGAATCGTCCCGGAAATCATCCAGGTAGGAGAAAGAGCAGGTCAGGAGAGAGGAAACATTTAGTGGATGATGTGAGTAGGTGGAAAGAAGCTTTTTTTTCCCCCTTAGCAAGGCTCTTTCAGTGAGTCCCGTCAAGCAGTGAACAGGATTGTTTGGTGGCAGAACCTCAGTGCAGACATGGCAGTATTAAACTGAGCGGCACAAGTGGGATTAGCCGTGGGAGACGGGCGACTTGCAGACTGCCACTGAAACTCTCTCGGTGCCAAAGCTGGATTTCTACTTATGCATTACAAGTTTATGGTGTGCCTACAGCAGCTATGTTTGGCTGCAGACTCAAGGATTACGGACGAAGCAGACATACACCACCACCCTCAGCATGTACCATGTGGGGGCAGCACTACCTATGCTGTAGTTACCTACGCTGGAGCTCCCCTCCCCCCATCGGCTTGATCATCAGTTATCAGTTATCAGTTTTAATTAAAGTTAGGGCATGTTAAACTTTTCTCATAGGGGCTATTTTGACTTGTCATAGCAGTAGAAGTCCAGGTAATGACATTCATGATGGTTCTTTTCCTTTGAAGCCATGCTAGTGAGCCAGCATTCGCAGTACCATGGAGCTGGAACAAGTAAATGAAGTGAATCTGCTACTAGAAGTATTTCACAATTAAAAATAGCTGTGATGGAAAGGCTCTAATGCAGATTTGTTATGACATATTTGTTCCTCGATTCACTGTCAGAGAGTGAATACAGGCCCATCATTGCGTGCCATTTATGACGAGTAACCTACTTTAGTTTGTTTTTGAGTCTTTGTCGGCCCTCAGCTAAGGTTTCCTCAGTCAGATGGAGTATTTTTTTTAATGTGTTCTTTTAATAAGCAGACTGAGCGACTGTGAGGGGGATCAGGATGACCTGGCTGTGTGGAATAACTGACTGAAGTTTCCAATAATAGTCCCAACACTTTTTATACTACTTCAGTGAGCCAGGAAGAGCAATAAAACAAAGCAACAACAAAAAGCTCAGATCCTGTTCCCTTCAGGGCTGCCAGAATTGCTGTCACACTTTCCATTCAGCCTCGGATCTCTGCTCCTCTTCAGCTGCTACGAATGACAGTGTTTGTACTCCTTGATGCGATAAAGAGCATCTATCAAAATCACAAGACATCAAGCAGCCTCCATTGAATTTTGTCTGGGTAATCAGGGGCTCAATCTGATTAGGCTAATTGTGGATTAATTTTAAGGCATGAATCTATTAGATAATTTATCACAGTAATGTACCCCATTAGTAAACTCCAACACATGGGTGTCAATTGCATATGACAGAGAACACGTTAATAAAAAACAGTATAGAAGTAATTGATAATGCAACATGTGGACATATAATTTAAAAGATTCATTGAGTAATAATCCTTAAATTGATTTGGAAATCTAATGTACCATCCACAAGCTGACAAAAGCTTAGATGACCAGGTCACTGAGGGCAGCAGTTCATGAATCAATACTGTCCTTCTTTGTTCTGCACTACAGTACGTGCATTATAATTAGATATACAAGGCAGATGGAAGAGAAGGCAGTTTGATGGAGGACAGACTCGGAAAGCGTGACTGGTGCTGAGGTGAACGTTTACCATGAATGTGCCAAGTCACCAGTGAGCAGCAGACTGAAGTTTCACTGCCAGTTTACATTTTCTCCTCAGCTGCCCTGTTCTTTTTCCATAGAAGTGATTGTGAAGCATTTGTTAACTTAACATGGCTTCCATGTGCTTCCATGATGTCTGCATTATAATTAGCATTTTTGGTTATTTTCACCCAGGCATACTTAATGTTCTAGCAAATGCACAACTGTATAAAGAAATTAACTTAATGTCTGAGGAATTAGAGCTTTTATAGAGTGTTTGCAGATGTGCTGCTTAATTGCACTATGGTATACTTCATGGTTCTTTCATGAGAAATGTCCATGGAGTAGCCACTGACTCTCAAATTCTCAGTCACAGTCAACTCAGTTTACCCTAAATTCCCAACTGTCTTTTCGTTGACAGCGATGCCTGTAGTCACTAATTTGGAAGCATTTGCTGCTAATGCTGCTATGAGCTGGTGCAGGAGCGCACATTCCAGATGCACATGATGGTCTTTTTAGCCTATATGGCAGTTAGGACACTGTACATGCCAATAATATCTGCTTTATATTTAGTCCCACTACGCAGAAGCACACTGGCGTGGCAGCTGAAATCGGTTACCTCATAACTCTAAGTAGCTTCTAAGTCCGCCTTAAAAAAAAAAACAGATTAAGAGCTGACTTTGCAAGTTTCCCAGAGGTTTTCATGTCATGTTGCTTCTGAGTAAAAGGTCTGCTGGTGTATTCATTTACACAGGGTGCTGTAACAGTGTATGAGAGGGATGGGCTGCTGGCTTTTCTTTGATCTGGTTGCTTGTGTTCTTTGGTCTGGCTAAGCCTTGGAAAGTGGGGAAGGTTAGGGTTTACCAAGTCTCTAATTGCAATTCTTCTTACCATTGCCATTGTTACATTTCAAAGTAATAAATAGTAAATAAATATAATTAGTTGTTCTGCCCTACTGAGGGTGTGAACGTAAATGTTCCAGTAAACCTGAGTTTTCCCATCATAATGTTTTTGGAAACGGGTATTAGTAACTCTCTTTTACCCCAACGCTTTGTGTTTGTAACCTATTTGTAATTTTCTATTTCTGCTAATAAGGTTGACAGTTTGGTCATTTATTCTGTTCTGTTCTGTTCTTCCTCTTGAAGTGTCAAGTTGAATAACAGTGTCAAATATCTCGAGCTAATGATAATTATTAGTATGTATAACCTTTAGCCATCACTTTGCTCACATGTCTCTTCTCTATCTGTAGGAAAGCGAGACTAAAAACGTGACGGTCGTCCTTCTGCGTGAGGACGGATCTCTGGGTTTTAACATCGTAGGAGGAAGGCCATGTGCGGTAGGTTGTTTGCCAAGTGTCTTGGAGGTTGCATCTCTCTACCAGTATCAGCCAAAGTGCTCCGGCAACCCGGGAATTAACAGAACATAAAGCATCATAGGCTTTCTCTGTACTGACTGACACAGCTTAGATGGTCATGCAAGTGTTTTCCAGTCTGTGGATAGATGGACCGCATCTATAAATTTTTTATTGTGTTTATATATTGGTCTGTTTTAGCGGATTTGGCACTATAGTAAAAAAAAAAAACTATAATTACTTTTATGAGTGTTAAATCTGGGATTATGGCTTTGACCACAGTTGTTTTGTCTCTAATTGAGGGGATTCTGATGGTGAGGTAAACACAGAGGAGAGAAAAGATTCTTTTATCCCAGACTGAACCTTTCACAACCACTAAGTTTTTTCTGCCTCAACGCTCTGAAGTGAGAATCATTAATGATGCCACACGCTCTGCTGAGTGAGGGGTTGGGAATATCTCAACACTGGTTGCAAGTCTATCATCCATACATGGAGCTTCTTTTTTGCAGGTCGCTATATCTATTTCACTGGGCCGTACTCAACTGTTTCAGGGCTGTTTTTCCACTGCTACAATGACGCACTTTTCTGCAGCAACACAGCTTATCACAGTAAAACTTTTTATAGTGGGAAACTGTAAAAAATCCACAGAGAGAACCCATGTATCAAGCTCAACCATGAGAAAATTCAAAGTTAATACTTGGCTTTTACTTTCTGTGTTGGCCTCCAATCAACAGTCTAAGATGTGTCTAAGAAGCCATTCACTCAAATGGAAATGGATAATATCGCCACAGCCTTTGACATGTGTTTCATTTGGCTGATACTCTTAAATGGCTTGGTGAGAGAAATCAGATGCCAGATTTTGTGGTGTCTAGAAGGGCTAGACTGTTTACAGCTCTCAAGATAGGCACAGTTGTAAGGCTTCCCAAAGCATTTGCAAGATTGCCATGTTAACTTTTGGTGAAACGGTAGTTCTGGGGGGCACATTGCGTTGGGCACGTCTATTTAGCTGTTATGCTATGACTGGGCACCAACAACGATTTATCGTTGGTAGTGTGAATGCCCCATAAGCCAGACTCAGTTCTGGCCCTTGGTTCATAGCCACAGTGTTGGATGCAGATTCATCTTATGCCCATGTCAACAATTAGGCCTTTTGCAGACCAGCATCAACCATCCAGGCCTGGAATCTGAAGTTAAAGCTAATTTACCCAAATTACAAAAAGAGGGATTTTTTTTATTTACCTGCTGGGGATCAGCCTTCTAGATATTTTTGGTATCATGTCCACCTCTGAAATTCCTATGAACGTGAAAACTGGTAAATTGCTCATGGAAACATGTATACTATTCAACATCATTGACTCAGATTTTTTTTTTTTGTTATTTTGAGAAGCATAAACATATTCTAGGGATACACAGCTTATTTGCACACACATTCATATACTGGTGCATGTCTGCCCAATGTACCCAGGGTTTTTATTGAGAGTATATACTGAACAATCCTAACACTTCTCTTCTTTAGTCAGCACTAAATTTAGCTAAGTTTCAAAGATAACATCACAATGTGTACAATATTGTTCTCCTTAACATTTTGAGCACTGTGCTTTTATTATTTTCTGAAAAATAATTGCATTTTCTTCCGTAGGACGACAATGAAAGCACTTCAAATGAAGGGATATTTGTATCCAAGATCATTGAGAATGGTCCGGCGGGCAAGGAAGGAGGCCTTCAAATCCACGACAGAATAATAGAGGTACATACCCTACACCAAAGTGTTTATTATTATGTGACAGCTGTTGTCTGTCCTATGATGATAGTGATGAAGCACCACAAGACCATCACTCAAATTACATGTTCCAGCAACCTCTGGAAATTAAAATCAAGCTGCAAGCAGCAACAGTGACACATCAAATGAGCAATTTAAATTTAGGTTTTTTGTTTAAGCTCAGCTGCCTTATTGCAGACAGCTAAAGTTTTAATATATATGTCTACCAATCAGGTCTCGAGGGGAGCCTTTAAGTGGGACATCACTGCAGATGCGTCGAGATACACCTGAGGCGAGGCTGTCTGTCTTTAGCTTTGCTGAGTGAGAAAGAGCTCTGTATTCTCTTCGTAGCTGACAAATCCCTTATGACAGAGCTGCCGTGTAGCATCCTCCTCTTGCCTTTAAACAGAATCTTGTGTGGAAAGGCCAGCTCACCCTGAGGTCACCCTTAGGTCAGCTTGAGGGGTGCGTTGCAAACCTCAGCATCACAAAGGTTGCATTTATAGAACAGTTGTCAACCAGAATCTTACACAATGCCTCCATTGAACGAAGAAGTTTATGTGGATTGCAAGTGTGTATTACCACGTGCCGCAAGATGACAAATATGGTTTGTCTCTGGCTTTATTGTCAAACCTCAGTGAAATTGCCTCTGAGCGTTTTGACCAACACGTTGCTCACAGAGATGTTTGTGGAAAGTGTTTACAAGAAAAGAAGACTCAGACATCTGGACTGTGTTGATCACTCTATCCTGTCGTTTATGCAGTTGAATGCTAACTACTTAAAAAAAACTGCCACAAGTACTCTGGCACAAACCTCATGTCGTGGTTCTAAATCATATGGCTGTAAATAAGGGAACACCATAACTATGATGTGACAGTTCAAATCTCTTCAAATAACACAATTAAGTGTCTCAAAAACTCTCTGCAACTTGAGATTTGTCATGAGATCCCCTAACAAATGACAGGTTGAACCAGCAATTCACTGGGATCCTGTAGACTTAAGGGCAAAAATGGACTCCAAATAGGCCACCAACTGATGAGTGAGTAGAGATTAGCTCATATGTCCAACAAACATGTACGAGTGGAAGTGTGTGTCTTTGCATGCATCTGCAATGTGTGTGTTTTTTATGAGCTAGGCCTTGGCGTGTGTGAGCGTAGGAAGGTTGGGGAATCATGTTAATGGGCCAGATGTTGCTGTATTTGGTTACTTGAGAAGATATCTTGTGTAGGATTGAGACATGAGATAGTCATTCACATGTTCTAGGCTTAAAAAAAGATTTTGCTTTATGATAATGCTGCACTTGTTTTGGAGCTATTGTGGTTAAAATCACAGAATCTCTCCATTGAGGGAAACACATGAGAGAGAGGATGTGAAAAGCCTGAGGAGGTAGCAAAGCACCCTATTAAGTGACCTTTTTCTTTTCAAGACGCGAGGGATTATTAGACAAAACCTAATGAAATAAATCATTCAGCCATTGAAATTGAAATGTATGGACACTTCAGAGTTGTTGTTCCACATTGCGGCTTTTCATCAGATAGGAAACCCGATAGTTGAGGTGGTTCATATTTCAAAGTTCCCTCTTTGTTAGTTGGTGGAGAAAAAAAAAAGTTCCATGTCATGGTATTTCAGACCTCAATATGAAGTGCAGTGTCATAACAACACCTTTGCAGTTGTTTGGTTTGCATCTTCAACCTGATTAGGTCTGTGGTTGATAGTGGTAAATTAGGGGAATTCAATCCCAAGCACCTAAAGGCAGTTTCTTATTCATGTTAATTCAATTTGTGGGTTGAAACCAACAGATAATAACTTTGTCCTAGTTAGCAACCTATTTGGTACTCAGAAACAGAAGCCTTTTAAAGCATATAAAGCAGAGTGTTACATCACTGGCTGTCATGTATCATATCCATAGAATGACTGCTACAAGGATGTGTACAAGATGTGAGTCTTTATGTTGCGATAAGGTCTGCAGGTGATGGTTGCCTTTTGTTATCAGTCAATATGTTGATTATTTTTACTCTTGCAGTGTGGCCAAAGGTTCCCTGAGCCCAAGGCGATGTGTTTTTTGCTTTTGAAGACAGCATAAAAAGAGATGTAACTTTATGGTTTTAAACTACAACATTTCATAACATTCTATTAACAATTTATTGGTAGCATTTTTCAATTTTGTTTTAAATTTTAAAGTTGCATTAAGTGTAACACTTAAGGGTAAACAACATTATAAAGTCAGGTGAACCTGTTAGTAAAACAATTACTTAAACATCCAGTAGACACAGATCAATGTTAGCATTCATTTGGAGTCATGTTTCGGGAGACCCGAAGACTTGTCCTTTTAGCTCTGTTATGGTCCACATGACAACAAACATTGGTGAAAGCATAGGTGGAGATCCAAAACAAAGAGGTAAAATAAGCTAAATGGCTCAAAATTGGACTGGACTCTGTGGACTGCAGAGTTTGGTGGTAACACCCATCTGATCCACTGTTATTATAAAAATATTGATTATAGCTTGAAAGATAGATCCAGAAACTGCTAATTCTCATTTTTAACTTCTCCACCCACGTTTTTAGTACAGTAGAAGAAGAAAAATGTTTTTCTCTGCCCCCATTAAATGTGGCTTTCAAGCCTACACAGACGATAATTTTGACAGCCATGCACAAACCAAAGCATAACTGTTCTCTGGGCATCGACTGCTCTGTAAAAGGACAATCATATTACATGGTGCAGTGAAAAGCACGTTCACCTGAGGAGGCAGAAAAACCACAGCACTGTCAGCAGCCACAAAGCAGTTTTCTCTTCCTGTAGTTGAGATGTTAGTTTCCAGTAAGTCTATATGGATGTAACATGTACATGATGATCCGCGGCTCATCATTCTATAACAGGCTCTTAGCGGGGGAGTGTGGTAGCAGATGGCTGTCCTCTAACTGAGCTACAGGCTGGTATGAATCAACACATGAATACCTCCTTGTTCGGCCGGACATTTTTCTCATAAAATCCTCGAGCTGTGTTTGCTTTCGCTAGCCCCTCTGCAAGCTGAAAAATCGTAGCACTCTGGTCAGGATCTGCCCGTGTTTGTCCCCGGGATTTGATAAATAGGTTCTGATAGCAAGGGCTCTGCTCTGACGTCCTGGCTTATTCTCTAATCATGGCTTCAAATAGCTGATTGATTATTTATGTTGTGTTTACCATGTAATTGTAATCCCAGCATTTTGGCTGCTGTCTCACTTCATGTTGAGAAATACTGAACGTCCAGCAAGACCTTGTTTCGTTGCTTTGTATTTGCTTTGCAAAAATTACTTTTTTTTCCAAGCCTCTTTGCTTGTGCAATACGACTAAGCCAAAGTCACAATCCCGGAGTGACCGTGCCTCAGCTCTCAGGGTCAAGGCATGTTTTCTGCGTGGGCTTGTGAGTGTGAAAATAGGAAGAGAACAGAGACGCCTAGGCTGCTGTTGTCAGTGTCGCCTTGTAAATCCTCAGCAAACATTCTTAGGTCGCCAAGGGTGAACAGCAACAACTACTTTAAAATAAACTGACACTGGAAGATGCCCGTTTTAATGTGGGGGACGAGTTGGGTTGAAGGGGGGCCTAGCTGGCAGGAATGTGTCTCAGCTAAGAGAATGTTTGTATAAATATATACACTGGATGTCATTTGCCTTGAAAAGTGGAGATCGGAAGGTTAAAATTCAACAGAACAACCTTTTCATTCAGTGTGAACTACTGCATATTATTTTGAAACGTGGTCTTAAAATAGCAGGCGTTTGTGCCGGCACAGTTTTGAACAGATGATGCAAGTTGAATTAGCTGGCAGTTACCTCTGTTCATCGTAACGTGTTTGAGATGCATAATGCATTTTTGCATGATTAGCCAGAGGAGTAGGAGAACGTGGTGGAAAAATGCCAGGGGTCACAATCAAACGTCTGAAATGCAAAATAGGCTGCTCTAAATGCAGCAAATTTATTGGCAACAAGGATATAAAATTAAACACAGAGACACCCAGATCATCTCTGTTATGTTTGACTCAACCTGTTCGCATGATCATATTGCCACAGCTTCTACTCATTATCACTCAGTGGGATTTGGCCTTGTAACAAATGTTAATTCCATTTTAGATGTTGAAAACTTATGCTGCAAAATAATGCGTATTATTTTCATGTATATGCTTAAAATATGGAAGCGTGACTCTCTTTAAGGCAGCACATTTGCAGTTTGCTACTTGTCACTGGCTGCAAGAGTTGCGAGGTTATTCACTAAACACCTCAAACCTCCCCACAGTTTTTTAAGTCTCAAATCACCAGGCCAGAGACGGCCTAAAACACAGCCAGATAGCACTTAGCAGTGATTGACAGAAATGTGAAGTGAGCTGTGTTGGAGGCGTGTTGGAAGCACGCATGTCAGTGAGTCTTTATTCCTTTTTGGTGTCAGTGCCATCACCCAAGGCAAGGAGGAGTGTGCTATTTTAGCAGTTTGGAGAGAAACTGGAAGCAAAATGCTGTTTTTTTGCCTCAAATTAGCTGCATCACTTTTTCCTTTCAGACATTCCAAATATGCTAGTCCCTGGAAGGTTGTGGTGACAAAAAGCTTAGTTTCATTAAAACTTTTTTAGTCGTACTATCTGAAGTTCCAGGAACTATCAGGCTTCTATCAGGAGATTTCAGGAGCAATGGACCCATGATGAAGTGCATGTACTGATGTAAAAAGTAACCCACTGTCATGCTCTTGATACGTTGGTTGGGTTAATTATTTTTGCTTTGTGCAGGCAGTGTGTTTATTCCCAAGACGGACAAGTTGAATACGGCCCTACTCTGTTGCTCTTATCTGGCCCAAGACAGGACGAATCCACCTCAGACTAAGCAGGCCAATCCTAGCAGTGAGCCACATTCCTGTGCCCCGTGGTCCAGCTGAGACAGGAGCAGAACATTAAATTAAATCTAACTTTAAAGAGTCCATAATCAGCTTCTGGTGGTAGCCACTGCCCTATGCAGAGCTGGTTTTAACAAGTGAGGACAAGCACAGCTTTGTTTTCTACCACTCCTGATGGGGGGAAAATAAGATTTTTTAGATGTGAAGTCGTCTCAGTCTAGAGATGGTGTGAGGTGAGCTTATACTTTGCTCCAGCCAGAAGGCTGCTTTTGTCTCTGTCCTTCAGCACACACACACACAATATTGTATTTTCCACTCAGTTTAAACAGCTTGCGTCCTCAAAGGCGAGCCGACGCTTGATGATTTTTGTGGAGACACACAGTCTGGGCCTACTGTAAATGTGTTTGCTCTGCTTCAACACAGTCTCAGCCAGCTCCTCGTTCGTTGGAGCTAGTGGGTTAATTTATGGCTCCTAAAAGGTTTAAAGGGGACTGAAATAGACAGGTGTAATTAAGGCAAACTTTCCTGCCAATCAGTCACTGGCTGTGCGTAAATGGATCAGCAACAATGGTCTCAGGTTGCTCTGCCAGCTGCTTCTCATGTCAGCTCCTGACCTCCAAGCAGAGACTACCCACCAACTCCTAATTAACTATCCTCAATTAAACCCTAATAGGCTGATTAACAGACCCTTAGTTGTGTTGTAATGGCCCGTCGTTTCCTCCCAGTGCCCCTCTGAAATGCATCCTGGCTGCAGTATGTTAATAACCGCCCACTCTCTAGACCCTTCTCTTTCTCTCTCCCTCCATCTATCTCTGTTCCTAATGTCTCTCTCCCTCGCTCTCTCCAGCAGAGCAGAGGCTTAACAGACTTGACACAAGTGTGTTTCCATTTGGTTGAGTTCCTGTAACAAAAAAAGTTTGATTAGATTGTTTGTTAGATTGATAGCTAACCACAATAAAAACTGTAATTAGCTGAAACACACTTCTCAGTAGTGTATGATAGCAGCAGCTTTTGGTCCACCGTGTCTCCTTGTCATTTCCTTCTTCTTCTTATTATGTAGTAGTGTATATAATTAAAAATATAATTAAAAGTGACAATAATAGTTAGATGCTAAACATTAATGAAACACCAATGTATTTTTGCCAAATGGACACCAACATTTCCACATATCAACAAACCCTATGTGAGGCAGAGAAGCTCTACCACAATTTACGTATATAGGTGTGCGCATTAGCACAACAATCTGCTAGTCTTATTCCAGTCTTCTTATAAAGTTTCTGTTCCAAAAAATATCACACCATGTCAATGTAGTTTTCACAATATTTGAGATGATGACAGCATGAATCTCACAAGGAAACAAAAGAGAAATGGGAAGCAGTGGAACAGTCCTCAAACCATCGACTTTACTTTACTTGGCAGACGCTTTTATCCAAACCGACTTACAAGAGGAAGACACAAGCAATTACCATTCGGGTTCTGTAAATTATGAGTTACTACAAACTAAGAGCCCTGATAAGACCCAAA